>WOAB01000464.1:5000-85000 GCA_027886185.1 Rheum nobile
CCCCCCCCCCCCCCCCACCCCCCCCCCCCCCCCCCCCCCCCCCCCCCCCCCCCCCCCCCCCCCCCCCCCCCCCCCCCCCCCCCCCCCCCCCCCCCCCCCCCCCCCACCCCCCCCCCCCCCCCCCCCCCCCCCCCCCCCCCACCCCCCCCCCCCCCCCCCCCCCCCCCCCCCCCCCCCCCCCCCCACCCCCCCCCCCCCCCCCCCCCCCCCCCCCCCCCCCCCCCCCCCCCCCCCCCCCCCCCCCCCCCCCCCCCCCCCCCCCCCCCCCCCCCCCCCCCCCCCACCCCCCCCCCCCCCCCCCCCCCCCCCCCCCCCCCCCCCCCCCCCCCCCCCCCCCCCCCCCCCCCCCCCCCCCCCACCCCCCCCCCCCCCCCCCCCCCCCCCCCCCCCCCCCCCCCCCCCCCCCCCCCCCCCCCCCCCCCCCCCCCCCCCCCCCACCCCCCCCCCCCCCCCCCCCCCCCCCCCCCCCCCCCCCCACCCCCCCCCCCCCCCCCCCCCCCCCCCCCCCCCCCCCCCCCCCCCCCCCCCCCCCCCCCCACCCCCCCCCCCCCCCCCCCCCCCCCCCCCCCCCCCCCCCCCCCCCCCCCCCCCCCACCCCCCCCCCCCCCCCCCCCCCCCCCCCCCCCCCCCCCCCCCCCCCCCCCCCCCCCCCCCCACCCCCCCCCCCCCCCCCCCACCCCCCCCCCCCCCCCCCCCACCCCCCCCCCCCCCCCCCCCCCCCCCCCCCCCCCCCCACCCCCCCCCCCCCCCCCCCCCCCCCCCCCCCCCCCCCCCCCCCCCCCCCCCCCCCCCCCCCCCCCCCCCCCCCCCCCCCCCCACCCCCCCCCCCCCCCCCCCCCCCCCCCCCCCCCCCCCCCCCCCCCCCCACCCCCCCCCCCCCCCCCCCCCCCCCCCCCCCCCCCCCCCCCCCCACCCCCCCCCCCCCCCCCCCCCCCCCCCCCCCCCCCCCCCCCCCCCCCCCCCCCCCCCCCCCCCCCCCCCCCCCCCCCCCCCCCCCCCCCCCCCCCCCCCCCCCCCCCCCCCCCCCCCCCCCCCCCCCCCCCCCCCCCCCCCCCCCCACCCCCCCCCCCCCCCCCCCCCCCCCCCCCCCCCCCCCCCCCCCCCCCCCCCCCACCCCCCCCCCCCCCCCCCCCCCCCCCCCCCCCCCCCCCCCCCCCCCCCCCCCCCACCCCCCCCCCCCCCCCCCCCCCCCCCCCCCCCCCCCCCCCCCCCCCACCCCCCCCCCCCCCCCCCCCCCCCCCCCCACCCCCCCCCCCCCCCCCCCCCCCCCACCCCCCCCCCCCCCCCCACCCCCCCCCCCCCCCCCACCCCCCCCCCCCCCCCCCCCCCCCCCCCCCCCCCCCCCCCCCCCCACCCCCCCCCCCCCCCCCCCCCCCCCCCCCCCCCCCCCCCACCCCCCCCCCCCCCCCCCCCCCCCCCCCCCCCCCCCCCCCCCCCCCCCCCCCCCCCCCCCCCCCCCCCCCCCCCCCCCCCCCCCCCCCCCCCCCCCCCCCCCCCCCCCCACCCCCCCCCCCCCCCCCCCCCCCCCCCCCCCCCCCCCCCCCCCCCCCCCCCACCCCCCCCCCCCCCCCCCCCCCCCCCCCCCCCCCCCCCCCCCCCCCCCCCCCCCCCCCCCCCACCCCCCCCCCCCCCCCCCCCCCCCCCCCCCCCACCCCCCCCCCCCCCCCCCCCCCCCCCCCCCCCCCCCCCCCCCCCCCCCCCACCCCCCCCCCCCCCCCCCCCCCCCCCCCCCCCCCCCCCCCCCCCCCCCCCCCCCCCCCCCCCCCCCCCCACCCCCCCCCCCCCCCCCCCCCCCCCCCCCCCCCCCCCCCCCCCCCCCACCCCCCCCCCCCCCCCCCCCCCCCCCCCCCCCCCCCCCCCCCCCCACCCCCCCCCCCCCCCCCCCCCCCCCCACCCCCCCCCCCCCCCCCCCCCCCCCCCCCCCCCCCCCCCCCCCCCCCCACCCCCCCCCCCCCCCCCCCCCCCCCCCCCCCCCCCCCCCCCCCCCCCCCCCCCCCCCCCCCCCCCCCCCCCCCCCCCCACCCCCCCCCCCCCCCCCCCCCCCCCCCCCCCCCCCCCCCCCCCCCCCCCCCCCCCCACCCCCCCCCCCCCCCCCCCCCCCCCCCCCCCCCCCCCCCCCCCCCCCCCCCCCCCCCCCCACCCCCCCCCCCCCCCCCCCCCCCCCCCCCCCCCCCCCCCCCCCCCCACCCCCCCCCCCCCCCCCCCCCCCCCCCCCCCCCCCCCCCCCCCCCCCCCCCACCCCCCCCCCCCCCCCCACCCCCCCCCCCCCCCCCCCCCCCCCCCCCCCCCCCCCCCACCCCCCCCCCCCCCCCCCCCCCCCCCCCCCCCCCCCCCCCCCCCCCCCCCCCCCCCCCCCCCCCCCCACCCCCCCCCCCCCCCCCCCCACCCCCCCCCCCCCCCCCCCCCCCCCCCCCCCCCCCCCCCCCCCCCCCCCCCCCCCCCCCCCCCCCCCCCCCCCCCCCCCCCCCCCCACCCCCCCCCCCCCCCCCCCCCCCCCCCCCCCCCCCCCCCCCCCCCCCCCCCCCCCCCCCCCCCCCCCCCCCACCCCCCCCCCCCCCCCCCCCCCCCCCCCCCCCCCCCCCCCCCCCCCCCCCCCCCCCCCCCACCCCCCCCCCCCCCCCCCCCCCCCCCCCCCCCCCCCCCCCCCCCACCCCCCCCCCCCCCCCCCCCCCCCCCCCCCCCCCCCCCCCCCCCCCCCCCCCCCCCCCCCCACCCCCCCCCCCCCCCCCCCCCCCCCCCCCCCCCCCCCCCCCCCCACCCCCCCCCCCCCCCCCCCCCCCCCCCCCCCCCCCCCCCCCCCCCCCCCACCCCCCCCCCCCCCCCCCCCCCCCCCCCCCCCCCCCCCCCCCCCCCCCCACCCCCCCCCCCCCCCCCCCCCCCCCCCCCCCCCCCCCCCCCCCCCCCCCCCCCCCCCCCCCCCCCCCCCCCCCCCCCCCCCCCCCCCCCCCCCCCCCCCCCCCCCCCCCCCCCCCCCCCCCCCCCCCCCCCCCCCCCCCCCCCCCCCCCACCCCCCCCCCCCCCCCCCCCCCCCCCCCCCCCCCCCCCCCCCCCCCCCCCCCCCCCCCCCCCCCCCCCCCCCCCCCCCCCCCCCCCCCCCCCCCCCCCCCCCCCCCCCCCCCCCCCCCCCCCCCCCCCCCCCCCCCCCCCCCCCCCCCCCCCCCCCCCCCCCCCACCCCCCCCCCCCCCCCCCCCCCCCCCCCCCCCCCCCCCCCCCCCCCCCCCCCCCCCCCCCCCCCCCCCCCCCCCCCCCACCCCCCCCCCCCCCCCCCCCCCCCCCCCCCCCCCCCCCCCCCCCCCCCCCCCCCCCCCCCCCCCCCCCCCCCCCCCCCCCCACCCCCCCCCCCCCCCCCCCCCCCCCCCCCCCCCCCCCCCCCCCCCCCCCCCCCCCCCCCCCCCCCCCCCCCCCCCCCCCCCCCCCCCCCCCCCCCCCCCCCCCCCCCCCCCCCCCCCCCCCCCCCCCCCCCCCCCCCCCCCCCCCCCCCCCCCCCCCCCCCCCCCCCCCCCCCCCCCCCCCCCCCCCCCCCCCCCCCCCCACCCCCCCCCCCCCCCCCCCCCCCCCCCCCCCCCCCCCCCCCCCCCCCCCCCCCCCCCCCCACCCCCCCCCCCCCCCCCCCCCCCCCCCCCCCCCCCACCCCCCCCCCCCCCCCCCCCCCCCCCCCCCCCCCCCCCCCCCCCCCCCCCCCCCCCCCCCACCCCCCCCCCCCCCCCCCCCCCCCCCCCCCCCCCCCCCCCCCCCCCCCCCCCCCCCCCCCCCCCACCCCCCCCCCCCCCCCCCCCCCCCCCCCCCCCCCCCCCCCCCCCCACCCCCCCCCCCCCCCCCCCCCCCCCCCCCCACCCCCCCCCCCCCCCCCCCCCCCCCCCCCCCCCCCCCCCCCCCCCCACCCCCCCCCCCCCCCCCCCCCCCCCCCCCCCCCCCCCCCCCCCCCCCCCCCCCCCCCCCCCCCCCCCCCCCCCCCCCCCACCCCCCCCCCCCCCCCCCCCCCCCCCCCCCCCCCCCCCCCCCCCCCCCCCCCCCCCCCCCCCCCCCCCCCCCCCCCCCCCCCCCCCCCCCCCCCACCCCCCCCCCCCCCCCCCCCCCCCCCCCCCCCCCCCCCCCCCCCCCCCCCCCCCCCCCCCCCCCCCCCCCCCCCCCACCCCCCCCCCCCCCCCCCCCCCCCCCCCCCCCCCCCCCCCCCCCCCCCCCCCCCCCCCCCCCCCCCCCCCCCCCCCCCCCCCCCCCCCCCCCCCACCCCCCCCCCCCCCCCCCCCCCCCCCCCCCCCCCCCCCCCCCCCCCCCCCCCCCCCCCCCCCCCCCCCCCCCCCCCCCCCCCCCCCCCCCCCCCCCCCCACCCCCCCCCCCCCCCCCCCCCCCCCCCCCCCCCCCCCCCCCCCCCCCCCCCCCCCCCCCCCCCCCCCCCACCCCCCCCCCCCCCCCCCCCCCCCCCCCCCCCCCCCCCCCCCCCCCCCCCCCCCCCCCCCCCCCCCCCCCCCCCCCCCCCCCCCCCCCCCCCCCCCCCCCCACCCCCCCCCCCCCCCCCCCCCCCCCCCCCCCCCCCCCCCCCCCCCCCCCCCCCCCCCCCCCCCCACCCCCCCCCCCCCCCCCCCCCCCCCCCCCCCCCCCCCCCCCCCCCCCCCCCCCCCCCCCCCCCCCCCCCCCCCCCCCCCCCCCCCCCCCCCCCCCCCCCCCCCCACCCCCCCCCCCCCCCCCCCCCCCCCCCCCCCCCCCCCCCCCCCCCCCCCCCCCCCACCCCCCCCCCCCCCCCCCCCCCCCCCCCACCCCCCCCCCCCCCCCCCCCCCCCCCCCCCCCCCCCCCCCCCCCCCCCCCCCCCCCCCCCCCCCCCCCCCCCCCCCCCCCCCCCCCCCCCCCCCCCCCCCCCCCCCCCCCCCCCCCCCCCCCCCCCCCCCCCCCCCCCCCCCCCCCCCCCCCCCCCCCCCCCCCCCCCCCCCCCCCCCCCCCCCCCCCCCCCCCCCCCCCCCCCCCCCCCCCCCCCCCCCCCCACCCCCCCCCCCCCCCCCCCCCCCCCCCCCCCCCCCCCCCCCCCCCCCCCCCCCCCCCCCCCCCCCCACCCCCCCCCCCCCCCCCCCCCCCCCCCCCCCCCCCCCCCCCCCCCCCCCCCCCCCCCCCCCCCCCCCCCCCCCCCCCCCCCCCCCCCCCCACCCCCCCCCCCCCCCCCCCCCCCCCCCACCCCCCCCCCCCCCCCCCCCCCCCCCCCCCCCCCCCCCCCCCCCCCCCCCCCCCCCCCCCCCCCCCCCCCCCCCCCCCCCCCCCCCCCCCCCCCCCCCCCCCCCCCCCCACCCCCCCCCCCCCCCCCCCCCCCCCCCCCCCCCCCCCCCCCCCCCCCCCCCCCCCCCCCCCCCCCCCCCCCCCCCCCCCCCCCCCCCCCCCCCCCCCCCCCCCCCCCCCCCCCCCCCCCCCCCCCCCCCCCCCCCCCCCCCCCCCCCCCCCCCCCCCCCCCCCCCCCCCCCCCCCCCCCCCCCCCCCCCCCCCCCCCCCCCCCCCCCCCCCCCCCCCCCCCCCCCCCCCCCCCCCCCCCCCCCCACCCCCCCCCCCCCCCCCCCCCCCCCCCCCCCCCCCCCCCCCCCCCCCCCACCCCCCCCCCCCCCCCCCCCCCCCCCCCCCCCCCCCCCCCCCCCCCCCCCCCCCCCCCCCCCCCCCCCCCCCCCCCCCCCCCCCCCCCCCCCCCCCCCCCCCCCCCCCCCCCCCCCCCCCCCCCCCCCCCCCCCCCCCCCCCCCCCCCCCCCCCCCCCCCCCCCCCCCACCCCCCCCCCCCCCCCCCCCCCCCCCCCCCCCCCCCCCCCCCCCCCCCCCCCCCCCCCCCCCCCCCCCCCCCCCCCCCCCCCCCCCCCCCCCCCCCCCCCCCCCCCCCCCCCCCCCCCCCCCCCCCCCCCCCCCCCCCCCCCCCCCCCCCCCCCCCCCCACCCCCCCCCCCCCCCCCCCCCCCCCCCCCCCCCCCCCCCCCCCCCCCCCCCCCCCCCCCCCCCCCCCCCCCCCCCCCCCCCCCCCCCCCCCCCCCCCCCCCCCCCCCCCCCCCCCCCCCCCCCCCCCCCCCCCCCCCCCCCCCCCCCCCCCCCCCCCCCCCCCCCCCCCCCCCCCCCCCCCCCCCCCCCCCCCCCCCCCCCCCCCCCACCCCCCCCCCCCCCCCCCCCCCCCCCCCCCCCCCCCCCCCCCCCCCCCCCCCCCCCCCACCCCCCCCCCCCCCCCCCCCCCCCCCCCCCCCCCCCCCCCCCCCCCCCCCCCCCCCCCCCCCCCCCCCCCCCCCCCCCCCCCCCCCCCCCCCCCCCCCCCCCCCCCCCCCCCCCCCCCCCCCCCCCCCCCCCCCCCCCCCCCCCCCCCCCCCCCCCCCCCCCCCCCCCCCCCCCCCCCCCCCCCCCCCCCCCCCCCCCCCCCCCCCCCCCCCCCCCCCCCCCCCACCCCCCCCCCCCCCCCCCCCCCCCCCCCCCCCCCCCCCCCCCCCCCCCCCCCCCCCCCCCCCCCCCCCCCCCCCCCCCCCCCCCCCCCCCCCCCCCCCCCCCCCCCCCCCCCCCCCCCCCCCCCCCCCCCCCCCCCCCCCCCCCCCCCCCCCCCCCCCCCCCCCCCCCCCCCCCCCCCCCCCCCCCCCCCCCCCCCCCCCCCCCCCCCCCCCCCCCACCCCCCCCCCCCCCCCCCCCCCCCCCCCCCCCCCCCCCCCCCCCCCCCCCCCCCCCCCCCCCCCCCCCCCCCCCCCCCCCCCCCCCCACCCCCCCCCCCCCCCCCCCCCCCCCCCCCCCCCCCCCCACCCCCCCCCCCCCCCCCCCCCCCCCCCCCCCCCCCCCCCCCCCCCCCCCCCCCCCCACCCCCCCCCCCCCCCCCCCCCCCCCCCCCCCCCCCCCCCCCCCCCCCCCCCCCCCCCCCCCCCCCCCCCCCCCCCCCCCCCCCCCCCCCCCCCCCCCCCCCCCCCCCCCCCCCCCCCCCCCCCCCCCCCCCCCCCCCCCCCCCCCCCCCCCCCCCCCCCCCCCCCCCCCCCACCCCCCCCCCCCCCCCCCCCCCCCCCCCCCCCCCCCCCCCCCCCCCCCCCCCCCCCCCCCCCCCCCACCCCCCCCCCCCCCCCCCCCCCCCCCCCCCCCCCCCCCCCCCCCCCCCCCCCCCCCCCCCCCCCCCCCCCCCCCCCCCCCCCCCCCCCCCCCCCCCCCCCCCCCCCCCCCCCCCCCCCCACCCCCCCCCCCCCCCCCCCCCCCCCCCCCCCCCCCCCCCCCCCCCCCCCCCCCCCCCCCCCCCCCCCCCCCCCCCCCCCCCCCCCCCCCCCCCCCCCCCCCCCCCCCCCCCCCCCCCCCCCCCCCCCCCCCCCCCCCCCCCCCCCCCCCCCCCCCCCCCCCCCCCCCCCCCCCCCCCCCCCCCCCCCCCCCCCCCCCCCCCCCCCCCCCCCCACCCCCCCCCCCCCCCCCCCCCCCCCCCCCCCCCCCCCCCCCCCCCCCCCCCCCCCCCCCCCCCCCCCCCCCCCCCCCCCCCCCCCCCCCCCCCCCCCCCCCCCCCCCCCCCCCCCCCCCCCCCCCCCCCCCCCCCCCCCCCCCCCCCCACCCCCCCCCCCCCCCCCCCCCCCACCCCCCCCCCCCCCCCCCCCCCCCCCCCCCCCCCCCCCCCCCCCCCCCCCCCCCCCCCCCCCCCCCCCCCCCCCCCCCCCCCCCCCCCCCCCCCCCCCCCCCCCCCCCCCCCCCCCCCCCCCCCCACCCCCCCCCCCCCCCCCCCCCCCCCCCCCCCCCCCCCCCCCCCCCCCCCCCCCCCCCCCCCCCCCCCCCCCCCCCCCCCCCCCCCCCCCCCCCCCCCCCCCCCCCCCCCCCCCCCCCCCCCCCCCCCCCCCCCCCCCCCCCCCCCCCCCCCCCCCCCCCCCCCCCCCCCCCCCCCCCCCCCCCCCCCCCCCCCCCCCCCCCCCCCCCCCCCCCCCCCCCCCCCCCCCCCCCCCCCCCCCCCCCCCCCCCCCCCCCCACCCCCCCCCCCCCCCCCCCCCCCCCCCCCCCCCCCCCCCCCCCCCCCCCCCCCCCCCCCCCCCCCCCCCCCCCCCCCCCCCCCCCCCCCCCCCCCCCCCCCCCCCCCCCCCCCCCCCCCCCCCCCCCCCCCCCCCCCCCCCCCCCCCCCACCCCCCCCCCCCCCCCCCCCCCCCCCCCCCCCCCCCCCCCCCCCCCCCCCCCCCCCCCCCCCCCCCCCCCCCCCCCCCCCCCCCCCCCCCCCCCCCCCCCCCCCCCCCCCCCCCCCCCCCCCCCCCCCCCCCCCCCCCCCCCCCCCCCCCCCCCCCCCCCCCCCCCCCCCCCCACCCCCCCCCCCCCCCCCCCCCCCCCCCCCCCCCCCCCCCCCCCCCCCCCCCCCCCCCCCCCCCCCCCCCCCCCCCCCCCCCCCCCCCCCCCCCCCCCCCCCCCCCCCCCCCCCCCCCCCCCCCCCCCCCCCCCCCCCCCCCCCCCCCCCCCCCCCCCCCCCCCCCCCCCCCCCCCCCCCCCCCCCCCCCCCCCCCCCCCCCCCCCCCCCCCCCCCCCCCCCCCCCCCCCCCCCCCCCCCCCCCCCCCCACCCCCCCCCCCCCCCCCCCCCCCCCCCCCCCCCCCCCCCCCCCCCCCCCCCCCCCCCCCCCCCCCCCCCCCCCCCCCCCCCCCCCCCCCCCCCCACCCCCCCCCCCCCCCCCCCCCCCCCCCCCCCCCCCCCCCCCCCCCCCCCCCCCCCCCCCCCCCCCCCCCCCCCCCCCCCCCCCCCCCCCCCCCCCCCCCCCCCCCCCCCCCCCCCCCCCCCCCCCCCCCCCCCCCCCCCCCCCCCCCCCCCCCCCCCCCCCCCCCCCCCCCCCCCCCCCCCCCCCCCCCCCCCCCCCCCCCCCCCCCCCCCCCCCCCCCCCCCCCCCCCCCCCCCCCCCCCCCCCCCCCCCCCCCCCCCCCCCCCCCCCCCCCCCCCCCCCCCCCCCCCCCCCCCCCCCCACCCCCCCCCCCCCCCCCCCCCCCCCCCCCCCCCCCCCCCCCCCCCCCCCCCCCCCCCCCCCCCCCCCCCCCCCCCCCCCCCCCCCCCCCCACCCCCCCCCCCCCCCCCCCCCCCCCACCCCCCCCCCCCCCCCCCCCCCCCCCCCCCCCCCCCCCCCCCCCCCCCCCCCCCCCCCCCCCCCCCCCCCCCCCCCCCCCCCCCCCCCCCCCCCCCCCCCCCCCCCCCCCCCCCCCCCCCCCCCCCCCCCCCCCCCCCCCCCCCCCCCACCCCCCCCCCCCCCCCCCCCCCCCCCCCCCCCCCCCCCCCCCCCCCCCCCCCCCCCCCCCCCCCCCCCCCCCCCCCCCCCCCCCCCCCCCCCCCCCCCCCCCCCCCCCCCCCCCCCCCCCCCCCCCCCCCCCCCCCCCCCCCCCCCCCCCCCCCCCCCCCCCCCCCCCCCCCCCCCCCCCCCCCCCCCCCCCCCCCCCCCCCCCCCCCCCCCCCCCCCCCCCCCCCCCCCCCCCCCCCCCCCCCCCCCCCCCCCCCCCCCCCCCCCCCCCCCCCCCCCCCCCCCCCCCCCCCCCCCCCACCCCCCCCCCCCCCCCCCCCCCCCCCCCCCCCCCCCCCCCCCCCCCCCCCCCCCCCCCCCCCCCCCCCCCCCCCCCCCCCCCCCCCCCCCCCCCCCCCCCCCCCCCCCCCCCCCCACCCCCCCCCCCCCCCCCCCCCCCCCCCCCCCCCCCCCCCCCCCCCCCCCCCCCCCCCCCCCCCCCCCCCCCCCCCCCCCCCCCCCCCCCCCCCCCCCCCCCCCCCCCCCCCCCCCCCCCCCCCCCCCCCCCCCCCCCCCCCCCCCCCCCCCCCCACCCCCCCCCCCCCCCCCCCCCCCCCCCCCCCCCCCCCCCCCCCCCCCCCCCCCCCCCCCCCCCCCCCCCCCCCCCCCCCCCCCCCCCCCCCACCCCCCCCCCCCCCCCCCCCCCCCCCCCCCCCCCCCCCCCCCCCCCCCCCCCCCCCCCCCCCCCCCCCCCCCCCCCCCCCCCCCCCCCCCCCCCCCCCCCCCCCCCCCCCCCCCCCCCCCCCCCCCCCCCCCCCCCCCCCCCCACCCCCCCCCCCCCCCCCCCCCCCCCCCCCCCCCCCCCCCCCCCCCCCCCACCCCCCCCCCCCCCCCCCCCCCCCCCCCCCCCCCCCCCCCCCCCCCCCCCCCCCCCCCCCCCCCCCCCCCCCCCCCCCCCCCCCCCCCCCCCCCCCCCCCCCCCCCCCCCCCCCCCCCCCCCCCCCCCCCCCCCCCCCCCCCCCCCCCCCCCCCCCCCCCCCCCCCCCCCCCCCCCCCCCCCCCCCCCCCCCCCCCCCACCCCCCCCCCCCCCCCCCCCCCCCCCCCCCCCCCCCCCCCCCCCCCCCCCCCCCCCCCCCCCCCCCCCCCCCCCCCCCCCCCCCCCCCCCCCCCCCCCCCCCCCCCCCCCCCCCCCCCCCCCCCCCCCCCCCCCCCCCCCCCCCCCCCCCCCCCCCCCCCCCCCCCCCCCCCCCCCCCCCCCCCCCCCCCCCCCCCCCCCCCCCCCCCCCCCCCCCCCCCCCCCCCCCCCCCCCCCCCCCCCCCCCCACCCCCCCCCCCCCCCCCCCCCCCCCCCCCCCCCCCCCCCCCCCCCCCCCCCCCCCCCCCCCCCCCCCCCCCCCCCCCCCCCCCCCCCCCCCCCCCCCCCCCCCCCCCCCCCCCCCCCCCCCCCCCCCCCCCCCCCCCCCCCCCCCCCCCCCCCCCCCCCCCCCCCCCCCCCCCCCCCACCCCCCCCCCCCCCCCCCCCCCCCCCCCCCCCCCCCCCCCCCCCCCCCCCCCCCCCCCCCCCCCCCCCCCCCCCCCCCCCCCCCCCCCCCCCCCCCCCCCCCCCCCCCCCCCCCCCCCCCCCCCCCCCCCCCCCCCCACCCCCCCCCCCCCCCCCCCCCCCCCCCCCCCCCCCCCCCCCCCCCCCCCCCCCCCCCCCCCCCCCCCCCCCCCCCCCCCCCCCCCCCCCCCCCCCCCCCCCCCCCCCCCCCCCCCCCCCCCCCCCCCCCCCCCCCCCCCCCCCCCCCCCCCCCCCCCCCCACCCCCCCCCCCCCCCCCCCCCCCCCCCCCCCCCCCCCCCCCCCCCCCCCCCCCCCCCCCCCCCCCCCCCCCCCCCCCCCCCCCCCCCCCCCCCCCCCCCCCCCCCCCCCCCCCCCCCCCCCCCCCCCCCCCCCCCCCCCCCCCCCCCCCCCCCCCCCCCCCCCCCCCCCCCCCCCCCCCCCCCCCCCCCCCCCCCCCCCCCCACCCCCCCCCCCCCCCCCCCCCCCCCCCCCCCCCCCCCCCCCCCACCCCCCCCCCCCCCCCCCCCCCCCCCCCCCCCCCCCCCCCCCCCCCCCCCCCCCCCCCCCCCCCCCCCCCCCCCCCCCCCCCCCCCCCCCCCCCCCCCCCCCCCCCCCCCCCCCCCCCCCCCCCCCCCCCCCCCCCCCCCCCCCCCCCCCCCCCCCCCCCCCCCCCCCCCCCCCCCCCCCCCCCCCCCCCCCCCCCCCCCCCCCCCCCCCACCCCCCCCCCCCCCCCCCCCCCCCCCCCCCCCCCCCCCCCCCCCCCCCCCCCCCCCCCCCCCCCCCCCCCCCCCCCCCCCCCCCCCCCCCCCCCCACCCCCCCCCCCCCCCCCCCCCCCCCCCCCCCCCCCCCCCCCCCCCCCCCCCCCCCCCCCCCCCCCCCCCCCCCCCCCCCCCCCCCCCCCCCCCCCCCCCCCCCCCCCCCCCCCCCCCCCCCCCCCCCCCCCCCCCCCCCCCCCCCCCCCCCCCCCCCCCCCCCCCCCCCCCCCCCCCCCCCCCCCCCCCCCCCCCCCCCCCCCCCCCCCCCCCCCCCCCCCCCCCCCCCCCCCCCCCCCCCCCCCCCCCCCCCCCCCCCCCCCCCCCCCCCCCCCCCCCCCCCCCCCCCCCCCCCCCCCCCCCCCCCCCCCCCCCCCCCCCCCCCCCCCCCCCCCCCCCCCCCCCCCCCCCCCCCCCCCCCCCCCCCCCCCCCCCCCCCCCCCCCCCCCCCCCCCCCCCCCCCCCCCCCCCCCCCCCCCCCCCCCCCCCCCCCCCCCCCCCCCCCCCCCCCCCCCCCCCCCCCCCCCCCCCCCCCCCCCCCCCCCCCCCCCCCCCCCCCCCCCCCCCCCCCCCCCCCCCCCCCCCCCCCCCCCCCCCCCCCCCCCCCCCCCCCCCCCCCCCCCCCCCCCCCCCCCCCCCCCCCCCCCCCCCCCCCCCCCCCCCCCCCCCCCCCACCCCCCCCCCCCCCCCCCCCCCCCCCCCCCCCCCCCCCCCCCCCCCCCCCCCCCCCCCCCCCCCCCCCCCCCCCCCCCCCCCCCCCCCCCCCCCCCCCCCCCCCCCCCCCCCCCCCCCCCCCCCCCCCCCCCCCCCCCCCCCCCCCCCCCCCCCCCCCCCCCCCCCCCCCCCCCCCCCCCCCCCCCCCCCCCCCCCCCCCCCCCCCCCCCCCCCCCCCCCCCCCCCCCCCCCCCCCCCCCCCCCCCCCCCCCCCCCCCCCCCCCCCCCCCCCCCCCCCCCCCCCCCCCCCCCCCCCCCCCCCCCCCCCCCCCCCCCCCCCCCCCCCCCCCCCCCCCCCCCCCCCCCCCCCCCCCCCCCCCCCCCCCCCCCCCCCCCCCCCCCCCCCCCCCCCCCCCCCCCCCCCCCCCCCCCCCCCCCCCCCCCCCCCCCCCCCCCCCCCCCCCCCCCCCCCCCCCCCCCCCCCCCCCCCCCCCCCCCCCCCCCCCCCCCCCCCCCCCCCCCCCCCCCCCCCCCCCCCCCCCCCCCCCCCCCCCCCCCCCCCCCCCCCCCCCCCCCCCCCCCCCCCCCCCCCCCCCCCCCCCCCCCCCCCCCCCCCCCCCCCCCCCCCCCCCCCCCCCCCCCCCCCCCCCCCCCCCCCCCCCCCCCCCCCCCCCCCCCCCCCCCCCCCCCCCCCCCCCCCCCCCCCCCCCCCCCCCCCCCCCCCCCCCCCCCCCCCCCCCCCCCCCCCCCCCCCCCCCCCCCCCCCCCCCCCCCCCCCCCCCCCCCCCCCCCCCCCCCCCCCCCCCCCCCCCCCCCCCCCCCCCCCCCCCCCCCCCCCCCCCCCCCCCCCCCCCCCCCCCCCCCCCCCCCCCCCCCCCCCCCCCCCCCCCCCCCCCCCCCCCCCCCCCCCCCCCCCCCCCCCCCCCCCCCCCCCCCCCCCCCCCCCCCCCCCCCCCCCCCCCCCCCCCCCCCCCCCCCCCCCCCCCCCCCCCCCCCCCCCCCCCCCCCCCCCCCCCCCCCCCCCCCCCCCCCCCCCCCCCCCCCCCCCCCCCCCCCCCCCCCCCCCCCCCCCCCCCCCCCCCCCCCCCCCCCCCCCCCCCCCCCCCCCCCCCCCCCCCCCCCCCCCCCCCCCCCCCCCCCCCCCCCCCCCCCCCCCCCCCCCCCCCCCCCCCCCCCCCCCCCCCCCCCCCCCCCCCCCCCCCCCCCCCCCCCCCCCCCCCCCCCCCCCCCCCCCCCCCCCCCCCCCCCCCCCCCCCCCCCCCCCCCCCCCCCCCCCCCCCCCCCCCCCCCCCCCCCCCCCCCCCCCCCCCCCCCCCCCCCCCCCCCCCCCCCCCCCCCCCCCCCCCCCCCCCCCCCCCCCCCCCCCCCCCCCCCCCCCCCCCCCCCCCCCCCCCCCCCCCCCCCCCCCCCCCCCCCCCCCCCCCCCCCCCCCCCCCCCCCCCCCCCCCCCCCCCCCCCCCCCCCCCCCCCCCCCCCCCCCCCCCCCCCCCCCCCCCCCCCCCCCCCCCCCCCCCCCCCCCCCCCCCCCCCCCCCCCCCCCCCCCCCCCCCCCCCCCCCCCCCCCCCCCCCCCCCCCCCCCCCCCCCCCCCCCCCCCCCCCCCCCCCCCCCCCCCCCCCCCCCCCCCCCCCCCCCCCCCCCCCCCCCCCCCCCCCCCCCCCCCCCCCCCCCCCCCCCCCCCCCCCCCCCCCCCCCCCCCCCCCCCCCCCCCCCCCCCCCCCCCCCCCCCCCCCCCCCCCCCCCCCCCCCCCCCCCCCCCCCCCCCCCCCCCCCCCCCCCCCCCCCCCCCCCCCCCCCCCCCCCCCCCCCCCCCCCCCCCCCCCCCCCCCCCCCCCCCCCCCCCCCCCCCCCCCCCCCCCCCCCCCCCCCCCCCCCCCCCCCCCCCCCCCCCCCCCCCCCCCCCCCCCCCCCCCCCCCCCCCCCCCCCCCCCCCCCCCCCCCCCCCCCCCCCCCCCCCCCCCCCCCCCCCCCCCCCCCCCCCCCCCCCCACCCCCCCCCCCCCCCCCCCCCCCCCCCCCCCCCCCCCCCCCCCCCCCCCCCCCCCCCCCCCCCCCCCCCCCCCCCCCCCCCCCCCCCCCCCCCCCCCCCCCCCCCCCCCCCCCCCCCCCCCCCCCCCCCCCCCCCCCCCCCCCCCCCCCCCCCCCCCCCCCCCCCCCCCCCCCCCCCCCCCCCCCCCCCCCCCCCCCCCCCCCCCCCCCCCCCCCCCCCCCCCCCCCCCCCCCCCCCCCCCCCCCCCCCCCCCCCCCCCCCCCCCCCCCCCCCCCCCCCCCCCCCCCCCCCCCCCCCCCCCCCCCCCCCCCCCCCCCCCCCCCCCCCCCCCCCCCCCCCCCCCCCCCCCCCCCCCCCCCCCCCCCCCCCCCCCCCCCCCCCCCCCCCCCCCCCCCCCCCCCCCCCCCCCCCCCCCCCCCCCCCCCCCCCCCCCCCCCCCCCCCCCCCCCCCCCCCCCCCCCCCCCCCCCCCCCCCCCCCCCCCCCCCCCCCCCCCCCCCCCCACCCCCCCCCCCCCCCCCCCCCCCCCCCCCCCCCCCCCCCCCCCCCCCCCCCCCCCCCCCCCCCCCCCCCCCCCCCCCCCCCCCCCCCCCCCCCCCCCCCCCCCCCCCCCCCCCCCCCCCCCCCCCCCCCCCCCCCCCCCCCCCCCCCCCCCCCCCCCCCCCCCCCCCCCCCCCCCCCCCCCCCCCCCCCCCCCCCCCCCCCCCCCCCCCCCCCCCCCCCCCCCCCCCCCCCCCCCCCCCCCCCCCCCCCCCCCCCCCCCCCCCCCCCCCCCCCCCCCCCCCCCCCCCCCCCCCCCCCCCCCCCCCCCCCCCCCCCCCCCCCCCCCCCCCCCCCCCCCCCCCCCCCCCCCCCCCCCCCCCCCCCCCCCCCCCCCCCCCCCCCCCCCCCCCCCCCCCCCCCCCCCCCCCCCCCCCCCCCCCCCCCCCCCCCCCCCCCCCCCCCCCCCCCCCCCCCCCCCCCCCCCCCCCCCCCACCCCCCCCCCCCCCCCCACCCCCCCCCCCCCCCCCCCCCCCCCCCCCCCCCCCCCCCCCCCCCCCCCCCCCCCCCACCCCCCCCCCCCCCCCCCCCCCCCCCCCCCCCCCCCCCCCCCCCCCCCCCCCCCCCCCCCCCCCCCCCCCCCCCCCCCCCCCCCCCCCCCCCCCCCCCCCCCCCCCCCCCCCCCCCCCCCCCCCCCCCCCCCCCCCCCCCCCCCCCCCCCCCCCCCCCCCCCCCCCCCCCCCCCCCCCCCCCCCCCCCCCCCCCCCCCCCCCCCCCCCCCCCCCCCCCACCCCCCCCCCCCCCCCCCCCCCCCCCCCCCCCCCCCCCCCCCCCCCACCCCCCCCCCCCCCCCCCCCCCCCCCCCCACCCCCCCCCCCCCCCACCCCCCCCCCCCCCCCCCCCCCCCCCCCCCCCCCCCCCCCCCCCCCCCCCCCCCCCCCCCCCCCCACCCCCCCCCCCCCCCCCCCCCCCCCCCCCCCCCCCCCCCCCCCCCCCCCCCCCCCCCCCCCCCCCCCCCCCCCCCCCCCCCCCCCCCCCCCCCCCCCCCCCCCCCCCCCCCCCCCCCCCCCCCCCCCCCCCCCCCCCCCCCCCCCCCCCCCCCCCCCCCCCCCCCCCCCCCCCCCCCCCCCCCCCCCCCCCCCCCCCCCCCCCCCCCCCCACCCCCCCCCCCCCCCCCCCCCCCCCCCCCCCCCCCCCCCCCCCCCCCCCCCCCCCCCCCCCCCCCCCCCCCCCCCCCCCCCCCCCCCCCCCCCCCCCCCCCCCCCCCCCCCCCCCCCCCCCCCCCCCCCCCCCCCCCCCCCCCCCCCCCCCCCCCCCCCCCCCCCCCCCCCCCCCCCCCCCCACCCCCCCCCACCCCCCCCCCCCCCCCCCCCCCCCCCCCCACCCCCCCCCCCCCCCCCCCCCCCCCCCCCCCCCCCCCCCCCCCCCCCCCCCCCCCCCCCCCCCCCCCCCCCCCCCCCACCCCCCCCCCCCCCCCCCCCCCCCCCCCCCCCCCCCCCCCCCCCCCCCCCCCCCCCCCCCCCCCCCCCCCCCCCCCCCCCCCCCCCCCCCCCCCCCCCCCCCCCCCCCCCCCCCCCCCCCCCCCCCCCCCCCCCCCCCCCCCCCCCCCCCCCCCCCCCCCCCCCCCCCCCCCCCCCCCCACCCCCCCCCCCCCCCCCCCCCCCCCCCCCCCCCCCCCCCCCCCCCCCCCCCCCCCCCCCCCCCCCCCCCCCCCCCCCCCCCCCCCCCCACCCCCCCCCCCCCCCCCCCCCCCCCCCCCCCCCCCCCCCCCCCCCCCCCCCCCCCCCCCCCCCCCCCCCCCCCCACCCCCCCCCCCCCCCCCCCCCCCCCCCCCCCCCCCCCCCCCCCCCCCCCCCCCCCCCCCCCCCCCCCCCCCCCCCCCCCCCCCCCCACCCCCCCCCCCCCCCCCCCCCCCCCCCCCCCCCCCCCCCCCCCCCCCCCCCCCCCCCCCCCACCCCCCCCCCCCCCCCCCCCCCCCCCCCCCCCCCCCCCCCCCCCCCCCCCCCCCCCCCCACCCCCCCCCCACCCCCCCCCCCCCCCCCCCCCCCCCCCCCCCCCCCCCCCCCCCCCCCCCCCCCCCCCCCCCCCCCCCCCCCCCCCCCCCCCCCCCCCCCCCCCCCCCCCCCCCCCCCCCCCCCCCCCCCCCCCCCCCCCCCCCCCCCCCCCCCCCCCCCCCCCCCCCCCCCCCCCCCCCCCCCCCCCCCCCCCCCCCCCCCCCCCCCCCCCCCCCCCCCCCCCCCCCCCCCCCCCCCCCCCCCCCCCCCCCCCCCCCCCCCCCCCCCCCCCCCCCCCACCCCCCCCCCCCCCCCCCCCCCCCCCCCCCCCCCCCCCCCCCCCCCCCCCCCCCCCCCCCCCCCCCCCCCCCCCCCCCCCCCCCCCCCCCCCCCCCCCCCCCCCCCCCCCCCCCCCCCCCCCCCCCCCCCCCCCCCCCCCCCCCCCCCCCCCCCCCCCCCCCCCCCCCCCCCCCCCCCCCCCCCCCCCCCCCCCCCCCCCCCCCCCCCCCCCCCCCCCCCCCCCCCCCCCCCCCCCCCCCCCCCCCCCCCCCCCCCCCCCCCCCCCCCCCCCCCCCCCCCCCCCCCCCCCCCCCCCCCCCCCCCCCCCCCCCCCCCCCCCCCCCCCCCCCCCCCCACCCCCCCCCCCCCCCCCCCCCCCCCCCCCCCCCCCCCCCCCCCCCCCCCCCCCCCCCCCCCCCCCCCCCCCCCCCCCCCCCCCCCCCCCCCCCCCCCCCCCCCCCCCCCCCCCCCCCCCCCCCCCCCCCCCCCCCCCCCCCCCCCCCCCCCCCCCCACCCCCCCCCCCCCCCCCCCCCCCCCCCCCCCCCCCCCCCCCCCCCCCCCCCCCCCCCCCCCCCCCCCCCCCCCCCCCCCCCCCCCCCCCCCCCCCCCCCCCCCCCCCCCCCCCCCCCCCCCCCACCCCCCCCCCCCCCCCCCCCCCCCCCCCCCCCCCCCCCCCCCCCCCCCCCCCCCCCCCCCCCCCCCCCCCCCCCCCCCCCCCCCCCCCCCCCCCCCCCCCCCCCCCCCCCCCCCCCCCCCCCCCCCCCCCCCCCCCCCCCCCCCCCCCCCCCCCCCCCCCCCCCCCCCCCCCCCCACCCCCCCCCCCCCCCCCCCCCCCCCCCCCACCCCCCCCCCCCCCCCCCCCCCCCCCCCCCCCCCCCCCCCCCCCCACCCCCCCCCCCCCCCCCCCCCCCCCCCCCCCCCCCCCCCACCCCCCCCCCCCCCCCCCCCCCCCCCCCCCCCCCCCCCCCCCCCCCCCCCCCCCCCCCCCCCCCCCCCCCCCCCCCCCCCCCCCCCCCCCCCCCCCCCCCCCCCCCCCCCCCCCCCCCCCCCCCCCCCCCCCCCCCCCCCCCCCCCCCCCCCCCCCCCCCCCCCCCCCCCCCCCCCCCCCCCCCCCCCCCCCCCCCCCCACCCCCCCCCCCCCCCCCCCCCCCCCCCCCCCCCCCCCCCCCCCCCCCCCCCCCCCCCCCCCCCCCCCCCCCCCCCCCCCCCCCCCCCCCCCCCCCCCCCCCCCCCCCCCCCCCCCCCCCCCCCCCCCCCCCCCCCCCCCCCCCCCCCCCCCCCACCCCCCCCCCCCCCCCCCCCCCCCCCCCCCCCCCCCCCCCCCCCCCCCCCCCCCCCCCCCCCCCCCCCCCCCCCCCCCCCCCCCCCCCCCCCCCACCCCCCCCCCCCCCCCCCCCCCCCCCCCCCCCCCCCCCCACCCCCCCCCCCCCCCCCCCCCCCCCCCCCCCCCCCCCCCCCCCCCCCCCCCCCCCCCCCCCCCCCCCCCCCCCCCCCCCCCACCCCCCCCCCCCCCCCCCCCCCCCCCCCCCCCCCCCCCCCCCCCCCCCCCCCCCCCCCCCCCCCCCCCCCCCCCCCCCCCCCCCCCCCCCCCCCCCCCCCCCCCCACCCCCCCCCCCCCCCCCCCCCCCCCCCCCCCCCCCCCCCCCCCCCCCCCCCCCCCCCCCCCCCCCCCCCCCCCCCCCCCCCCCCCCCCCCCCCCCCCCCCCCCCCCCCCCCCCCCCCCCCCCCCCCCCCCCCCCCCCCCCCCCCCCCCCCCCCCCCCCCCCCCCCCCCCCCCCCCCCCCCCCCCCCCACCCCCCCCCCCCCCCCCCCCCCCCCCCCCCCCCCCCCCCCCCCCCCCCCCCCCCCCCCCCCCCCCCCCCCCCCCCCCCCCCCCCCCCCCCCCCCCCCCCCCCCCCCCCCCCCCCCCCCCCCCCCCCCCCCCCCCCCCCCCCCCCCCCCCCCCCCCCCCCCCCCCCCCCCCCCCCCCCCCCCCCCCCCCCCCCCCCCCCCCCCCCCCCCCCCCCCCCCCCCCCCCCCCCCCCCCCCCCCCCCCCCCCCCCCCCCCCCCCCCCCCCCCCCCCCCCCCCCCCCCCCCCCCCCCCCCCCCCCCCCCCCCCCCCCCCCCCCCCCCCCCCCCCCCCCCCCCCCCCCCCCACCCCCCCCCCCCCCCCCCCCCCCCCCCCCCCCCCCCCCCCCCCCCCCCCCCCCCCCCCCCCCCCCCCCCCCCCCCCCCCCCCCCCCCCCCCCCCCCCCCCCCCCCCCCCCCCCCCCCCCCCCCCCCCCCCCCCCCCCCCCCCCCCCCCCCCCCCCCCCCCCCCCCCCCCCCCCCCCCCCCCCCCCCCCCCCCCCCCCCCCCCCCCCCCCCCCCCCCCCCCCCCCCCCCCCCCCCCCCCCCCCCCCCCCCCCCCCCCCCCCCCCCCCCCCCCCCCCCCCCCCCCCCCCCCCCCCCCCCCCCCCCCCCCCCCCCCCCCCCCCCCCCCCCCCCCCCCCCCCCCCCCCCCCCCCCCCCCCCCCCCCCCCCCCCCCCCCCCCCCCCCCCCCCCCCCCCCCCCCCCCCCCCCCCCCCCACCCCCCCCCCCCCCCCCCCCCCCCCCCCCCCCCCCCCCCCCCCCCCCCCCCCCCCCCCCCCCCCCCCCCCCCCCCCCCCCCCCCCCCCCCCCCCCCCCCCCCCCCCCCCCCCCCCCCCCCCCCCCCCCCCCCCCCCCCCCCCCCCCCCCCCCCCCCCCCCCCCCCCCCCCCCCCCCCCCCCCCCCCCCCCCCCCCCCCCCCCCCCCCCCCCCCCCCCCCCCCCCCCCCCCCCCCCCCCCCCCCCCCCCCCCCCCCCCCCCCCCCCCCCCCCCCCCCCCCCCCCCCCCCCCCCCCCCCCCCCCCCCCCCCCCCCCCCCCCCCCCCCCCCCCCCCCCCCCCCCCCCCCCCCCCCCCCCCCCCCCCCCCCCCCCCCCCCCCCCCCCCCCCCCCCCCCCCCCCCCCCCCCCCCCCCCCCCCCCCCCCCCCCCCCCCCCCCCCCCCCCCCCCCCCCCCCCCCCACCCCCCCCCCCCCCCCCCCCCCCCCCCCCCCCCCCCCCCCCCCCCCCCCCCCCCCCCCCCCCCCCCCCCCCCCCCCCCCCCCCCCCCCCCCCCCCCCCCCCCCCCCCCCCCCCCCCCCCCCCCCCCCCCCCCCCCCCCCCCCCCCCCCCCCCCCCCCCCCCCCCCCCCCCCCCCCCCCCCCCCCCCCCCCCCCCCCCCCCCCCCCCCCCCCCCCCCCCCCCCCCCCCCCCCCCCCCCCCCCCCCCCCCCCCCCCCCCCCCCCCCCCCCCCCCCCCCCCCCCCCCCCCCCCCCCCCCCCACCCCCCCCCCCCCCCCCCCCCCCCCCCCCCCCCCCCCCCCCCCCCCCCCCCCCCCCCCCCCCCCCCCCCCCCCCCCCCCCCCCCCCCCCCCCCCCCCCCCCCCCCCCCCCCCCCCCCCCCCCCCCCCCCCCCCCCCCCCCCCCCCCCCCCCCCCCCCCCCCCCCCCCCCCCCCCCCCCCCCCCCCCCCCCCCCCCCCCCCCCCCCCCCCCCCCCCCCCCCCCCCCCCCCCCCCCCCCCCCCCCCCCCCCCCCCCCCCCCCCCCCCCCCCCCCCCCCCCCCCCCCCCCCCCCCCCCCCCCCCCCCCCCCCCCCCCCCCCCCCCCCCCCCCCCCCCCCCCCCCCCCCCCCCCCCCCCCCCCCCCCCCCCCCCCCCCCACCCCCCCCCCCCCCCCCCCCCCCCCCCCCCCCCCCCCCCCCCCCCCCCCCCCCCCCCCCCCCCCCCCCCCCCCCCCCCCCCCCCCCCCCCCCCCCCCCCACCCCCCCCCCCCCCCCCCCCCCCCCCCCCCCCCCCCCCCCCCCCCCCCCCCCCCCCCCCCCCCCCCCCCCCCCCCCCCCCCCCCCCCCCCCCCCCCCCCCCCCCCCCCCCCCCCCCCCCCCCCCCCCCCCCCCCCCCCCCCCCCCCCCCCCCCCCCCCCCCCCCCCCCCCCCCACCCCCCCCCCCCCCCCCCCCCCCCCCCCCCCCCCCCCCCCCCCCCCCCCCCCCCCCCCCCCCCCCCCCCCCCCCCCCCCCCCCCCCCCCCCCCCCCCCCCCCCCCCCCCCCCCCCCCCCCCCCCCACCCCCCCCCCCCCCCCCCCCCCCCCCCACCCCCCCCCCCCCCCCCCCCCCCCCCCCCCCCCCCCCCCCCCCCCCCCCCCCCCCCCCCCCCCCCCCCCCCCCCCCCCCCCCCCCCCCCCCCCCCCCCCCCCCCCCCCCCCCCCCCCCCCCCCCCCCCCCCCCCCCCCCCCCCCCCCCCCCCCCCCCCCCCCCCCCCCCCCCCCCCCCCCCCCCCCCCCCCCCCCCCCCCCCCCCCCCCCCCCCCCCCCCCCCCCCCCCCCCCCCCACCCCCCCCCCCCCCCCCCCCCCCCCCCCCCCCCCCCCCCCCCCCCCCCCCCCCCCCCCCCCCCCCCCCCCCCCCCCCCCCCCCCCCCCCCCCCCCCCCCCCCCCCCCCCCCCCCCCCCCCCCCCCCCCCCCCCCCCCCCCCCCCCCCCCCCCCCCCCCCCCCCCCCCCCCCCCCCCCCCCCCCCCCCCCCCCCCCCCCCCCCCCCCCCCCCCCCCCCCCCCCCCCCCCCCCCCCCCCCCCCCCCCCCCCCCCCCCCCCCCCCCCCCCCCCCCCCCCCCCCCCCCCCCCCCCCCCCCCCCCCCCCCCCCCCCCCCCCCCCCCCCCCACCCCCCCCCCCCCCCCCCCCCCCCCCCCCCCCCCCCCCCCCCCCCCCCCCCCCCCCCCCCCCCCCCCCCCCCCCCCCCCCCCCCCCCCCCCCCCCCCCCCCCCCCCCCCCCCCCCCCCCCCCCCCCCCCCCCCCCCCCCCCCCCCCCCCCCCCCCCCCCCCCCCCCCCCCCCCCCCCCCCCCCCCCCCCCCCCCCCCCCCCCCCCCCCCCCCCCCCCCCCCCCCCCCCCCCCCCCCCCCCCCCCCCCCCCCCCCCCCCCCCCCCCCCCCCCCCCCCCCCCCCCCCCCCCCCACCCCCCCCCCCCCCCCCCCCCCCCCCCCCCCCCCCCCCCCCCCCCCCCCCCCCCCCCCCCCCCCCCCCCCCCCCCCCCCCCCCCCCCCCCCCCCCCCCCCCCCCCCCCCCCCCCCCCCCCCCCCCCCCCCCCCCCCCCCCCCCCCCCCCCCCCCCCCCCCCCCCCCCCCCCCCCCCCCCCCCCCCCCCCCCCCCCCCCCCCCCCCCCCCCCCCCCCCCCCCCCCCCCCCCCCCCCCCCCCCCCCCCCCCCCCCCCCCCCCCCCCCCCCCCCCCCCCCCCCCCCCCCCCCCCCCCCCCCCCCCCCCCCCCCCCCCCCCCCCCCCCCCCCCCCCCCCCCCCCCCCCCCCCCCCCCCCCCCCCCCCCCCCCCCCCCCCCCCCCCCCCCCCCCCCCCCCCCCCCCCCCCCCCCCCCCCCCCCCCCCCCCCCCCCCCCCCCCCCCCCCCCCCCCCCCCCCCCCCCCCCCCCCCCCCCCCCCCCCCCCCCCCCCCCCCCCCCCCCCCCCCCCCCCCCCCCCCCCCCCCCCCCCCCCCCCCCCCCCCCCCCCCCCCCCCCCCCCCCCCCCCCCCCCCCCCCCCCCCCCCCCCCCCCCCCCCCCCCCCCCCCCCCCCCCCCCCCCCCCCCCCCCCCCCCCCCCCCCCCCCCCCCCCCCCCCCCCCCCCCCCCCCCCCCCCCCCCCCCCCCCCCCCCCCCCCCCCCCCCCCCCCCCCCCCCCCCCCCCCCCCCCCCCCCCCCCCCCCCCCCCCCCCCCCCCCCCCCCCCCCCCCCCCCCCCCCCCCCCCCCCCCCCCCCCCCCCCCCCCCCCCCCCCCCCCCCCCCCCCCCCCCCCCCCCCCCCCCCCCCCCCCCCCCACCCCCCCCCCCCCCCCCCCCCCCCCCCCCCCCCCCCACCCCCCCCCCCCCCCCCCCCCCCCCCCCCCCCCCCCCCCCCCCCCCCCCCCCCCCCCCCCCCCCCCCCCCCCCCCCCCCCCCCCCCCCCCCCCCCCCCCCCCCCCCCCCCCCCCCCCCCCCCCCCCCCCCCCCCCCCCCCCCCCCCCCCCCCCCCCCCCCCCCCCCCCCCCCCCCCCCCCCCCCCCCCCCCCCCCCCCCCCACCCCCCCCCCCCCCCCCCCCCCCCCCCCCCCCCCCCCCCCCCCCCCCCCCCCCCCCCCCCCCCCCCCCCCCCCCCCCCCCCCCCCCCCCCCCCCCCCCCCCCCCCCCCCCCCCCCCCCCACCCCCCCCCCCCCCCCCCCCCCCCCCCCCCCCCCCCCCCCCCCCCCCCCCCCCCCCCCCCCCCCCCCCCCCCCCCCCCCCCCCCCCCCCCCCCCCCCCCCCCCCCCCCCCCCCCCCCCCCCCCCCCCCCCCCCCCCCCCCCCCCCCCCCCCCCCCCCCCCCCCCCCCCCCCCCCCCCCCCCCCCCCCCCCCCCCCCCCCCCCCCCCCCCCCCCCCCCCCCCCCCCCCCCCCCCCCCCCCCCCCCCCCCCCCCCCCCCCCCCCCCCCCCCCCCCCCCCCCCCCCCCCCCCCCCCCCCCCCCCCCCCCCCCCCCCCCCCCCCCCCCCCCCCCCCCCCCCCCCCCCCCCCCCCCCCCCCCCCCCCCCCCCCCCCCCCCCCCCCCCCCCCCCCCCCCCCCCCCCCCCCCCCCCCCCCCCCCCCCCCCCCCCCCCCCCCCCCCCCCCCCCCCCCCCCCCCCCCCCCCCCCCCCCCCCCCCCCCCCCCCCCCCCCCCCCCCCCCCCCCCCCCCCCCCCCCCCCCCCCCCCCCCCCCCCCCCCCCCCCCCCCCCCCCCCCCCCCCCCCCCCCCCCCCCCCCCCCCCCCCCCCCCCCCCCCCCCCCCCCCCCCCCCCCCCCCCCCCCCCCCCCCCCCCCCCCCCCCCCCCCCCCCCCCCCCCCCCCCCCCCCCCCCCCCCCCCCCCCCCCCCCACCCCCCCCCCCCCCCCCCCCCCCCCCCCCCCCCCCCCCCCCCCCCCCCCCCCCCCCCCCCCCCCCCCCCCCCCCCCCCCCCCCCCCCCCCCCCCCCCCCCCCCCCCCCCCCCCCCCCCCCCCCCCCCCCCCCCCCCCCCCCCCCCCCCCCCCCCCCCCCCCCCCCCCCCCCCCCCCCCCCCCCCCCCCCCCCCCCCCCCCCCCCCCCCCCCCCCCCCCCCCCCCCCCCCCCCCCCCCCCCCCCCCCCCCCCCCCCCCCCCCCCCCCCCCCCCCCCCCCCCCCCCCCCCCCCCCCCCCCCCCCCCCCCCCCCCCCCCCCCCCCCCCCCCCCCCCCCCCCCCCCCCCCCCCCCCCCCCCCCCCCCCCCCCCCCCCCCCCCCCCCCCCCCCCCCCCCCCCCCCCCCCCCCCCCCCCCCCCCCCCCCCCCCCCCCCCCCCCCCCCCCCCCCCCCCCCCCCCCCCCCCCCCCCCCCCCCCCCCCCCCCCCCCCCCCCCCCCCCCCCCCCCCCCCCCCCCCCCCCCCCCCCCCCCCCCCCCCCCCCCACCCCCCCCCCCCCCCCCCCCCCCCCCCCCCCCCCCCCCCCCCCCCCCCCCCCCCCCCCCCCCCCCCCCCCCCCCCCCCCCCCCCCCCCCCCCCCCCCCCCCCCCCCCCCCCCCCCCCCCCCCCCCCCCCCCCCCCCCCCCCCCCCCCCCCCCCCCCCCCCCCCCCCCCCCCCCCCCCCCCCCCCCCCCCCCCCCCCCCCCCCCCCCCCCCCCCCCCCCCCCCCCCCCCCCCCCCCCCCCCCCCCCCCCACCCCCCCCCCCCCCCCCCCCCCCCCCCCCCCCCCCCCCCCCCCCCCCCCCCCCCCCCCCCCCCCCCCCCCCCCCCCCCCCCCCCCCCCCCCCCCCCCCCCCCCCCCCCCCCCCCCCCCCCCCCCCCCCCCCCCCCCCCCCCCCCCCCCCCCCCCCCCCCCCCCCCCCCCCCCCCCCCCCCCCCCCCCCCCCCCCCCCCCCCCCCCCCCCCCCCCCCCCCCCCCCCCCCCCCCCCCCCCCCCCCCCCCCCCCCCCCCCCCCCCCCCCCCCCCCCCCCCCCCCCCCCCCCCCCCCCCCCCCCCCCCCCCCCCCCCCCCCCCCCCCCCCCCCCCCCCCCCCCCCCCCCCCCCCCCCCCCCCCCCCCCCCCCCCCCCCCCCCCCCCCCCCCCCCCCCCCCCCCCCCCCCCCCCCCCCCCCCCCCCCCCCCCCCCCCCCCCCCCCCCCCCCCCCCCCCCCCCCCCCCCCCCCCCCCCCCCCCCCCCCCCCCCCCCCCCCCCCCCCCCCCCCCCCCCCCCCCCCCCCCCCCCCCCCCCCCCCCCCCCCCCCCCCCCCCCCCCCCCCCCCCCCCCCCCCCCCCCCCCCCCCCCCCCCCCCCCCCCCCCCCCCCCCCCCCCCCCCCCCCCCCCCCCCCCCCCCCCCCCCCCCCCCCCCCCCCCCCCCCCCCCCCCCCCCCCCCCCCCCCCCCCCCCCCCCCCCCCCCCCCCCCCCCCCCCCCCCCCCCCCCCCCCCCCCCCCCCCCCCCCCCCCCCCCCCCCCCCCCCCCCCCCCCCCCCCCCCCCCCCCCCCCCCCCCCCCCCCCCCCCCCCCCCCCCCCCCCCCCCCCCCCCCCCCCCCCCCCCCCCCCCCCCCCCCCCCCCCCCCCCCCCCCCCCCCCCCCCCCCCCCCCCCCCCCCCCCCCCCCCCCCCCCCCCCCCCCCCCCCCCCCCCCCCCCCCCCCCCCCCCCCCCCCCCCCCCCCCCCCCCCCCCCCCCCCCCCCCCCCCCCCCCCCCCCCCCCCCCCCCCCCCCCCCCCCCCCCCCCCCCCCCCCCCCCCCCCCCCCCCCCCCCCCCCCCCCCCCCCCCCCCCCCCCCCCCCCCCCCCCCCCCCCCCCCCCCCCCCCCCCCCCCCCCCCCCCCCCCCCCCCCCCCCCCCCCCCCCCCCCCCCCCCCCCCCCCCCCCCCCCCCCCCCCCCCCCCCCCCCCCCCCCCCCCCCCCCCCCCCCCCCCCCCCCCCCCCCCCCCCCCCCCCCCCCCCCCCCCCCCCCCCCCCCCCCCCCCCCCCCCCCCCCCCCCCCCCCCCCCCCCCCCCCCCCCCCCCCCCCCCCCCCCCCCCCCCCCCCCCCCCCCCCCCCCCCCCCCCCCCCCCCCCCCCCCCCCCCCCCCCCCCCCCCCCCCCCCCCCCCCCCCCCCCCCCCCCCCCCCCCCCCCCCCCCCCCCCCCCCCCCCCCCCCCCCCCCCCCCCCCCCCCCCCCCCCCCCCCCCCCCCCCCCCCCCCCCCCCCCCCCCCCCCCCCCCCCCCCCCCCCCCCCCCCCCCCCCCCCCCCCCCCCCCCCCCCCCCCCCCCCCCCCCCCCCCCCCCCCCCCCCCCCCCCCCCCCCCCCCCCCCCCCCCCCCCCCCCCCCCCCCCCCCCCCCCCCCCCCCCCCCCCCCCCCCCCCCCCCCCCCCCCCCCCCCCCCCCCCCCCCCCCCCCCCCCCCCCCCCCCCCCCCCCCCCCCCCCCCCCCCCCCCCCCCCCCCCCCCCCCCCCCCCCCCCCCCCCCCCCCCCCCCCCCCCCCCCCCCCCCCCCCCCCCCCCCCCCCCCCCCCCCCCCCCCCCCCCCCCCCCCCCCCCCCCCCCCCCCCCCCCCCCCCCCCCCCCCCCCCCCCCCCCCCCCCCCCCCCCCCCCCCCCCCCCCCCCACCCCCCCCCCCCCCCCCCCCCCCCCCCCCCCCCCCCCCCCCCCCCCCCCCCCCCCCCCCCCCCCCCCCCCCCCCCCCCCCCCCCCCCCCCCCCCCCCCCCCCCCCCCCCCCCCCCCCCCCCCCCCCCCCCCCCCCCCCCCCCCCCCCCCCCCCCCCCCCCCCCCCCCCCCCCCCCCCCCCCCCCCCCCCCCCCCCCCCCCCCCCCCCCCCCCCCCCCCCCCCCCCCCCCCCCCCCCCCCCCCCCCCCCCCCCCCCCCCCCCCCCCCCCCCCCCCCCCCCCCCCCCCCCCCCCCCCCCCCCCCCCCCCCCCCCCCCCCCCCCCCCCCCCCCCCCCCCCCCCCCCCCCCCCCCCCCCCCCCCCCCCCACCCCCCCCCCCCCCCCCCCCCCCCCCCCCCCCCCCCCCCCCCCCCCCCCCCCCCCCCCCCCCCCCCCCCCCCCCCCCCCCCCCCCCCCCCCCCCCCCCCCCCCCCCCCCCCCCCCCCCCCCCCCCCCCCCCCCCCCCCCCCCCCCCCCCCCCCCCCCCCCCCCCCCCCCCCCCCCCCCCCCCCCCCCCCCCCCCCCCCCCCCCCCCCCCCCCCCCCCCCCCCCCCCCCCCCCCCCCCCCCCCCCCCCCCCCCCCCCCCCCCCCCCCCCCCCCCCCCCCCCCCCCCCCCCCCCCCCCCCCCCCCCCCCCCCCCCCCCCCCCCCCCCCCCCCCCCCCCCCCCCCCCCCCCCCCCCCCCCCCCCCCCCCCCCCCCCCCCCCCCCCCCCCCCCCCCCCCCCCCCCCCCCCCCCCCCCCCCCCCCCCCCCCCCCCCCCCCCCCCCCCCCCCCCCCCCCCCCCCCCCCCCCCCCCCCCCCCCCCCCCCCCCCCCCCCCCCCCCCCCCCCCCCCCCCCCCCCCCCCCCCCCCCCCCCCCCCCCCCCCCCCCCCCCCCCCCCCCCCCCCCCCCCCCCCCCCCCCCCCCCCCCCCCCCCCCCCCCCCCCCCCCCCCCCCCCCCCCCCCCCCCCCCCCCCCCCCCCCCCCCCCCCCCCCCCCCCCCCCCCCCCCCCCCCCCCCCCCCCCCCCCCCCCCCCCCCCCCCCCCCCCCCCCCCCCCCCCCCCCCCCCCCCCCCCCCCCCCCCCCCCCCCCCCCCCCCCCCCCCCCCCCCCCCCCCCCCCCCCCCCCCCCCCCCCCCCCCCCCCCCCCCCCCCCCCCCCCCCCCCCCCCCCCCCCCCCCCCCCCCCCCCCCCCCCCCCCCCCCCCCCCCCCCCCCCCCCCCCCCCCCCCCCCCCCCCCCCCCCCCCCCCCCCCCCCCCCCCCCCCCCCCCCCCCCCCCCCCCCCCCCCCCCCCCCCCCCCCCCCCCCCCCCCCCCCCCCCCCCCCCCCCCCCCCCCCCCCCCCCCCCCCCCCCCCCCCCCCCCCCCCCCCCCCCCCCCCCCCCCCCCCCCCCCCCCCCCCCCCCCCCCCCCCCCCCCCCCCCCCCCCCCCCCCCCCCCCCCCCCCCCCCCCCCCCCCCCCCCCCCCCCCCCCCCCCCCCCCCCCCCCCCCCCCCCCCCCCCCCCCCCCCCCCCCCCCCCCCCCCCCCCCCCCCCCCCCCCCCCCCCCCCCCCCCCCCCCCCCCCCCCCCCCCCCCCCCCCCCCCCCCCCCCCCCCCCCCCCCCCCCCCCCCCCCCCCCCCCCCCCCCCCCCCCCCCCCCCCCCCCCCCCCCCCCCCCCCCCCCCCCCCCCCCCCCCCCCCCCCCCCCCCCCCCCCCCCCCCCCCCCCCCCCCCCCCCCCCCCCCCCCCCCCCCCCCCCCCCCCCCCCCCCCCCCCCCCCCCCCCCCCCCCCCCCCCCCCCCCCCCCCCCCCCCCCCCCCCCCCCCCCCCCCCCCCCCCCCCCCCCCCCCCCCCCCCCCCCCCCCCCCCCCCCCCCCCCCCCCCCCCCCCCCCCCCCCCCCCCCCCCCCCCCCCCCCCCCCCCCCCCCCCCCCCCCCCCCCCCCCCCCCCCCCCCCCCCCCCCCCCCCCCCCCCCCCCCCCCCCCCCCCCCCCCCCCCCCCCCCCCCCCCCCCCCCCCCCCCCCCCCCCCCCCCCCCCCCCCCCCCCCCCCCCCCCCCCCCCCCCCCCCCCCCCCCCCCCCCCCCCCCCCCCCCCCCCCCCCCCCCCCCCCCCCCCCCCCCCCCCCCCCCCCCCCACCCCCCCCCCCCCCCCCCCCCCCCCCCCCCCCCCCCCCCCCCCCCCCCCCCCCCCCCCCCCCCCCCCCCCCCCCCCCCCCCCCCCCCCCCCCCCCCCCCCCCCCCCCCCCCCCCCCCCCCCCCCCCCCCCCCCCCCCCCCCCCCCCCCCCCCCCCCCCCCCCCCCCCCCCCCCCCCCCCCCCCCCCCCCCCCCCCCCCCCCCCCCCCCCCCCCCCCCCCCCCCCCCCCCCCCCCCCCCCCCCCCCCCCCCCCCCCCCCCCCCCCCCCCCCCCCCCCCCCCCCCCCCCCCCCCCCCCCCCCCCCCCCCCCCCCCCCCCCCCCCCCCCCCCCCCCCCCCCCCCCCCCCCCCCCCCCCCCCCCCCCCCCCCCCCCCCCCCCCCCCCCCCCCCCCCCCCCCCCCCCCCCCCCCCCCCCCCCCCCCCCCCCCCCCCCCCCCCCCCCCCCCCCCCCCCCCCCCCCCCCCCCCCCCCCCCCCCCCCCCCCCCCCCCCCCCCCCCCCCCCCCCCCCCCCCCCCCCCCCCCCCCCCCCCCCCCCCCCCCCCCCCCCCCCCCCCCCCCCCCCCCCCCCCCCCCCCCCCCCCCCCCCCCCCCCCCCCCCCCCCCCCCCCCCCCCCCCCCCCCCCCCCCCCCCCCCCCCCCCCCCCCCCCCCCCCCCCCCCCCCCCCCCCCCCCCCCCCCCCCCCCCCCCCCCCCCCCCCCCCCCCCCCCCCCCCCCCCCCCCCCCCCCCCCCCCCCCCCCCCCCCCCCCCCCCCCCCCCCCCCCCCCCCCCCCCCCCCCCCCCCCCCCCCCCCCCCCCCCCCCCCCCCCCCCCCCCCCCCCCCCCCCCCCCCCCCCCCCCCCCCCCCCCCCCCCCCCCCCCCCCCCCCCCCCCCCCCCCCCCCCCCCCCCCCCCCCCCCCCCCCCCCCCCCCCCCCCCCCCCCCCCCCCCCCCCCCCCCCCCCCCCCCCCCCCCCCCCCCCCCCCCCCCCCCCCCCCCCCCCCCCCCCCCCCCCCCCCCCCCCCCCCCCCCCCCCCCCCCCCCCCCCCCCCCCCCCCCCCCCCCCCCCCCCCCCCCCCCCCCCCCCCCCCCCCCCCCCCCCCCCCCCCCCCCCCCCCCCCCCCCCCCCCCCCCCCCCCCCCCCCCCCCCCCCCCCCCCCCCCCCCCCCCCCCCCCCCCCCCCCCCCCCCCCCCCCCCCCCCCCCCCCCCCCCCCCCCCCCCCCCCCCCCCCCCCCCCCCCCCCCCCCCCCCCCCCCCCCCCCCCCCCCCCCCCCCCCCCCCCCCCCCCCCCCCCCCCCCCCCCCCCCCCCCCCCCCCCCCCCCCCCCCCCCCCCCCCCCCCCCCCCCCCCCCCCCCCCCCCCCCCCCCCCCCCCCCCCCCCCCCCCCCCCCCCCCCCCCCCCCCCCCCCCCCCCCCCCCCCCCCCCCCCCCCCCCCCCCCCCCCCCCCCCCCCCCCCCCCCCCCCCCCCCCCCCCCCCCCCCCCCCCCCCCCCCCCCCCCCCCCCCCCCCCCCCCCCCCCCCCCCCCCCCCCCCCCCCCCCCCCCCCCCCCCCCCCCCCCCCCCCCCCCCCCCCCCCCCCCCCCCCCCCCCCCCCCCCCCCCCCCCCCCCCCCCCCCCCCCCCCCCCCCCCCCCCCCCCCCCCCCCCCCCCCCCCCCCCCCCCCCCCCCCCCCCCCCCCCCCCCCCCCCCCCCCCCCCCCCCCCCCCCCCCCCCCCCCCCCCCCCCCCCCCCCCCCCCCCCCCCCCCCCCCCCCCCCCCCCCCCCCCCCCCCCCCCCCCCCCCCCCCCCCCCCCCCCCCCCCCCCCCCCCCCCCCCCCCCCCCCCCCCCCCCCCCCCCCCCCCCCCCCCCCCCCCCCCCCCCCCCCCCCCCCCCCCCCCCCCCCCCCCCCCCCCCCCCCCCCCCCCCCCCCCCCCCCCCCCCCCCCCCCCCCCCCCCCCCCCCCCCCCCCCCCCCCCCCCCCCCCCCCCCCCCCCCCCCCCCCCCCCCCCCCCCCCCCCCCCCCCCCCCCCCCCCCCCCCCCCCCCCCCCCCCCCCCCCCCCCCCCCCCCCCCCCCCCCCCCCCCCCCCCCCCCCCCCCCCCCCCCCCCCCCCCCCCCCCCCCCCCCCCCCCCCCCCCCCCCCCCCCCCCCCCCCCCCCCCCCCCCCCCCCCCCCCCCCCCCCCCCCCCCCCCCCCCCCCCCCCCCCCCCCCCCCCCCCCCCCCCCCCCCCCCCCCCCCCCCCCCCCCCCCCCCCCCCCCCCCCCCCCCCCCCCCCCCCCCCCCCCCCCCCCCCCCCCCCCCCCCCCCCCCCCCCCCCCCCCCCCCCCCCCCCCCCCCCCCCCCCCCCCCCCCCCCCCCCCCCCCCCCCCCCCCCCCCCCCCCCCCCCCCCCCCCCCCCCCCCCCCCCCCCCCCCCCCCCCCCCCCCCCCCCCCCCCCCCCCCCCCCCCCCCCCCCCCCCCCCCCCCCCCCCCCCCCCCCCCCCCCCCCCCCCCCCCCCCCCCCCCCCCCCCCCCCCCCCCCCCCCCCCCCCCCCCCCCCCCCCCCCCCCCCCCCCCCCCCCCCCCCCCCCCCCCCCCCCCCCCCCCCCCCCCCCCCCCCCCCCCCCCCCCCCCCCCCCCCCCCCCCCCCCCCCCCCCCCCCCCCCCCCCCCCCCCCCCCCCCCCCCCCCCCCCCCCCCCCCCCCCCCCCCCCCCCCCCCCCCCCCCCCCCCCCCCCCCCCCCCCCCCCCCCCCCCCCCCCCCCCCCCCCCCCCCCCCCCCCCCCCCCCCCCCCCCCCCCCCCCCCCCCCCCCCCCCCCCCCCCCCCCCCCCCCCCCCCCCCCCCCCCCCCCCCCCCCCCCCCCCCCCCCCCCCCCCCCCCCCCCCCCCCCCCCCCCCCCCCCCCCCCCCCCCCCCCCCCCCCCCCCCCCCCCCCCCCCCCCCCCCCCCCCCCCCCCCCCCCCCCCCCCCCCCCCCCCCCCCCCCCCCCCCCCCCCCCCCCCCCCCCCCCCCCCCCCCCCCCCCCCCCCCCCCCCCCCCCCCCCCCCCCCCCCCCCCCCCCCCCCCCCCCCCCCCCCCCCCCCCCCCCCCCCCCCCCCCCCCCCCCCCCCCCCCCCCCCCCCCCCCCCCCCCCCCCCCCCCCCCCCCCCCCCCCCCCCCCCCCCCCCCCCCCCCCCCCCCCCCCCCCCCCCCCCCCCCCCCCCCCCCCCCCCCCCCCCCCCCCCCCCCCCCCCCCCCCCCCCCCCCCCCCCCCCCCCCCCCCCCCCCCCCCCCCCCCCCCCCCCCCCCCCCCCCCCCCCCCCCCCCCCCCCCCCCCCCCCCCCCCCCCCCCCCCCCCCCCCCCCCCCCCCCCCCCCCCCCCCCCCCCCCCCCCCCCCCCCCCCCCCCCCCCCCCCCCCCCCCCCCCCCCCCCCCCCCCCCCCCCCCCCCCCCCCCCCCCCCCCCCCCCCCCCCCCCCCCCCCCCCCCCCCCCCCCCCCCCCCCCCCCCCCCCCCCCCCCCCCCCCCCCCCCCCCCCCCCCCCCCCCCCCCCCCCCCCCCCCCCCCCCCCCCCCCCCCCCCCCCCCCCCCCCCCCCCCCCCCCCCCCCCCCCCCCCCCCCCCCCCCCCCCCCCCCCCCCCCCCCCCCCCCCCCCCCCCCCCCCCCCCCCCCCCCCCCCCCCCCCCCCCCCCCCCCCCCCCCCCCCCCCCCCCCCCCCCCCCCCCCCCCCCCCCCCCCCCCCCCCCCCCCCCCCCCCCCCCCCCCCCCCCCCCCCCCCCCCCCCCCCCCCCCCCCCCCCCCCCCCCCCCCCCCCCCCCCCCCCCCCCCCCCCCCCCCCCCCCCCCCCCCCCCCCCCCCCCCCCCCCCCCCCCCCCCCCCCCCCCCCCCCCCCCCCCCCCCCCCCCCCCCCCCCCCCCCCCCCCCCCCCCCCCCCCCCCCCCCCCCCCCCCCCCCCCCCCCCCCCCCCCCCCCCCCCCCCCCCCCCCCCCCCCCCCCCCCCCCCCCCCCCCCCCCCCCCCCCCCCCCCCCCCCCCCCCCCCCCCCCCCCCCCCCCCCCCCCCCCCCCCCCCCCCCCCCCCCCCCCCCCCCCCCCCCCCCCCCCCCCCCCCCCCCCCCCCCCCCCCCCCCCCCCCCCCCCCCCCCCCCCCCCCCCCCCCCCCCCCCCCCCCCCCCCCCCCCCCCCCCCCCCCCCCCCCCCCCCCCCCCCCCCCCCCCCCCCCCCCCCCCCCCCCCCCCCCCCCCCCCCCCCCCCCCCCCCCCCCCCCCCCCCCCCCCCCCCCCCCCCCCCCCCCCCCCCCCCCCCCCCCCCCCCCCCCCCCCCCCCCCCCCCCCCCCCCCCCCCCCCCCCCCCCCCCCCCCCCCCCCCCCCCCCCCCCCCCCCCCCCCCCCCCCCCCCCCCCCCCCCCCCCCCCCCCCCCCCCCCCCCCCCCCCCCCCCCCCCCCCCCCCCCCCCCCCCCCCCCCCCCCCCCCCCCCCCCCCCCCCCCCCCCCCCCCCCCCCCCCCCCCCCCCCCCCCCCCCCCCCCCCCCCCCCCCCCCCCCCCCCCCCCCCCCCCCCCCCCCCCCCCCCCCCCCCCCCCCCCCCCCCCCCCCCCCCCCCCCCCCCCCCCCCCCCCCCCCCCCCCCCCCCCCCCCCCCCCCCCCCCCCCCCCCCCCCCCCCCCCCCCCCCCCCCCCCCCCCCCCCCCCCCCCCCCCCCCCCCCCCCCCCCCCCCCCCCCCCCCCCCCCCCCCCCCCCCCCCCCCCCCCCCCCCCCCCCCCCCCCCCCCCCCCCCCCCCCCCCCCCCCCCCCCCCCCCCCCCCCCCCCCCCCCCCCCCCCCCCCCCCCCCCCCCCCCCCCCCCCCCCCCCCCCCCCCCCCCCCCCCCCCCCCCCCCCCCCCCCCCCCCCCCCCCCCCCCCCCCCCCCCCCCCCCCCCCCCCCCCCCCCCCCCCCCCCCCCCCCCCCCCCCCCCCCCCCCCCCCCCCCCCCCCCCCCCCCCCCCCCCCCCCCCCCCCCCCCCCCCCCCCCCCCCCCCCCCCCCCCCCCCCCCCCCCCCCCCCCCCCCCCCCCCCCCCCCCCCCCCCCCCCCCCCCCCCCCCCCCCCCCCCCCCCCCCCCCCCCCCCCCCCCCCCCCCCCCCCCCCCCCCCCCCCCCCCCCCCCCCCCCCCCCCCCCCCCCCCCCCCCCCCCCCCCCCCCCCCCCCCCCCCCCCCCCCCCCCCCCCCCCCCCCCCCCCCCCCCCCCCCCCCCCCCCCCCCCCCCCCCCCCCCCCCCCCCCCCCCCCCCCCCCCCCCCCCCCCCCCCCCCCCCCCCCCCCCCCCCCCCCCCCCCCCCCCCCCCCCCCCCCCCCCCCCCCCCCCCCCCCCCCCCCCCCCCCCCCCCCCCCCCCCCCCCCCCCCCCCCCCCCCCCCCCCCCCCCCCCCCCCCCCCCCCCCCCCCCCCCCCCCCCCCCCCCCCCCCCCCCCCCCCCCCCCCCCCCCCCCCCCCCCCCCCCCCCCCCCCCCCCCCCCCCCCCCCCCCCCCCCCCCCCCCCCCCCCCCCCCCCCCCCCCCCCCCCCCCCCCCCCCCCCCCCCCCCCCCCCCCCCCCCCCCCCCCCCCCCCCCCCCCCCCCCCCCCCCCCCCCCCCCCCCCCCCCCCCCCCCCCCCCCCCCCCCCCCCCCCCCCCCCCCCCCCCCCCCCCCCCCCCCCCCCCCCCCCCCCCCCCCCCCCCCCCCCCCCCCCCCCCCCCCCCCCCCCCCCCCCCCCCCCCCCCCCCCCCCCCCCCCCCCCCCCCCCCCCCCCCCCCCCCCCCCCCCCCCCCCCCCCCCCCCCCCCCCCCCCCCCCCCCCCCCCCCCCCCCCCCCCCCCCCCCCCCCCCCCCCCCCCCCCCCCCCCCCCCCCCCCCCCCCCCCCCCCCCCCCCCCCCCCCCCCCCCCCCCCCCCCCCCCCCCCCCCCCCCCCCCCCCCCCCCCCCCCCCCCCCCCCCCCCCCCCCCCCCCCCCCCCCCCCCCCCCCCCCCCCCCCCCCCCCCCCCCCCCCCCCCCCCCCCCCCCCCCCCCCCCCCCCCCCCCCCCCCCCCCCCCCCCCCCCCCCCCCCCCCCCCCCCCCCCCCCCCCCCCCCCCCCCCCCCCCCCCCCCCCCCCCCCCCCCCCCCCCCCCCCCCCCCCCCCCCCCCCCCCCCCCCCCCCCCCCCCCCCCCCCCCCCCCCCCCCCCCCCCCCCCCCCCCCCCCCCCCCCCCCCCCCCCCCCCCCCCCCCCCCCCCCCCCCCCCCCCCCCCCCCCCCCCCCCCCCCCCCCCCCCCCCCCCCCCCCCCCCCCCCCCCCCCCCCCCCCCCCCCCCCCCCCCCCCCCCCCCCCCCCCCCCCCCCCCCCCCCCCCCCCCCCCCCCCCCCCCCCCCCCCCCCCCCCCCCCCCCCCCCCCCCCCCCCCCCCCCCCCCCCCCCCCCCCCCCCCCCCCCCCCCCCCCCCCCCCCCCCCCCCCCCCCCCCCCCCCCCCCCCCCCCCCCCCCCCCCCCCCCCCCCCCCCCCCCCCCCCCCCCCCCCCCCCCCCCCCCCCCCCCCCCCCCCCCCCCCCCCCCCCCCCCCCCCCCCCCCCCCCCCCCCCCCCCCCCCCCCCCCCCCCCCCCCCCCCCCCCCCCCCCCCCCCCCCCCCCCCCCCCCCCCCCCCCCCCCCCCCCCCCCCCCCCCCCCCCCCCCCCCCCCCCCCCCCCCCCCCCCCCCCCCCCCCCCCCCCCCCCCCCCCCCCCCCCCCCCCCCCCCCCCCCCCCCCCCCCCCCCCCCCCCCCCCCCCCCCCCCCCCCCCCCCCCCCCCCCCCCCCCCCCCCCCCCCCCCCCCCCCCCCCCCCCCCCCCCCCCCCCCCCCCCCCCCCCCCCCCCCCCCCCCCCCCCCCCCCCCCCCCCCCCCCCCCCCCCCCCCCCCCCCCCCCCCCCCCCCCCCCCCCCCCCCCCCCCCCCCCCCCCCCCCCCCCCCCCCCCCCCCCCCCCCCCCCCCCCCCCCCCCCCCCCCCCCCCCCCCCCCCCCCCCCCCCCCCCCCCCCCCCCCCCCCCCCCCCCCCCCCCCCCCCCCCCCCCCCCCCCCCCCCCCCCCCCCCCCCCCCCCCCCCCCCCCCCCCCCCCCCCCCCCCCCCCCCCCCCCCCCCCCCCCCCCCCCCCCCCCCCCCCCCCCCCCCCCCCCCCCCCCCCCCCCCCCCCCCCCCCCCCCCCCCCCCCCCCCCCCCCCCCCCCCCCCCCCCCCCCCCCCCCCCCCCCCCCCCCCCCCCCCCCCCCCCCCCCCCCCCCCCCCCCCCCCCCCCCCCCCCCCCCCCCCCCCCCCCCCCCCCCCCCCCCCCCCCCCCCCCCCCCCCCCCCCCCCCCCCCCCCCCCCCCCCCCCCCCCCCCCCCCCCCCCCCCCCCCCCCCCCCCCCCCCCCCCCCCCCCCCCCCCCCCCCCCCCCCCCCCCCCCCCCCCCCCCCCCCCCCCCCCCCCCCCCCCCCCCCCCCCCCCCCCCCCCCCCCCCCCCCCCCCCCCCCCCCCCCCCCCCCCCCCCCCCCCCCCCCCCCCCCCCCCCCCCCCCCCCCCCCCCCCCCCCCCCCCCCCCCCCCCCCCCCCCCCCCCCCCCCCCCCCCCCCCCCCCCCCCCCCCCCCCCCCCCCCCCCCCCCCCCCCCCCCCCCCCCCCCCCCCCCCCCCCCCCCCCCCCCCCCCCCCCCCCCCCCCCCCCCCCCCCCCCCCCCCCCCCCCCCCCCCCCCCCCCCCCCCCCCCCCCCCCCCCCCCCCCCCCCCCCCCCCCCCCCCCCCCCCCCCCCCCCCCCCCCCCCCCCCCCCCCCCCCCCCCCCCCCCCCCCCCCCCCCCCCCCCCCCCCCCCCCCCCCCCCCCCCCCCCCCCCCCCCCCCCCCCCCCCCCCCCCCCCCCCCCCCCCCCCCCCCCCCCCCCCCCCCCCCCCCCCCCCCCCCCCCCCCCCCCCCCCCCCCCCCCCCCCCCCCCCCCCCCCCCCCCCCCCCCCCCCCCCCCCCCCCCCCCCCCCCCCCCCCCCCCCCCCCCCCCCCCCCCCCCCCCCCCCCCCCCCCCCCCCCCCCCCCCCCCCCCCCCCCCCCCCCCCCCCCCCCCCCCCCCCCCCCCCCCCCCCCCCCCCCCCCCCCCCCCCCCCCCCCCCCCCCCCCCCCCCCCCCCCCCCCCCCCCCCCCCCCCCCCCCCCCCCCCCCCCCCCCCCCCCCCCCCCCCCCCCCCCCCCCCCCCCCCCCCCCCCCCCCCCCCCCCCCCCCCCCCCCCCCCCCCCCCCCCCCCCCCCCCCCCCCCCCCCCCCCCCCCCCCCCCCCCCCCCCCCCCCCCCCCCCCCCCCCCCCCCCCCCCCCCCCCCCCCCCCCCCCCCCCCCCCCCCCCCCCCCCCCCCCCCCCCCCCCCCCCCCCCCCCCCCCCCCCCCCCCCCCCCCCCCCCCCCCCCCCCCCCCCCCCCCCCCCCCCCCCCCCCCCCCCCCCCCCCCCCCCCCCCCCCCCCCCCCCCCCCCCCCCCCCCCCCCCCCCCCCCCCCCCCCCCCCCCCCCCCCCCCCCCCCCCCCCCCCCCCCCCCCCCCCCCCCCCCCCCCCCCCCCCCCCCCCCCCCCCCCCCCCCCCCCCCCCCCCCCCCCCCCCCCCCCCCCCCCCCCCCCCCCCCCCCCCCCCCCCCCCCCCCCCCCCCCCCCCCCCCCCCCCCCCCCCCCCCCCCCCCCCCCCCCCCCCCCCCCCCCCCCCCCCCCCCCCCCCCCCCCCCCCCCCCCCCCCCCCCCCCCCCCCCCCCCCCCCCCCCCCCCCCCCCCCCCCCCCCCCCCCCCCCCCCCCCCCCCCCCCCCCCCCCCCCCCCCCCCCCCCCCCCCCCCCCCCCCCCCCCCCCCCCCCCCCCCCCCCCCCCCCCCCCCCCCCCCCCCCCCCCCCCCCCCCCCCCCCCCCCCCCCCCCCCCCCCCCCCCCCCCCCCCCCCCCCCCCCCCCCCCCCCCCCCCCCCCCCCCCCCCCCCCCCCCCCCCCCCCCCCCCCCCCCCCCCCCCCCCCCCCCCCCCCCCCCCCCCCCCCCCCCCCCCCCCCCCCCCCCCCCCCCCCCCCCCCCCCCCCCCCCCCCCCCCCCCCCCCCCCCCCCCCCCCCCCCCCCCCCCCCCCCCCCCCCCCCCCCCCCCCCCCCCCCCCCCCCCCCCCCCCCCCCCCCCCCCCCCCCCCCCCCCCCCCCCCCCCCCCCCCCCCCCCCCCCCCCCCCCCCCCCCCCCCCCCCCCCCCCCCCCCCCCCCCCCCCCCCCCCCCCCCCCCCCCCCCCCCCCCCCCCCCCCCCCCCCCCCCCCCCCCCCCCCCCCCCCCCCCCCCCCCCCCCCCCCCCCCCCCCCCCCCCCCCCCCCCCCCCCCCCCCCCCCCCCCCCCCCCCCCCCCCCCCCCCCCCCCCCCCCCCCCCCCCCCCCCCCCCCCCCCCCCCCCCCCCCCCCCCCCCCCCCCCCCCCCCCCCCCCCCCCCCCCCCCCCCCCCCCCCCCCCCCCCCCCCCCCCCCCCCCCCCCCCCCCCCCCCCCCCCCCCCCCCCCCCCCCCCCCCCCCCCCCCCCCCCCCCCCCCCCCCCCCCCCCCCCCCCCCCCCCCCCCCCCCCCCCCCCCCCCCCCCCCCCCCCCCCCCCCCCCCCCCCCCCCCCCCCCCCCCCCCCCCCCCCCCCCCCCCCCCCCCCCCCCCCCCCCCCCCCCCCCCCCCCCCCCCCCCCCCCCCCCCCCCCCCCCCCCCCCCCCCCCCCCCCCCCCCCCCCCCCCCCCCCCCCCCCCCCCCCCCCCCCCCCCCCCCCCCCCCCCCCCCCCCCCCCCCCCCCCCCCCCCCCCCCCCCCCCCCCCCCCCCCCCCCCCCCCCCCCCCCCCCCCCCCCCCCCCCCCCCCCCCCCCCCCCCCCCCCCCCCCCCCCCCCCCCCCCCCCCCCCCCCCCCCCCCCCCCCCCCCCCCCCCCCCCCCCCCCCCCCCCCCCCCCCCCCCCCCCCCCCCCCCCCCCCCCCCCCCCCCCCCCCCCCCCCCCCCCCCCCCCCCCCCCCCCCCCCCCCCCCCCCCCCCCCCCCCCCCCCCCCCCCCCCCCCCCCCCCCCCCCCCCCCCCCCCCCCCCCCCCCCCCCCCCCCCCCCCCCCCCCCCCCCCCCCCCCCCCCCCCCCCCCCCCCCCCCCCCCCCCCCCCCCCCCCCCCCCCCCCCCCCCCCCCCCCCCCCCCCCCCCCCCCCCCCCCCCCCCCCCCCCCCCCCCCCCCCCCCCCCCCCCCCCCCCCCCCCCCCCCCCCCCCCCCCCCCCCCCCCCCCCCCCCCCCCCCCCCCCCCCCCCCCCCCCCCCCCCCCCCCCCCCCCCCCCCCCCCCCCCCCCCCCCCCCCCCCCCCCCCCCCCCCCCCCCCCCCCCCCCCCCCCCCCCCCCCCCCCCCCCCCCCCCCCCCCCCCCCCCCCCCCCCCCCCCCCCCCCCCCCCCCCCCCCCCCCCCCCCCCCCCCCCCCCCCCCCCCCCCCCCCCCCCCCCCCCCCCCCCCCCCCCCCCCCCCCCCCCCCCCCCCCCCCCCCCCCCCCCCCCCCCCCCCCCCCCCCCCCCCCCCCCCCCCCCCCCCCCCCCCCCCCCCCCCCCCCCCCCCCCCCCCCCCCCCCCCCCCCCCCCCCCCCCCCCCCCCCCCCCCCCCCCCCCCCCCCCCCCCCCCCCCCCCCCCCCCCCCCCCCCCCCCCCCCCCCCCCCCCCCCCCCCCCCCCCCCCCCCCCCCCCCCCCCCCCCCCCCCCCCCCCCCCCCCCCCCCCCCCCCCCCCCCCCCCCCCCCCCCCCCCCCCCCCCCCCCCCCCCCCCCCCCCCCCCCCCCCCCCCCCCCCCCCCCCCCCCCCCCCCCCCCCCCCCCCCCCCCCCCCCCCCCCCCCCCCCCCCCCCCCCCCCCCCCCCCCCCCCCCCCCCCCCCCCCCCCCCCCCCCCCCCCCCCCCCCCCCCCCCCCCCCCCCCCCCCCCCCCCCCCCCCCCCCCCCCCCCCCCCCCCCCCCCCCCCCCCCCCCCCCCCCCCCCCCCCCCCCCCCCCCCCCCCCCCCCCCCCCCCCCCCCCCCCCCCCCCCCCCCCCCCCCCCCCCCCCCCCCCCCCCCCCCCCCCCCCCCCCCCCCCCCCCCCCCCCCCCCCCCCCCCCCCCCCCCCCCCCCCCCCCCCCCCCCCCCCCCCCCCCCCCCCCCCCCCCCCCCCCCCCCCCCCCCCCCCCCCCCCCCCCCCCCCCCCCCCCCCCCCCCCCCCCCCCCCCCCCCCCCCCCCCCCCCCCCCCCCCCCCCCCCCCCCCCCCCCCCCCCCCCCCCCCCCCCCCCCCCCCCCCCCCCCCCCCCCCCCCCCCCCCCCCCCCCCCCCCCCCCCCCCCCCCCCCCCCCCCCCCCCCCCCCCCCCCCCCCCCCCCCCCCCCCCCCCCCCCCCCCCCCCCCCCCCCCCCCCCCCCCCCCCCCCCCCCCCCCCCCCCCCCCCCCCCCCCCCCCCCCCCCCCCCCCCCCCCCCCCCCCCCCCCCCCCCCCCCCCCCCCCCCCCCCCCCCCCCCCCCCCCCCCCCCCCCCCCCCCCCCCCCCCCCCCCCCCCCCCCCCCCCCCCCCCCCCCCCCCCCCCCCCCCCCCCCCCCCCCCCCCCCCCCCCCCCCCCCCCCCCCCCCCCCCCCCCCCCCCCCCCCCCCCCCCCCCCCCCCCCCCCCCCCCCCCCCCCCCCCCCCCCCCCCCCCCCCCCCCCCCCCCCCCCCCCCCCCCCCCCCCCCCCCCCCCCCCCCCCCCCCCCCCCCCCCCCCCCCCCCCCCCCCCCCCCCCCCCCCCCCCCCCCCCCCCCCCCCCCCCCCCCCCCCCCCCCCCCCCCCCCCCCCCCCCCCCCCCCCCCCCCCCCCCCCCCCCCCCCCCCCCCCCCCCCCCCCCCCCCCCCCCCCCCCCCCCCCCCCCCCCCCCCCCCCCCCCCCCCCCCCCCCCCCCCCCCCCCCCCCCCCCCCCCCCCCCCCCCCCCCCCCCCCCCCCCCCCCCCCCCCCCCCCCCCCCCCCCCCCCCCCCCCCCCCCCCCCCCCCCCCCCCCCCCCCCCCCCCCCCCCCCCCCCCCCCCCCCCCCCCCCCCCCCCCCCCCCCCCCCCCCCCCCCCCCCCCCCCCCCCCCCCCCCCCCCCCCCCCCCCCCCCCCCCCCCCCCCCCCCCCCCCCCCCCCCCCCCCCCCCCCCCCCCCCCCCCCCCCCCCCCCCCCCCCCCCCCCCCCCCCCCCCCCCCCCCCCCCCCCCCCCCCCCCCCCCCCCCCCCCCCCCCCCCCCCCCCCCCCCCCCCCCCCCCCCCCCCCCCCCCCCCCCCCCCCCCCCCCCCCCCCCCCCCCCCCCCCCCCCCCCCCCCCCCCCCCCCCCCCCCCCCCCCCCCCCCCCCCCCCCCCCCCCCCCCCCCCCCCCCCCCCCCCCCCCCCCCCCCCCCCCCCCCCCCCCCCCCCCCCCCCCCCCCCCCCCCCCCCCCCCCCCCCCCCCCCCCCCCCCCCCCCCCCCCCCCCCCCCCCCCCCCCCCCCCCCCCCCCCCCCCCCCCCCCCCCCCCCCCCCCCCCCCCCCCCCCCCCCCCCCCCCCCCCCCCCCCCCCCCCCCCCCCCCCCCCCCCCCCCCCCCCCCCCCCCCCCCCCCCCCCCCCCCCCCCCCCCCCCCCCCCCCCCCCCCCCCCCCCCCCCCCCCCCCCCCCCCCCCCCCCCCCCCCCCCCCCCCCCCCCCCCCCCCCCCCCCCCCCCCCCCCCCCCCCCCCCCCCCCCCCCCCCCCCCCCCCCCCCCCCCCCCCCCCCCCCCCCCCCCCCCCCCCCCCCCCCCCCCCCCCCCCCCCCCCCCCCCCCCCCCCCCCCCCCCCCCCCCCCCCCCCCCCCCCCCCCCCCCCCCCCCCCCCCCCCCCCCCCCCCCCCCCCCCCCCCCCCCCCCCCCCCCCCCCCCCCCCCCCCCCCCCCCCCCCCCCCCCCCCCCCCCCCCCCCCCCCCCCCCCCCCCCCCCCCCCCCCCCCCCCCCCCCCCCCCCCCCCCCCCCCCCCCCCCCCCCCCCCCCCCCCCCCCCCCCCCCCCCCCCCCCCCCCCCCCCCCCCCCCCCCCCCCCCCCCCCCCCCCCCCCCCCCCCCCCCCCCCCCCCCCCCCCCCCCCCCCCCCCCCCCCCCCCCCCCCCCCCCCCCCCCCCCCCCCCCCCCCCCCCCCCCCCCCCCCCCCCCCCCCCCCCCCCCCCCCCCCCCCCCCCCCCCCCCCCCCCCCCCCCCCCCCCCCCCCCCCCCCCCCCCCCCCCCCCCCCCCCCCCCCCCCCCCCCCCCCCCCCCCCCCCCCCCCCCCCCCCCCCCCCCCCCCCCCCCCCCCCCCCCCCCCCCCCCCCCCCCCCCCCCCCCCCCCCCCCCCCCCCCCCCCCCCCCCCCCCCCCCCCCCCCCCCCCCCCCCCCCCCCCCCCCCCCCCCCCCCCCCCCCCCCCCCCCCCCCCCCCCCCCCCCCCCCCCCCCCCCCCCCCCCCCCCCCCCCCCCCCCCCCCCCCCCCCCCCCCCCCCCCCCCCCCCCCCCCCCCCCCCCCCCCCCCCCCCCCCCCCCCCCCCCCCCCCCCCCCCCCCCCCCCCCCCCCCCCCCCCCCCCCCCCCCCCCCCCCCCCCCCCCCCCCCCCCCCCCCCCCCCCCCCCCCCCCCCCCCCCCCCCCCCCCCCCCCCCCCCCCCCCCCCCCCCCCCCCCCCCCCCCCCCCCCCCCCCCCCCCCCCCCCCCCCCCCCCCCCCCCCCCCCCCCCCCCCCCCCCCCCCCCCCCCCCCCCCCCCCCCCCCCCCCCCCCCCCCCCCCCCCCCCCCCCCCCCCCCCCCCCCCCCCCCCCCCCCCCCCCCCCCCCCCCCCCCCCCCCCCCCCCCCCCCCCCCCCCCCCCCCCCCCCCCCCCCCCCCCCCCCCCCCCCCCCCCCCCCCCCCCCCCCCCCCCCCCCCCCCCCCCCCCCCCCCCCCCCCCCCCCCCCCCCCCCCCCCCCCCCCCCCCCCCCCCCCCCCCCCCCCCCCCCCCCCCCCCCCCCCCCCCCCCCCCCCCCCCCCCCCCCCCCCCCCCCCCCCCCCCCCCCCCCCCCCCCCCCCCCCCCCCCCCCCCCCCCCCCCCCCCCCCCCCCCCCCCCCCCCCCCCCCCCCCCCCCCCCCCCCCCCCCCCCCCCCCCCCCCCCCCCCCCCCCCCCCCCCCCCCCCCCCCCCCCCCCCCCCCCCCCCCCCCCCCCCCCCCCCCCCCCCCCCCCCCCCCCCCCCCCCCCCCCCCCCCCCCCCCCCCCCCCCCCCCCCCCCCCCCCCCCCCCCCCCCCCCCCCCCCCCCCCCCCCCCCCCCCCCCCCCCCCCCCCCCCCCCCCCCCCCCCCCCCCCCCCCCCCCCCCCCCCCCCCCCCCCCCCCCCCCCCCCCCCCCCCCCCCCCCCCCCCCCCCCCCCCCCCCCCCCCCCCCCCCCCCCCCCCCCCCCCCCCCCCCCCCCCCCCCCCCCCCCCCCCCCCCCCCCCCCCCCCCCCCCCCCCCCCCCCCCCCCCCCCCCCCCCCCCCCCCCCCCCCCCCCCCCCCCCCCCCCCCCCCCCCCCCCCCCCCCCCCCCCCCCCCCCCCCCCCCCCCCCCCCCCCCCCCCCCCCCCCCCCCCCCCCCCCCCCCCCCCCCCCCCCCCCCCCCCCCCCCCCCCCCCCCCCCCCCCCCCCCCCCCCCCCCCCCCCCCCCCCCCCCCCCCCCCCCCCCCCCCCCCCCCCCCCCCCCCCCCCCCCCCCCCCCCCCCCCCCCCCCCCCCCCCCCCCCCCCCCCCCCCCCCCCCCCCCCCCCCCCCCCCCCCCCCCCCCCCCCCCCCCCCCCCCCCCCCCCCCCCCCCCCCCCCCCCCCCCCCCCCCCCCCCCCCCCCCCCCCCCCCCCCCCCCCCCCCCCCCCCCCCCCCCCCCCCCCCCCCCCCCCCCCCCCCCCCCCCCCCCCCCCCCCCCCCCCCCCCCCCCCCCCCCCCCCCCCCCCCCCCCCCCCCCCCCCCCCCCCCCCCCCCCCCCCCCCCCCCCCCCCCCCCCCCCCCCCCCCCCCCCCCCCCCCCCCCCCCCCCCCCCCCCCCCCCCCCCCCCCCCCCCCCCCCCCCCCCCCCCCCCCCCCCCCCCCCCCCCCCCCCCCCCCCCCCCCCCCCCCCCCCCCCCCCCCCCCCCCCCCCCCCCCCCCCCCCCCCCCCCCCCCCCCCCCCCCCCCCCCCCCCCCCCCCCCCCCCCCCCCCCCCCCCCCCCCCCCCCCCCCCCCCCCCCCCCCCCCCCCCCCCCCCCCCCCCCCCCCCCCCCCCCCCCCCCCCCCCCCCCCCCCCCCCCCCCCCCCCCCCCCCCCCCCCCCCCCCCCCCCCCCCCCCCCCCCCCCCCCCCCCCCCCCCCCCCCCCCCCCCCCCCCCCCCCCCCCCCCCCCCCCCCCCCCCCCCCCCCCCCCCCCCCCCCCCCCCCCCCCCCCCCCCCCCCCCCCCCCCCCCCCCCCCCCCCCCCCCCCCCCCCCCCCCCCCCCCCCCCCCCCCCCCCCCCCCCCCCCCCCCCCCCCCCCCCCCCCCCCCCCCCCCCCCCCCCCCCCCCCCCCCCCCCCCCCCCCCCCCCCCCCCCCCCCCCCCCCCCCCCCCCCCCCCCCCCCCCCCCCCCCCCCCCCCCCCCCCCCCCCCCCCCCCCCCCCCCCCCCCCCCCCCCCCCCCCCCCCCCCCCCCCCCCCCCCCCCCCCCCCCCCCCCCCCCCCCCCCCCCCCCCCCCCCCCCCCCCCCCCCCCCCCCCCCCCCCCCCCCCCCCCCCCCCCCCCCCCCCCCCCCCCCCCCCCCCCCCCCCCCCCCCCCCCCCCCCCCCCCCCCCCCCCCCCCCCCCCCCCCCCCCCCCCCCCCCCCCCCCCCCCCCCCCCCCCCCCCCCCCCCCCCCCCCCCCCCCCCCCCCCCCCCCCCCCCCCCCCCCCCCCCCCCCCCCCCCCCCCCCCCCCCCCCCCCCCCCCCCCCCCCCCCCCCCCCCCCCCCCCCCCCCCCCCCCCCCCCCCCCCCCCCCCCCCCCCCCCCCCCCCCCCCCCCCCCCCCCCCCCCCCCCCCCCCCCCCCCCCCCCCCCCCCCCCCCCCCCCCCCCCCCCCCCCCCCCCCCCCCCCCCCCCCCCCCCCCCCCCCCCCCCCCCCCCCCCCCCCCCCCCCCCCCCCCCCCCCCCCCCCCCCCCCCCCCCCCCCCCCCCCCCCCCCCCCCCCCCCCCCCCCCCCCCCCCCCCCCCCCCCCCCCCCCCCCCCCCCCCCCCCCCCCCCCCCCCCCCCCCCCCCCCCCCCCCCCCCCCCCCCCCCCCCCCCCCCCCCCCCCCCCCCCCCCCCCCCCCCCCCCCCCCCCCCCCCCCCCCCCCCCCCCCCCCCCCCCCCCCCCCCCCCCCCCCCCCCCCCCCCCCCCCCCCCCCCCCCCCCCCCCCCCCCCCCCCCCCCCCCCCCCCCCCCCCCCCCCCCCCCCCCCCCCCCCCCCCCCCCCCCCCCCCCCCCCCCCCCCCCCCCCCCCCCCCCCCCCCCCCCCCCCCCCCCCCCCCCCCCCCCCCCCCCCCCCCCCCCCCCCCCCCCCCCCCCCCCCCCCCCCCCCCCCCCCCCCCCCCCCCCCCCCCCCCCCCCCCCCCCCCCCCCCCCCCCCCCCCCCCCCCCCCCCCCCCCCCCCCCCCCCCCCCCCCCCCCCCCCCCCCCCCCCCCCCCCCCCCCCCCCCCCCCCCCCCCCCCCCCCCCCCCCCCCCCCCCCCCCCCCCCCCCCCCCCCCCCCCCCCCCCCCCCCCCCCCCCCCCCCCCCCCCCCCCCCCCCCCCCCCCCCCCCCCCCCCCCCCCCCCCCCCCCCCCCCCCCCCCCCCCCCCCCCCCCCCCCCCCCCCCCCCCCCCCCCCCCCCCCCCCCCCCCCCCCCCCCCCCCCCCCCCCCCCCCCCCCCCCCCCCCCCCCCCCCCCCCCCCCCCCCCCCCCCCCCCCCCCCCCCCCCCCCCCCCCCCCCCCCCCCCCCCCCCCCCCCCCCCCCCCCCCCCCCCCCCCCCCCCCCCCCCCCCCCCCCCCCCCCCCCCCCCCCCCCCCCCCCCCCCCCCCCCCCCCCCCCCCCCCCCCCCCCCCCCCCCCCCCCCCCCCCCCCCCCCCCCCCCCCCCCCCCCCCCCCCCCCCCCCCCCCCCCCCCCCCCCCCCCCCCCCCCCCCCCCCCCCCCCCCCCCCCCCCCCCCCCCCCCCCCCCCCCCCCCCCCCCCCCCCCCCCCCCCCCCCCCCCCCCCCCCCCCCCCCCCCCCCCCCCCCCCCCCCCCCCCCCCCCCCCCCCCCCCCCCCCCCCCCCCCCCCCCCCCCCCCCCCCCCCCCCCCCCCCCCCCCCCCCCCCCCCCCCCCCCCCCCCCCCCCCCCCCCCCCCCCCCCCCCCCCCCCCCCCCCCCCCCCCCCCCCCCCCCCCCCCCCCCCCCCCCCCCCCCCCCCCCCCCCCCCCCCCCCCCCCCCCCCCCCCCCCCCCCCCCCCCCCCCCCCCCCCCCCCCCCCCCCCCCCCCCCCCCCCCCCCCCCCCCCCCCCCCCCCCCCCCCCCCCCCCCCCCCCCCCCCCCCCCCCCCCCCCCCCCCCCCCCCCCCCCCCCCCCCCCCCCCCCCCCCCCCCCCCCCCCCCCCCCCCCCCCCCCCCCCCCCCCCCCCCCCCCCCCCCCCCCCCCCCCCCCCCCCCCCCCCCCCCCCCCCCCCCCCCCCCCCCCCCCCCCCCCCCCCCCCCCCCCCCCCCCCCCCCCCCCCCCCCCCCCCCCCCCCCCCCCCCCCCCCCCCCCCCCCCCCCCCCCCCCCCCCCCCCCCCCCCCCCCCCCCCCCCCCCCCCCCCCCCCCCCCCCCCCCCCCCCCCCCCCCCCCCCCCCCCCCCCCCCCCCCCCCCCCCCCCCCCCCCCCCCCCCCCCCCCCCCCCCCCCCCCCCCCCCCCCCCCCCCCCCCCCCCCCCCCCCCCCCCCCCCCCCCCCCCCCCCCCCCCCCCCCCCCCCCCCCCCCCCCCCCCCCCCCCCCCCCCCCCCCCCCCCCCCCCCCCCCCCCCCCCCCCCCCCCCCCCCCCCCCCCCCCCCCCCCCCCCCCCCCCCCCCCCCCCCCCCCCCCCCCCCCCCCCCCCCCCCCCCCCCCCCCCCCCCCCCCCCCCCCCCCCCCCCCCCCCCCCCCCCCCCCCCCCCCCCCCCCCCCCCCCCCCCCCCCCCCCCCCCCCCCCCCCCCCCCCCCCCCCCCCCCCCCCCCCCCCCCCCCCCCCCCCCCCCCCCCCCCCCCCCCCCCCCCCCCCCCCCCCCCCCCCCCCCCCCCCCCCCCCCCCCCCCCCCCCCCCCCCCCCCCCCCCCCCCCCCCCCCCCCCCCCCCCCCCCCCCCCCCCCCCCCCCCCCCCCCCCCCCCCCCCCCCCCCCCCCCCCCCCCCCCCCCCCCCCCCCCCCCCCCCCCCCCCCCCCCCCCCCCCCCCCCCCCCCCCCCCCCCCCCCCCCCCCCCCCCCCCCCCCCCCCCCCCCCCCCCCCCCCCCCCCCCCCCCCCCCCCCCCCCCCCCCCCCCCCCCCCCCCCCCCCCCCCCCCCCCCCCCCCCCCCCCCCCCCCCCCCCCCCCCCCCCCCCCCCCCCCCCCCCCCCCCCCCCCCCCCCCCCCCCCCCCCCCCCCCCCCCCCCCCCCCCCCCCCCCCCCCCCCCCCCCCCCCCCCCCCCCCCCCCCCCCCCCCCCCCCCCCCCCCCCCCCCCCCCCCCCCCCCCCCCCCCCCCCCCCCCCCCCCCCCCCCCCCCCCCCCCCCCCCCCCCCCCCCCCCCCCCCCCCCCCCCCCCCCCCCCCCCCCCCCCCCCCCCCCCCCCCCCCCCCCCCCCCCCCCCCCCCCCCCCCCCCCCCCCCCCCCCCCCCCCCCCCCCCCCCCCCCCCCCCCCCCCCCCCCCCCCCCCCCCCCCCCCCCCCCCCCCCCCCCCCCCCCCCCCCCCCCCCCCCCCCCCCCCCCCCCCCCCCCCCCCCCCCCCCCCCCCCCCCCCCCCCCCCCCCCCCCCCCCCCCCCCCCCCCCCCCCCCCCCCCCCCCCCCCCCCCCCCCCCCCCCCCCCCCCCCCCCCCCCCCCCCCCCCCCCCCCCCCCCCCCCCCCCCCCCCCCCCCCCCCCCCCCCCCCCCCCCCCCCCCCCCCCCCCCCCCCCCCCCCCCCCCCCCCCCCCCCCCCCCCCCCCCCCCCCCCCCCCCCCCCCCCCCCCCCCCCCCCCCCCCCCCCCCCCCCCCCCCCCCCCCCCCCCCCCCCCCCCCCCCCCCCCCCCCCCCCCCCCCCCCCCCCCCCCCCCCCCCCCCCCCCCCCCCCCCCCCCCCCCCCCCCCCCCCCCCCCCCCCCCCCCCCCCCCCCCCCCCCCCCCCCCCCCCCCCCCCCCCCCCCCCCCCCCCCCCCCCCCCCCCCCCCCCCCCCCCCCCCCCCCCCCCCCCCCCCCCCCCCCCCCCCCCCCCCCCCCCCCCCCCCCCCCCCCCCCCCCCCCCCCCCCCCCCCCCCCCCCCCCCCCCCCCCCCCCCCCCCCCCCCCCCCCCCCCCCCCCCCCCCCCCCCCCCCCCCCCCCCCCCCCCCCCCCCCCCCCCCCCCCCCCCCCCCCCCCCCCCCCCCCCCCCCCCCCCCCCCCCCCCCCCCCCCCCCCCCCCCCCCCCCCCCCCCCCCCCCCCCCCCCCCCCCCCCCCCCCCCCCCCCCCCCCCCCCCCCCCCCCCCCCCCCCCCCCCCCCCCCCCCCCCCCCCCCCCCCCCCCCCCCCCCCCCCCCCCCCCCCCCCCCCCCCCCCCCCCCCCCCCCCCCCCCCCCCCCCCCCCCCCCCCCCCCCCCCCCCCCCCCCCCCCCCCCCCCCCCCCCCCCCCCCCCCCCCCCCCCCCCCCCCCCCCCCCCCCCCCCCCCCCCCCCCCCCCCCCCCCCCCCCCCCCCCCCCCCCCCCCCCCCCCCCCCCCCCCCCCCCCCCCCCCCCCCCCCCCCCCCCCCCCCCCCCCCCCCCCCCCCCCCCCCCCCCCCCCCCCCCCCCCCCCCCCCCCCCCCCCCCCCCCCCCCCCCCCCCCCCCCCCCCCCCCCCCCCCCCCCCCCCCCCCCCCCCCCCCCCCCCCCCCCCCCCCCCCCCCCCCCCCCCCCCCCCCCCCCCCCCCCCCCCCCCCCCCCCCCCCCCCCCCCCCCCCCCCCCCCCCCCCCCCCCCCCCCCCCCCCCCCCCCCCCCCCCCCCCCCCCCCCCCCCCCCCCCCCCCCCCCCCCCCCCCCCCCCCCCCCCCCCCCCCCCCCCCCCCCCCCCCCCCCCCCCCCCCCCCCCCCCCCCCCCCCCCCCCCCCCCCCCCCCCCCCCCCCCCCCCCCCCCCCCCCCCCCCCCCCCCCCCCCCCCCCCCCCCCCCCCCCCCCCCCCCCCCCCCCCCCCCCCCCCCCCCCCCCCCCCCCCCCCCCCCCCCCCCCCCCCCCCCCCCCCCCCCCCCCCCCCCCCCCCCCCCCCCCCCCCCCCCCCCCCCCCCCCCCCCCCCCCCCCCCCCCCCCCCCCCCCCCCCCCCCCCCCCCCCCCCCCCCCCCCCCCCCCCCCCCCCCCCCCCCCCCCCCCCCCCCCCCCCCCCCCCCCCCCCCCCCCCCCCCCCCCCCCCCCCCCCCCCCCCCCCCCCCCCCCCCCCCCCCCCCCCCCCCCCCCCCCCCCCCCCCCCCCCCCCCCCCCCCCCCCCCCCCCCCCCCCCCCCCCCCCCCCCCCCCCCCCCCCCCCCCCCCCCCCCCCCCCCCCCCCCCCCCCCCCCCCCCCCCCCCCCCCCCCCCCCCCCCCCCCCCCCCCCCCCCCCCCCCCCCCCCCCCCCCCCCCCCCCCCCCCCCCCCCCCCCCCCCCCCCCCCCCCCCCCCCCCCCCCCCCCCCCCCCCCCCCCCCCCCCCCCCCCCCCCCCCCCCCCCCCCCCCCCCCCCCCCCCCCCCCCCCCCCCCCCCCCCCCCCCCCCCCCCCCCCCCCCCCCCCCCCCCCCCCCCCCCCCCCCCCCCCCCCCCCCCCCCCCCCCCCCCCCCCCCCCCCCCCCCCCCCCCCCCCCCCCCCCCCCCCCCCCCCCCCCCCCCCCCCCCCCCCCCCCCCCCCCCCCCCCCCCCCCCCCCCCCCCCCCCCCCCCCCCCCCCCCCCCCCCCCCCCCCCCCCCCCCCCCCCCCCCCCCCCCCCCCCCCCCCCCCCCCCCCCCCCCCCCCCCCCCCCCCCCCCCCCCCCCCCCCCCCCCCCCCCCCCCCCCCCCCCCCCCCCCCCCCCCCCCCCCCCCCCCCCCCCCCCCCCCCCCCCCCCCCCCCCCCCCCCCCCCCCCCCCCCCCCCCCCCCCCCCCCCCCCCCCCCCCCCCCCCCCCCCCCCCCCCCCCCCCCCCCCCCCCCCCCCCCCCCCCCCCCCCCCCCCCCCCCCCCCCCCCCCCCCCCCCCCCCCCCCCCCCCCCCCCCCCCCCCCCCCCCCCCCCCCCCCCCCCCCCCCCCCCCCCCCCCCCCCCCCCCCCCCCCCCCCCCCCCCCCCCCCCCCCCCCCCCCCCCCCCCCCCCCCCCCCCCCCCCCCCCCCCCCCCCCCCCCCCCCCCCCCCCCCCCCCCCCCCCCCCCCCCCCCCCCCCCCCCCCCCCCCCCCCCCCCCCCCCCCCCCCCCCCCCCCCCCCCCCCCCCCCCCCCCCCCCCCCCCCCCCCCCCCCCCCCCCCCCCCCCCCCCCCCCCCCCCCCCCCCCCCCCCCCCCCCCCCCCCCCCCCCCCCCCCCCCCCCCCCCCCCCCCCCCCCCCCCCCCCCCCCCCCCCCCCCCCCCCCCCCCCCCCCCCCCCCCCCCCCCCCCCCCCCCCCCCCCCCCCCCCCCCCCCCCCCCCCCCCCCCCCCCCCCCCCCCCCCCCCCCCCCCCCCCCCCCCCCCCCCCCCCCCCCCCCCCCCCCCCCCCCCCCCCCCCCCCCCCCCCCCCCCCCCCCCCCCCCCCCCCCCCCCCCCCCCCCCCCCCCCCCCCCCCCCCCCCCCCCCCCCCCCCCCCCCCCCCCCCCCCCCCCCCCCCCCCCCCCCCCCCCCCCCCCCCCCCCCCCCCCCCCCCCCCCCCCCCCCCCCCCCCCCCCCCCCCCCCCCCCCCCCCCCCCCCCCCCCCCCCCCCCCCCCCCCCCCCCCCCCCCCCCCCCCCCCCCCCCCCCCCCCCCCCCCCCCCCCCCCCCCCCCCCCCCCCCCCCCCCCCCCCCCCCCCCCCCCCCCCCCCCCCCCCCCCCCCCCCCCCCCCCCCCCCCCCCCCCCCCCCCCCCCCCCCCCCCCCCCCCCCCCCCCCCCCCCCCCCCCCCCCCCCCCCCCCCCCCCCCCCCCCCCCCCCCCCCCCCCCCCCCCCCCCCCCCCCCCCCCCCCCCCCCCCCCCCCCCCCCCCCCCCCCCCCCCCCCCCCCCCCCCCCCCCCCCCCCCCCCCCCCCCCCCCCCCCCCCCCCCCCCCCCCCCCCCCCCCCCCCCCCCCCCCCCCCCCCCCCCCCCCCCCCCCCCCCCCCCCCCCCCCCCCCCCCCCCCCCCCCCCCCCCCCCCCCCCCCCCCCCCCCCCCCCCCCCCCCCCCCCCCCCCCCCCCCCCCCCCCCCCCCCCCCCCCCCCCCCCCCCCCCCCCCCCCCCCCCCCCCCCCCCCCCCCCCCCCCCCCCCCCCCCCCCCCCCCCCCCCCCCCCCCCCCCCCCCCCCCCCCCCCCCCCCCCCCCCCCCCCCCCCCCCCCCCCCCCCCCCCCCCCCCCCCCCCCCCCCCCCCCCCCCCCCCCCCCCCCCCCCCCCCCCCCCCCCCCCCCCCCCCCCCCCCCCCCCCCCCCCCCCCCCCCCCCCCCCCCCCCCCCCCCCCCCCCCCCCCCCCCCCCCCCCCCCCCCCCCCCCCCCCCCCCCCCCCCCCCCCCCCCCCCCCCCCCCCCCCCCCCCCCCCCCCCCCCCCCCCCCCCCCCCCCCCCCCCCCCCCCCCCCCCCCCCCCCCCCCCCCCCCCCCCCCCCCCCCCCCCCCCCCCCCCCCCCCCCCCCCCCCCCCCCCCCCCCCCCCCCCCCCCCCCCCCCCCCCCCCCCCCCCCCCCCCCCCCCCCCCCCCCCCCCCCCCCCCCCCCCCCCCCCCCCCCCCCCCCCCCCCCCCCCCCCCCCCCCCCCCCCCCCCCCCCCCCCCCCCCCCCCCCCCCCCCCCCCCCCCCCCCCCCCCCCCCCCCCCCCCCCCCCCCCCCCCCCCCCCCCCCCCCCCCCCCCCCCCCCCCCCCCCCCCCCCCCCCCCCCCCCCCCCCCCCCCCCCCCCCCCCCCCCCCCCCCCCCCCCCCCCCCCCCCCCCCCCCCCCCCCCCCCCCCCCCCCCCCCCCCCCCCCCCCCCCCCCCCCCCCCCCCCCCCCCCCCCCCCCCCCCCCCCCCCCCCCCCCCCCCCCCCCCCCCCCCCCCCCCCCCCCCCCCCCCCCCCCCCCCCCCCCCCCCCCCCCCCCCCCCCCCCCCCCCCCCCCCCCCCCCCCCCCCCCCCCCCCCCCCCCCCCCCCCCCCCCCCCCCCCCCCCCCCCCCCCCCCCCCCCCCCCCCCCCCCCCCCCCCCCCCCCCCCCCCCCCCCCCCCCCCCCCCCCCCCCCCCCCCCCCCCCCCCCCCCCCCCCCCCCCCCCCCCCCCCCCCCCCCCCCCCCCCCCCCCCCCCCCCCCCCCCCCCCCCCCCCCCCCCCCCCCCCCCCCCCCCCCCCCCCCCCCCCCCCCCCCCCCCCCCCCCCCCCCCCCCCCCCCCCCCCCCCCCCCCCCCCCCCCCCCCCCCCCCCCCCCCCCCCCCCCCCCCCCCCCCCCCCCCCCCCCCCCCCCCCCCCCCCCCCCCCCCCCCCCCCCCCCCCCCCCCCCCCCCCCCCCCCCCCCCCCCCCCCCCCCCCCCCCCCCCCCCCCCCCCCCCCCCCCCCCCCCCCCCCCCCCCCCCCCCCCCCCCCCCCCCCCCCCCCCCCCCCCCCCCCCCCCCCCCCCCCCCCCCCCCCCCCCCCCCCCCCCCCCCCCCCCCCCCCCCCCCCCCCCCCCCCCCCCCCCCCCCCCCCCCCCCCCCCCCCCCCCCCCCCCCCCCCCCCCCCCCCCCCCCCCCCCCCCCCCCCCCCCCCCCCCCCCCCCCCCCCCCCCCCCCCCCCCCCCCCCCCCCCCCCCCCCCCCCCCCCCCCCCCCCCCCCCCCCCCCCCCCCCCCCCCCCCCCCCCCCCCCCCCCCCCCCCCCCCCCCCCCCCCCCCCCCCCCCCCCCCCCCCCCCCCCCCCCCCCCCCCCCCCCCCCCCCCCCCCCCCCCCCCCCCCCCCCCCCCCCCCCCCCCCCCCCCCCCCCCCCCCCCCCCCCCCCCCCCCCCCCCCCCCCCCCCCCCCCCCCCCCCCCCCCCCCCCCCCCCCCCCCCCCCCCCCCCCCCCCCCCCCCCCCCCCCCCCCCCCCCCCCCCCCCCCCCCCCCCCCCCCCCCCCCCCCCCCCCCCCCCCCCCCCCCCCCCCCCCCCCCCCCCCCCCCCCCCCCCCCCCCCCCCCCCCCCCCCCCCCCCCCCCCCCCCCCCCCCCCCCCCCCCCCCCCCCCCCCCCCCCCCCCCCCCCCCCCCCCCCCCCCCCCCCCCCCCCCCCCCCCCCCCCCCCCCCCCCCCCCCCCCCCCCCCCCCCCCCCCCCCCCCCCCCCCCCCCCCCCCCCCCCCCCCCCCCCCCCCCCCCCCCCCCCCCCCCCCCCCCCCCCCCCCCCCCCCCCCCCCCCCCCCCCCCCCCCCCCCCCCCCCCCCCCCCCCCCCCCCCCCCCCCCCCCCCCCCCCCCCCCCCCCCCCCCCCCCCCCCCCCCCCCCCCCCCCCCCCCCCCCCCCCCCCCCCCCCCCCCCCCCCCCCCCCCCCCCCCCCCCCCCCCCCCCCCCCCCCCCCCCCCCCCCCCCCCCCCCCCCCCCCCCCCCCCCCCCCCCCCCCCCCCCCCCCCCCCCCCCCCCCCCCCCCCCCCCCCCCCCCCCCCCCCCCCCCCCCCCCCCCCCCCCCCCCCCCCCCCCCCCCCCCCCCCCCCCCCCCCCCCCCCCCCCCCCCCCCCCCCCCCCCCCCCCCCCCCCCCCCCCCCCCCCCCCCCCCCCCCCCCCCCCCCCCCCCCCCCCCCCCCCCCCCCCCCCCCCCCCCCCCCCCCCCCCCCCCCCCCCCCCCCCCCCCCCCCCCCCCCCCCCCCCCCCCCCCCCCCCCCCCCCCCCCCCCCCCCCCCCCCCCCCCCCCCCCCCCCCCCCCCCCCCCCCCCCCCCCCCCCCCCCCCCCCCCCCCCCCCCCCCCCCCCCCCCCCCCCCCCCCCCCCCCCCCCCCCCCCCCCCCCCCCCCCCCCCCCCCCCCCCCCCCCCCCCCCCCCCCCCCCCCCCCCCCCCCCCCCCCCCCCCCCCCCCCCCCCCCCCCCCCCCCCCCCCCCCCCCCCCCCCCCCCCCCCCCCCCCCCCCCCCCCCCCCCCCCCCCCCCCCCCCCCCCCCCCCCCCCCCCCCCCCCCCCCCCCCCCCCCCCCCCCCCCCCCCCCCCCCCCCCCCCCCCCCCCCCCCCCCCCCCCCCCCCCCCCCCCCCCCCCCCCCCCCCCCCCCCCCCCCCCCCCCCCCCCCCCCCCCCCCCCCCCCCCCCCCCCCCCCCCCCCCCCCCCCCCCCCCCCCCCCCCCCCCCCCCCCCCCCCCCCCCCCCCCCCCCCCCCCCCCCCCCCCCCCCCCCCCCCCCCCCCCCCCCCCCCCCCCCCCCCCCCCCCCCCCCCCCCCCCCCCCCCCCCCCCCCCCCCCCCCCCCCCCCCCCCCCCCCCCCCCCCCCCCCCCCCCCCCCCCCCCCCCCCCCCCCCCCCCCCCCCCCCCCCCCCCCCCCCCCCCCCCCCCCCCCCCCCCCCCCCCCCCCCCCCCCCCCCCCCCCCCCCCCCCCCCCCCCCCCCCCCCCCCCCCCCCCCCCCCCCCCCCCCCCCCCCCCCCCCCCCCCCCCCCCCCCCCCCCCCCCCCCCCCCCCCCCCCCCCCCCCCCCCCCCCCCCCCCCCCCCCCCCCCCCCCCCCCCCCCCCCCCCCCCCCCCCCCCCCCCCCCCCCCCCCCCCCCCCCCCCCCCCCCCCCCCCCCCCCCCCCCCCCCCCCCCCCCCCCCCCCCCCCCCCCCCCCCCCCCCCCCCCCCCCCCCCCCCCCCCCCCCCCCCCCCCCCCCCCCCCCCCCCCCCCCCCCCCCCCCCCCCCCCCCCCCCCCCCCCCCCCCCCCCCCCCCCCCCCCCCCCCCCCCCCCCCCCCCCCCCCCCCCCCCCCCCCCCCCCCCCCCCCCCCCCCCCCCCCCCCCCCCCCCCCCCCCCCCCCCCCCCCCCCCCCCCCCCCCCCCCCCCCCCCCCCCCCCCCCCCCCCCCCCCCCCCCCCCCCCCCCCCCCCCCCCCCCCCCCCCCCCCCCCCCCCCCCCCCCCCCCCCCCCCCCCCCCCCCCCCCCCCCCCCCCCCCCCCCCCCCCCCCCCCCCCCCCCCCCCCCCCCCCCCCCCCCCCCCCCCCCCCCCCCCCCCCCCCCCCCCCCCCCCCCCCCCCCCCCCCCCCCCCCCCCCCCCCCCCCCCCCCCCCCCCCCCCCCCCCCCCCCCCCCCCCCCCCCCCCCCCCCCCCCCCCCCCCCCCCCCCCCCCCCCCCCCCCCCCCCCCCCCCCCCCCCCCCCCCCCCCCCCCCCCCCCCCCCCCCCCCCCCCCCCCCCCCCCCCCCCCCCCCCCCCCCCCCCCCCCCCCCCCCCCCCCCCCCCCCCCCCCCCCCCCCCCCCCCCCCCCCCCCCCCCCCCCCCCCCCCCCCCCCCCCCCCCCCCCCCCCCCCCCCCCCCCCCCCCCCCCCCCCCCCCCCCCCCCCCCCCCCCCCCCCCCCCCCCCCCCCCCCCCCCCCCCCCCCCCCCCCCCCCCCCCCCCCCCCCCCCCCCCCCCCCCCCCCCCCCCCCCCCCCCCCCCCCCCCCCCCCCCCCCCCCCCCCCCCCCCCCCCCCCCCCCCCCCCCCCCCCCCCCCCCCCCCCCCCCCCCCCCCCCCCCCCCCCCCCCCCCCCCCCCCCCCCCCCCCCCCCCCCCCCCCCCCCCCCCCCCCCCCCCCCCCCCCCCCCCCCCCCCCCCCCCCCCCCCCCCCCCCCCCCCCCCCCCCCCCCCCCCCCCCCCCCCCCCCCCCCCCCCCCCCCCCCCCCCCCCCCCCCCCCCCCCCCCCCCCCCCCCCCCCCCCCCCCCCCCCCCCCCCCCCCCCCCCCCCCCCCCCCCCCCCCCCCCCCCCCCCCCCCCCCCCCCCCCCCCCCCCCCCCCCCCCCCCCCCCCCCCCCCCCCCCCCCCCCCCCCCCCCCCCCCCCCCCCCCCCCCCCCCCCCCCCCCCCCCCCCCCCCCCCCCCCCCCCCCCCCCCCCCCCCCCCCCCCCCCCCCCCCCCCCCCCCCCCCCCCCCCCCCCCCCCCCCCCCCCCCCCCCCCCCCCCCCCCCCCCCCCCCCCCCCCCCCCCCCCCCCCCCCCCCCCCCCCCCCCCCCCCCCCCCCCCCCCCCCCCCCCCCCCCCCCCCCCCCCCCCCCCCCCCCCCCCCCCCCCCCCCCCCCCCCCCCCCCCCCCCCCCCCCCCCCCCCCCCCCCCCCCCCCCCCCCCCCCCCCCCCCCCCCCCCCCCCCCCCCCCCCCCCCCCCCCCCCCCCCCCCCCCCCCCCCCCCCCCCCCCCCCCCCCCCCCCCCCCCCCCCCCCCCCCCCCCCCCCCCCCCCCCCCCCCCCCCCCCCCCCCCCCCCCCCCCCCCCCCCCCCCCCCCCCCCCCCCCCCCCCCCCCCCCCCCCCCCCCCCCCCCCCCCCCCCCCCCCCCCCCCCCCCCCCCCCCCCCCCCCCCCCCCCCCCCCCCCCCCCCCCCCCCCCCCCCCCCCCCCCCCCCCCCCCCCCCCCCCCCCCCCCCCCCCCCCCCCCCCCCCCCCCCCCCCCCCCCCCCCCCCCCCCCCCCCCCCCCCCCCCCCCCCCCCCCCCCCCCCCCCCCCCCCCCCCCCCCCCCCCCCCCCCCCCCCCCCCCCCCCCCCCCCCCCCCCCCCCCCCCCCCCCCCCCCCCCCCCCCCCCCCCCCCCCCCCCCCCCCCCCCCCCCCCCCCCCCCCCCCCCCCCCCCCCCCCCCCCCCCCCCCCCCCCCCCCCCCCCCCCCCCCCCCCCCCCCCCCCCCCCCCCCCCCCCCCCCCCCCCCCCCCCCCCCCCCCCCCCCCCCCCCCCCCCCCCCCCCCCCCCCCCCCCCCCCCCCCCCCCCCCCCCCCCCCCCCCCCCCCCCCCCCCCCCCCCCCCCCCCCCCCCCCCCCCCCCCCCCCCCCCCCCCCCCCCCCCCCCCCCCCCCCCCCCCCCCCCCCCCCCCCCCCCCCCCCCCCCCCCCCCCCCCCCCCCCCCCCCCCCCCCCCCCCCCCCCCCCCCCCCCCCCCCCCCCCCCCCCCCCCCCCCCCCCCCCCCCCCCCCCCCCCCCCCCCCCCCCCCCCCCCCCCCCCCCCCCCCCCCCCCCCCCCCCCCCCCCCCCCCCCCCCCCCCCCCCCCCCCCCCCCCCCCCCCCCCCCCCCCCCCCCCCCCCCCCCCCCCCCCCCCCCCCCCCCCCCCCCCCCCCCCCCCCCCCCCCCCCCCCCCCCCCCCCCCCCCCCCCCCCCCCCCCCCCCCCCCCCCCCCCCCCCCCCCCCCCCCCCCCCCCCCCCCCCCCCCCCCCCCCCCCCCCCCCCCCCCCCCCCCCCCCCCCCCCCCCCCCCCCCCCCCCCCCCCCCCCCCCCCCCCCCCCCCCCCCCCCCCCCCCCCCCCCCCCCCCCCCCCCCCCCCCCCCCCCCCCCCCCCCCCCCCCCCCCCCCCCCCCCCCCCCCCCCCCCCCCCCCCCCCCCCCCCCCCCCCCCCCCCCCCCCCCCCCCCCCCCCCCCCCCCCCCCCCCCCCCCCCCCCCCCCCCCCCCCCCCCCCCCCCCCCCCCCCCCCCCCCCCCCCCCCCCCCCCCCCCCCCCCCCCCCCCCCCCCCCCCCCCCCCCCCCCCCCCCCCCCCCCCCCCCCCCCCCCCCCCCCCCCCCCCCCCCCCCCCCCCCCCCCCCCCCCCCCCCCCCCCCCCCCCCCCCCCCCCCCCCCCCCCCCCCCCCCCCCCCCCCCCCCCCCCCCCCCCCCCCCCCCCCCCCCCCCCCCCCCCCCCCCCCCCCCCCCCCCCCCCCCCCCCCCCCCCCCCCCCCCCCCCCCCCCCCCCCCCCCCCCCCCCCCCCCCCCCCCCCCCCCCCCCCCCCCCCCCCCCCCCCCCCCCCCCCCCCCCCCCCCCCCCCCCCCCCCCCCCCCCCCCCCCCCCCCCCCCCCCCCCCCCCCCCCCCCCCCCCCCCCCCCCCCCCCCCCCCCCCCCCCCCCCCCCCCCCCCCCCCCCCCCCCCCCCCCCCCCCCCCCCCCCCCCCCCCCCCCCCCCCCCCCCCCCCCCCCCCCCCCCCCCCCCCCCCCCCCCCCCCCCCCCCCCCCCCCCCCCCCCCCCCCCCCCCCCCCCCCCCCCCCCCCCCCCCCCCCCCCCCCCCCCCCCCCCCCCCCCCCCCCCCCCCCCCCCCCCCCCCCCCCCCCCCCCCCCCCCCCCCCCCCCCCCCCCCCCCCCCCCCCCCCCCCCCCCCCCCCCCCCCCCCCCCCCCCCCCCCCCCCCCCCCCCCCCCCCCCCCCCCCCCCCCCCCCCCCCCCCCCCCCCCCCCCCCCCCCCCCCCCCCCCCCCCCCCCCCCCCCCCCCCCCCCCCCCCCCCCCCCCCCCCCCCCCCCCCCCCCCCCCCCCCCCCCCCCCCCCCCCCCCCCCCCCCCCCCCCCCCCCCCCCCCCCCCCCCCCCCCCCCCCCCCCCCCCCCCCCCCCCCCCCCCCCCCCCCCCCCCCCCCCCCCCCCCCCCCCCCCCCCCCCCCCCCCCCCCCCCCCCCCCCCCCCCCCCCCCCCCCCCCCCCCCCCCCCCCCCCCCCCCCCCCCCCCCCCCCCCCCCCCCCCCCCCCCCCCCCCCCCCCCCCCCCCCCCCCCCCCCCCCCCCCCCCCCCCCCCCCCCCCCCCCCCCCCCCCCCCCCCCCCCCCCCCCCCCCCCCCCCCCCCCCCCCCCCCCCCCCCCCCCCCCCCCCCCCCCCCCCCCCCCCCCCCCCCCCCCCCCCCCCCCCCCCCCCCCCCCCCCCCCCCCCCCCCCCCCCCCCCCCCCCCCCCCCCCCCCCCCCCCCCCCCCCCCCCCCCCCCCCCCCCCCCCCCCCCCCCCCCCCCCCCCCCCCCCCCCCCCCCCCCCCCCCCCCCCCCCCCCCCCCCCCCCCCCCCCCCCCCCCCCCCCCCCCCCCCCCCCCCCCCCCCCCCCCCCCCCCCCCCCCCCCCCCCCCCCCCCCCCCCCCCCCCCCCCCCCCCCCCCCCCCCCCCCCCCCCCCCCCCCCCCCCCCCCCCCCCCCCCCCCCCCCCCCCCCCCCCCCCCCCCCCCCCCCCCCCCCCCCCCCCCCCCCCCCCCCCCCCCCCCCCCCCCCCCCCCCCCCCCCCCCCCCCCCCCCCCCCCCCCCCCCCCCCCCCCCCCCCCCCCCCCCCCCCCCCCCCCCCCCCCCCCCCCCCCCCCCCCCCCCCCCCCCCCCCCCCCCCCCCCCCCCCCCCCCCCCCCCCCCCCCCCCCCCCCCCCCCCCCCCCCCCCCCCCCCCCCCCCCCCCCCCCCCCCCCCCCCCCCCCCCCCCCCCCCCCCCCCCCCCCCCCCCCCCCCCCCCCCCCCCCCCCCCCCCCCCCCCCCCCCCCCCCCCCCCCCCCCCCCCCCCCCCCCCCCCCCCCCCCCCCCCCCCCCCCCCCCCCCCCCCCCCCCCCCCCCCCCCCCCCCCCCCCCCCCCCCCCCCCCCCCCCCCCCCCCCCCCCCCCCCCCCCCCCCCCCCCCCCCCCCCCCCCCCCCCCCCCCCCCCCCCCCCCCCCCCCCCCCCCCCCCCCCCCCCCCCCCCCCCCCCCCCCCCCCCCCCCCCCCCCCCCCCCCCCCCCCCCCCCCCCCCCCCCCCCCCCCCCCCCCCCCCCCCCCCCCCCCCCCCCCCCCCCCCCCCCCCCCCCCCCCCCCCCCCCCCCCCCCCCCCCCCCCCCCCCCCCCCCCCCCCCCCCCCCCCCCCCCCCCCCCCCCCCCCCCCCCCCCCCCCCCCCCCCCCCCCCCCCCCCCCCCCCCCCCCCCCCCCCCCCCCCCCCCCCCCCCCCCCCCCCCCCCCCCCCCCCCCCCCCCCCCCCCCCCCCCCCCCCCCCCCCCCCCCCCCCCCCCCCCCCCCCCCCCCCCCCCCCCCCCCCCCCCCCCCCCCCCCCCCCCCCCCCCCCCCCCCCCCCCCCCCCCCCCCCCCCCCCCCCCCCCCCCCCCCCCCCCCCCCCCCCCCCCCCCCCCCCCCCCCCCCCCCCCCCCCCCCCCCCCCCCCCCCCCCCCCCCCCCCCCCCCCCCCCCCCCCCCCCCCCCCCCCCCCCCCCCCCCCCCCCCCCCCCCCCCCCCCCCCCCCCCCCCCCCCCCCCCCCCCCCCCCCCCCCCCCCCCCCCCCCCCCCCCCCCCCCCCCCCCCCCCCCCCCCCCCCCCCCCCCCCCCCCCCCCCCCCCCCCCCCCCCCCCCCCCCCCCCCCCCCCCCCCCCCCCCCCCCCCCCCCCCCCCCCCCCCCCCCCCCCCCCCCCCCCCCCCCCCCCCCCCCCCCCCCCCCCCCCCCCCCCCCCCCCCCCCCCCCCCCCCCCCCCCCCCCCCCCCCCCCCCCCCCCCCCCCCCCCCCCCCCCCCCCCCCCCCCCCCCCCCCCCCCCCCCCCCCCCCCCCCCCCCCCCCCCCCCCCCCCCCCCCCCCCCCCCCCCCCCCCCCCCCCCCCCCCCCCCCCCCCCCCCCCCCCCCCCCCCCCCCCCCCCCCCCCCCCCCCCCCCCCCCCCCCCCCCCCCCCCCCCCCCCCCCCCCCCCCCCCCCCCCCCCCCCCCCCCCCCCCCCCCCCCCCCCCCCCCCCCCCCCCCCCCCCCCCCCCCCCCCCCCCCCCCCCCCCCCCCCCCCCCCCCCCCCCCCCCCCCCCCCCCCCCCCCCCCCCCCCCCCCCCCCCCCCCCCCCCCCCCCCCCCCCCCCCCCCCCCCCCCCCCCCCCCCCCCCCCCCCCCCCCCCCCCCCCCCCCCCCCCCCCCCCCCCCCCCCCCCCCCCCCCCCCCCCCCCCCCCCCCCCCCCCCCCCCCCCCCCCCCCCCCCCCCCCCCCCCCCCCCCCCCCCCCCCCCCCCCCCCCCCCCCCCCCCCCCCCCCCCCCCCCCCCCCCCCCCCCCCCCCCCCCCCCCCCCCCCCCCCCCCCCCCCCCCCCCCCCCCCCCCCCCCCCCCCCCCCCCCCCCCCCCCCCCCCCCCCCCCCCCCCCCCCCCCCCCCCCCCCCCCCCCCCCCCCCCCCCCCCCCCCCCCCCCCCCCCCCCCCCCCCCCCCCCCCCCCCCCCCCCCCCCCCCCCCCCCCCCCCCCCCCCCCCCCCCCCCCCCCCCCCCCCCCCCCCCCCCCCCCCCCCCCCCCCCCCCCCCCCCCCCCCCCCCCCCCCCCCCCCCCCCCCCCCCCCCCCCCCCCCCCCCCCCCCCCCCCCCCCCCCCCCCCCCCCCCCCCCCCCCCCCCCCCCCCCCCCCCCCCCCCCCCCCCCCCCCCCCCCCCCCCCCCCCCCCCCCCCCCCCCCCCCCCCCCCCCCCCCCCCCCCCCCCCCCCCCCCCCCCCCCCCCCCCCCCCCCCCCCCCCCCCCCCCCCCCCCCCCCCCCCCCCCCCCCCCCCCCCCCCCCCCCCCCCCCCCCCCCCCCCCCCCCCCCCCCCCCCCCCCCCCCCCCCCCCCCCCCCCCCCCCCCCCCCCCCCCCCCCCCCCCCCCCCCCCCCCCCCCCCCCCCCCCCCCCCCCCCCCCCCCCCCCCCCCCCCCCCCCCCCCCCCCCCCCCCCCCCCCCCCCCCCCCCCCCCCCCCCCCCCCCCCCCCCCCCCCCCCCCCCCCCCCCCCCCCCCCCCCCCCCCCCCCCCCCCCCCCCCCCCCCCCCCCCCCCCCCCCCCCCCCCCCCCCCCCCCCCCCCCCCCCCCCCCCCCCCCCCCCCCCCCCCCCCCCCCCCCCCCCCCCCCCCCCCCCCCCCCCCCCCCCCCCCCCCCCCCCCCCCCCCCCCCCCCCCCCCCCCCCCCCCCCCCCCCCCCCCCCCCCCCCCCCCCCCCCCCCCCCCCCCCCCCCCCCCCCCCCCCCCCCCCCCCCCCCCCCCCCCCCCCCCCCCCCCCCCCCCCCCCCCCCCCCCCCCCCCCCCCCCCCCCCCCCCCCCCCCCCCCCCCCCCCCCCCCCCCCCCCCCCCCCCCCCCCCCCCCCCCCCCCCCCCCCCCCCCCCCCCCCCCCCCCCCCCCCCCCCCCCCCCCCCCCCCCCCCCCCCCCCCCCCCCCCCCCCCCCCCCCCCCCCCCCCCCCCCCCCCCCCCCCCCCCCCCCCCCCCCCCCCCCCCCCCCCCCCCCCCCCCCCCCCCCCCCCCCCCCCCCCCCCCCCCCCCCCCCCCCCCCCCCCCCCCCCCCCCCCCCCCCCCCCCCCCCCCCCCCCCCCCCCCCCCCCCCCCCCCCCCCCCCCCCCCCCCCCCCCCCCCCCCCCCCCCCCCCCCCCCCCCCCCCCCCCCCCCCCCCCCCCCCCCCCCCCCCCCCCCCCCCCCCCCCCCCCCCCCCCCCCCCCCCCCCCCCCCCCCCCCCCCCCCCCCCCCCCCCCCCCCCCCCCCCCCCCCCCCCCCCCCCCCCCCCCCCCCCCCCCCCCCCCCCCCCCCCCCCCCCCCCCCCCCCCCCCCCCCCCCCCCCCCCCCCCCCCCCCCCCCCCCCCCCCCCCCCCCCCCCCCCCCCCCCCCCCCCCCCCCCCCCCCCCCCCCCCCCCCCCCCCCCCCCCCCCCCCCCCCCCCCCCCCCCCCCCCCCCCCCCCCCCCCCCCCCCCCCCCCCCCCCCCCCCCCCCCCCCCCCCCCCCCCCCCCCCCCCCCCCCCCCCCCCCCCCCCCCCCCCCCCCCCCCCCCCCCCCCCCCCCCCCCCCCCCCCCCCCCCCCCCCCCCCCCCCCCCCCCCCCCCCCCCCCCCCCCCCCCCCCCCCCCCCCCCCCCCCCCCCCCCCCCCCCCCCCCCCCCCCCCCCCCCCCCCCCCCCCCCCCCCCCCCCCCCCCCCCCCCCCCCCCCCCCCCCCCCCCCCCCCCCCCCCCCCCCCCCCCCCCCCCCCCCCCCCCCCCCCCCCCCCCCCCCCCCCCCCCCCCCCCCCCCCCCCCCCCCCCCCCCCCCCCCCCCCCCCCCCCCCCCCCCCCCCCCCCCCCCCCCCCCCCCCCCCCCCCCCCCCCCCCCCCCCCCCCCCCCCCCCCCCCCCCCCCCCCCCCCCCCCCCCCCCCCCCCCCCCCCCCCCCCCCCCCCCCCCCCCCCCCCCCCCCCCCCCCCCCCCCCCCCCCCCCCCCCCCCCCCCCCCCCCCCCCCCCCCCCCCCCCCCCCCCCCCCCCCCCCCCCCCCCCCCCCCCCCCCCCCCCCCCCCCCCCCCCCCCCCCCCCCCCCCCCCCCCCCCCCCCCCCCCCCCCCCCCCCCCCCCCCCCCCCCCCCCCCCCCCCCCCCCCCCCCCCCCCCCCCCCCCCCCCCCCCCCCCCCCCCCCCCCCCCCCCCCCCCCCCCCCCCCCCCCCCCCCCCCCCCCCCCCCCCCCCCCCCCCCCCCCCCCCCCCCCCCCCCCCCCCCCCCCCCCCCCCCCCCCCCCCCCCCCCCCCCCCCCCCCCCCCCCCCCCCCCCCCCCCCCCCCCCCCCCCCCCCCCCCCCCCCCCCCCCCCCCCCCCCCCCCCCCCCCCCCCCCCCCCCCCCCCCCCCCCCCCCCCCCCCCCCCCCCCCCCCCCCCCCCCCCCCCCCCCCCCCCCCCCCCCCCCCCCCCCCCCCCCCCCCCCCCCCCCCCCCCCCCCCCCCCCCCCCCCCCCCCCCCCCCCCCCCCCCCCCCCCCCCCCCCCCCCCCCCCCCCCCCCCCCCCCCCCCCCCCCCCCCCCCCCCCCCCCCCCCCCCCCCCCCCCCCCCCCCCCCCCCCCCCCCCCCCCCCCCCCCCCCCCCCCCCCCCCCCCCCCCCCCCCCCCCCCCCCCCCCCCCCCCCCCCCCCCCCCCCCCCCCCCCCCCCCCCCCCCCCCCCCCCCCCCCCCCCCCCCCCCCCCCCCCCCCCCCCCCCCCCCCCCCCCCCCCCCCCCCCCCCCCCCCCCCCCCCCCCCCCCCCCCCCCCCCCCCCCCCCCCCCCCCCCCCCCCCCCCCCCCCCCCCCCCCCCCCCCCCCCCCCCCCCCCCCCCCCCCCCCCCCCCCCCCCCCCCCCCCCCCCCCCCCCCCCCCCCCCCCCCCCCCCCCCCCCCCCCCCCCCCCCCCCCCCCCCCCCCCCCCCCCCCCCCCCCCCCCCCCCCCCCCCCCCCCCCCCCCCCCCCCCCCCCCCCCCCCCCCCCCCCCCCCCCCCCCCCCCCCCCCCCCCCCCCCCCCCCCCCCCCCCCCCCCCCCCCCCCCCCCCCCCCCCCCCCCCCCCCCCCCCCCCCCCCCCCCCCCCCCCCCCCCCCCCCCCCCCCCCCCCCCCCCCCCCCCCCCCCCCCCCCCCCCCCCCCCCCCCCCCCCCCCCCCCCCCCCCCCCCCCCCCCCCCCCCCCCCCCCCCCCCCCCCCCCCCCCCCCCCCCCCCCCCCCCCCCCCCCCCCCCCCCCCCCCCCCCCCCCCCCCCCCCCCCCCCCCCCCCCCCCCCCCCCCCCCCCCCCCCCCCCCCCCCCCCCCCCCCCCCCCCCCCCCCCCCCCCCCCCCCCCCCCCCCCCCCCCCCCCCCCCCCCCCCCCCCCCCCCCCCCCCCCCCCCCCCCCCCCCCCCCCCCCCCCCCCCCCCCCCCCCCCCCCCCCCCCCCCCCCCCCCCCCCCCCCCCCCCCCCCCCCCCCCCCCCCCCCCCCCCCCCCCCCCCCCCCCCCCCCCCCCCCCCCCCCCCCCCCCCCCCCCCCCCCCCCCCCCCCCCCCCCCCCCCCCCCCCCCCCCCCCCCCCCCCCCCCCCCCCCCCCCCCCCCCCCCCCCCCCCCCCCCCCCCCCCCCCCCCCCCCCCCCCCCCCCCCCCCCCCCCCCCCCCCCCCCCCCCCCCCCCCCCCCCCCCCCCCCCCCCCCCCCCCCCCCCCCCCCCCCCCCCCCCCCCCCCCCCCCCCCCCCCCCCCCCCCCCCCCCCCCCCCCCCCCCCCCCCCCCCCCCCCCCCCCCCCCCCCCCCCCCCCCCCCCCCCCCCCCCCCCCCCCCCCCCCCCCCCCCCCCCCCCCCCCCCCCCCCCCCCCCCCCCCCCCCCCCCCCCCCCCCCCCCCCCCCCCCCCCCCCCCCCCCCCCCCCCCCCCCCCCCCCCCCCCCCCCCCCCCCCCCCCCCCCCCCCCCCCCCCCCCCCCCCCCCCCCCCCCCCCCCCCCCCCCCCCCCCCCCCCCCCCCCCCCCCCCCCCCCCCCCCCCCCCCCCCCCCCCCCCCCCCCCCCCCCCCCCCCCCCCCCCCCCCCCCCCCCCCCCCCCCCCCCCCCCCCCCCCCCCCCCCCCCCCCCCCCCCCCCCCCCCCCCCCCCCCCCCCCCCCCCCCCCCCCCCCCCCCCCCCCCCCCCCCCCCCCCCCCCCCCCCCCCCCCCCCCCCCCCCCCCCCCCCCCCCCCCCCCCCCCCCCCCCCCCCCCCCCCCCCCCCCCCCCCCCCCCCCCCCCCCCCCCCCCCCCCCCCCCCCCCCCCCCCCCCCCCCCCCCCCCCCCCCCCCCCCCCCCCCCCCCCCCCCCCCCCCCCCCCCCCCCCCCCCCCCCCCCCCCCCCCCCCCCCCCCCCCCCCCCCCCCCCCCCCCCCCCCCCCCCCCCCCCCCCCCCCCCCCCCCCCCCCCCCCCCCCCCCCCCCCCCCCCCCCCCCCCCCCCCCCCCCCCCCCCCCCCCCCCCCCCCCCCCCCCCCCCCCCCCCCCCCCCCCCCCCCCCCCCCCCCCCCCCCCCCCCCCCCCCCCCCCCCCCCCCCCCCCCCCCCCCCCCCCCCCCCCCCCCCCCCCCCCCCCCCCCCCCCCCCCCCCCCCCCCCCCCCCCCCCCCCCCCCCCCCCCCCCCCCCCCCCCCCCCCCCCCCCCCCCCCCCCCCCCCCCCCCCCCCCCCCCCCCCCCCCCCCCCCCCCCCCCCCCCCCCCCCCCCCCCCCCCCCCCCCCCCCCCCCCCCCCCCCCCCCCCCCCCCCCCCCCCCCCCCCCCCCCCCCCCCCCCCCCCCCCCCCCCCCCCCCCCCCCCCCCCCCCCCCCCCCCCCCCCCCCCCCCCCCCCCCCCCCCCCCCCCCCCCCCCCCCCCCCCCCCCCCCCCCCCCCCCCCCCCCCCCCCCCCCCCCCCCCCCCCCCCCCCCCCCCCCCCCCCCCCCCCCCCCCCCCCCCCCCCCCCCCCCCCCCCCCCCCCCCCCCCCCCCCCCCCCCCCCCCCCCCCCCCCCCCCCCCCCCCCCCCCCCCCCCCCCCCCCCCCCCCCCCCCCCCCCCCCCCCCCCCCCCCCCCCCCCCCCCCCCCCCCCCCCCCCCCCCCCCCCCCCCCCCCCCCCCCCCCCCCCCCCCCCCCCCCCCCCCCCCCCCCCCCCCCCCCCCCCCCCCCCCCCCCCCCCCCCCCCCCCCCCCCCCCCCCCCCCCCCCCCCCCCCCCCCCCCCCCCCCCCCCCCCCCCCCCCCCCCCCCCCCCCCCCCCCCCCCCCCCCCCCCCCCCCCCCCCCCCCCCCCCCCCCCCCCCCCCCCCCCCCCCCCCCCCCCCCCCCCCCCCCCCCCCCCCCCCCCCCCCCCCCCCCCCCCCCCCCCCCCCCCCCCCCCCCCCCCCCCCCCCCCCCCCCCCCCCCCCCCCCCCCCCCCCCCCCCCCCCCCCCCCCCCCCCCCCCCCCCCCCCCCCCCCCCCCCCCCCCCCCCCCCCCCCCCCCCCCCCCCCCCCCCCCCCCCCCCCCCCCCCCCCCCCCCCCCCCCCCCCCCCCCCCCCCCCCCCCCCCCCCCCCCCCCCCCCCCCCCCCCCCCCCCCCCCCCCCCCCCCCCCCCCCCCCCCCCCCCCCCCCCCCCCCCCCCCCCCCCCCCCCCCCCCCCCCCCCCCCCCCCCCCCCCCCCCCCCCCCCCCCCCCCCCCCCCCCCCCCCCCCCCCCCCCCCCCCCCCCCCCCCCCCCCCCCCCCCCCCCCCCCCCCCCCCCCCCCCCCCCCCCCCCCCCCCCCCCCCCCCCCCCCCCCCCCCCCCCCCCCCCCCCCCCCCCCCCCCCCCCCCCCCCCCCCCCCCCCCCCCCCCCCCCCCCCCCCCCCCCCCCCCCCCCCCCCCCCCCCCCCCCCCCCCCCCCCCCCCCCCCCCCCCCCCCCCCCCCCCCCCCCCCCCCCCCCCCCCCCCCCCCCCCCCCCCCCCCCCCCCCCCCCCCCCCCCCCCCCCCCCCCCCCCCCCCCCCCCCCCCCCCCCCCCCCCCCCCCCCCCCCCCCCCCCCCCCCCCCCCCCCCCCCCCCCCCCCCCCCCCCCCCCCCCCCCCCCCCCCCCCCCCCCCCCCCCCCCCCCCCCCCCCCCCCCCCCCCCCCCCCCCCCCCCCCCCCCCCCCCCCCCCCCCCCCCCCCCCCCCCCCCCCCCCCCCCCCCCCCCCCCCCCCCCCCCCCCCCCCCCCCCCCCCCCCCCCCCCCCCCCCCCCCCCCCCCCCCCCCCCCCCCCCCCCCCCCCCCCCCCCCCCCCCCCCCCCCCCCCCCCCCCCCCCCCCCCCCCCCCCCCCCCCCCCCCCCCCCCCCCCCCCCCCCCCCCCCCCCCCCCCCCCCCCCCCCCCCCCCCCCCCCCCCCCCCCCCCCCCCCCCCCCCCCCCCCCCCCCCCCCCCCCCCCCCCCCCCCCCCCCCCCCCCCCCCCCCCCCCCCCCCCCCCCCCCCCCCCCCCCCCCCCCCCCCCCCCCCCCCCCCCCCCCCCCCCCCCCCCCCCCCCCCCCCCCCCCCCCCCCCCCCCCCCCCCCCCCCCCCCCCCCCCCCCCCCCCCCCCCCCCCCCCCCCCCCCCCCCCCCCCCCCCCCCCCCCCCCCCCCCCCCCCCCCCCCCCCCCCCCCCCCCCCCCCCCCCCCCCCCCCCCCCCCCCCCCCCCCCCCCCCCCCCCCCCCCCCCCCCCCCCCCCCCCCCCCCCCCCCCCCCCCCCCCCCCCCCCCCCCCCCCCCCCCCCCCCCCCCCCCCCCCCCCCCCCCCCCCCCCCCCCCCCCCCCCCCCCCCCCCCCCCCCCCCCCCCCCCCCCCCCCCCCCCCCCCCCCCCCCCCCCCCCCCCCCCCCCCCCCCCCCCCCCCCCCCCCCCCCCCCCCCCCCCCCCCCCCCCCCCCCCCCCCCCCCCCCCCCCCCCCCCCCCCCCCCCCCCCCCCCCCCCCCCCCCCCCCCCCCCCCCCCCCCCCCCCCCCCCCCCCCCCCCCCCCCCCCCCCCCCCCCCCCCCCCCCCCCCCCCCCCCCCCCCCCCCCCCCCCCCCCCCCCCCCCCCCCCCCCCCCCCCCCCCCCCCCCCCCCCCCCCCCCCCCCCCCCCCCCCCCCCCCCCCCCCCCCCCCCCCCCCCCCCCCCCCCCCCCCCCCCCCCCCCCCCCCCCCCCCCCCCCCCCCCCCCCCCCCCCCCCCCCCCCCCCCCCCCCCCCCCCCCCCCCCCCCCCCCCCCCCCCCCCCCCCCCCCCCCCCCCCCCCCCCCCCCCCCCCCCCCCCCCCCCCCCCCCCCCCCCCCCCCCCCCCCCCCCCCCCCCCCCCCCCCCCCCCCCCCCCCCCCCCCCCCCCCCCCCCCCCCCCCCCCCCCCCCCCCCCCCCCCCCCCCCCCCCCCCCCCCCCCCCCCCCCCCCCCCCCCCCCCCCCCCCCCCCCCCCCCCCCCCCCCCCCCCCCCCCCCCCCCCCCCCCCCCCCCCCCCCCCCCCCCCCCCCCCCCCCCCCCCCCCCCCCCCCCCCCCCCCCCCCCCCCCCCCCCCCCCCCCCCCCCCCCCCCCCCCCCCCCCCCCCCCCCCCCCCCCCCCCCCCCCCCCCCCCCCCCCCCCCCCCCCCCCCCCCCCCCCCCCCCCCCCCCCCCCCCCCCCCCCCCCCCCCCCCCCCCCCCCCCCCCCCCCCCCCCCCCCCCCCCCCCCCCCCCCCCCCCCCCCCCCCCCCCCCCCCCCCCCCCCCCCCCCCCCCCCCCCCCCCCCCCCCCCCCCCCCCCCCCCCCCCCCCCCCCCCCCCCCCCCCCCCCCCCCCCCCCCCCCCCCCCCCCCCCCCCCCCCCCCCCCCCCCCCCCCCCCCCCCCCCCCCCCCCCCCCCCCCCCCCCCCCCCCCCCCCCCCCCCCCCCCCCCCCCCCCCCCCCCCCCCCCCCCCCCCCCCCCCCCCCCCCCCCCCCCCCCCCCCCCCCCCCCCCCCCCCCCCCCCCCCCCCCCCCCCCCCCCCCCCCCCCCCCCCCCCCCCCCCCCCCCCCCCCCCCCCCCCCCCCCCCCCCCCCCCCCCCCCCCCCCCCCCCCCCCCCCCCCCCCCCCCCCCCCCCCCCCCCCCCCCCCCCCCCCCCCCCCCCCCCCCCCCCCCCCCCCCCCCCCCCCCCCCCCCCCCCCCCCCCCCCCCCCCCCCCCCCCCCCCCCCCCCCCCCCCCCCCCCCCCCCCCCCCCCCCCCCCCCCCCCCCCCCCCCCCCCCCCCCCCCCCCCCCCCCCCCCCCCCCCCCCCCCCCCCCCCCCCCCCCCCCCCCCCCCCCCCCCCCCCCCCCCCACCCCCCCCCCCCCCCCCCCCCCCCCCCCCCCCCCCCCCCCCCCCCCCCCCCCCCCCCCCCCCCCCCCCCCCCCCCCCCCCCCCCCCCCCCCCCCCCCCCCCCCCCCCCCCCCCCCCCCCCCCCCCCCCCCCCCCCCCCCCCCCCCCCCCCCCCCCCCCCCCCCCCCCCCCCCCCCCCCCCCCCCCCCCCCCCCCCCCCCCCCCCCCCCCCCCCCCCCCCCCCCCCCCCCCCCCCCCCCCCCCCCCCCCCCCCCCCCCCCCCCCCCCCCCCCCCCCCCCCCCCCCCCCCCCCCCCCCCCCCCCCCCCCCCCCCCCCCCCCCCCCCCCCCCCCCCCCCCCCCCCCCCCCCCCCCCCCCCCCCCCCCCCCCCCCCCCCCCCCCCCCCCCCCCCCCCCCCCCCCCCCCCCCCCCCCCCCCCCCCCCCCCCCCCCCCCCCCCCCCCCCCCCCCCCCCCCCCCCCCCCCCCCCCCCCCCCCCCCCCCCCCCCCCCCCCCCCCCCCCCCCCCCCCCCCCCCCCCCCCCCCCCCCCCCCCCCCCCCCCCCCCCCCCCCCCCCCCCCCCCCCCCCCCCCCCCCCCCCCCCCCCCCCCCCCCCCCCCCCCCCCCCCCCCCCCCCCCCCCCCCCCCCCCCCCCCCCCCCCCCCCCCCCCCCCCCCCCCCCCCCCCCCCCCCCCCCCCCCCCCCCCCCCCCCCCCCCCCCCCCCCCCCCCCCCCCCCCCCCCCCCCCCCCCCCCCCCCCCCCCCCCCCCCCCCCCCCCCCCCCCCCCCCCCCCCCCCCCCCCCCCCCCCCCCCCCCCCCCCCCCCCCCCCCCCCCCCCCCCCCCCCCCCCCCCCCCCCCCCCCCCCCCCCCCCCCCCCCCCCCCCCCCCCCCCCCCCCCCCCCCCCCCCCCCCCCCCCCCCCCCCCCCCCCCCCCCCCCCCCCCCCCCCCCCCCCCCCCCCCCCCCCCCCCCCCCCCCCCCCCCCCCCCCCCCCCCCCCCCCCCCCCCCCCCCCCCCCCCCCCCCCCCCCCCCCCCCCCCCCCCCCCCCCCCCCCCCCCCCCCCCCCCCCCCCCCCCCCCCCCCCCCCCCCCCCCCCCCCCCCCCCCCCCCCCCCCCCCCCCCCCCCCCCCCCCCCCCCCCCCCCCCCCCCCCCCCCCCCCCCCCCCCCCCCCCCCCCCCCCCCCCCCCCCCCCCCCCCCCCCCCCCCCCCCCCCCCCCCCCCCCCCCCCCCCCCCCCCCCCCCCCCCCCCCCCCCCCCCCCCCCCCCCCCCCCCCCCCCCCCCCCCCCCCCCCCCCCCCCCCCCCCCCCCCCCCCCCCCCCCCCCCCCCCCCCCCCCCCCCCCCCCCCCCCCCCCCCCCCCCCCCCCCCCCCCCCCCCCCCCCCCCCCCCCCCCCCCCCCCCCCCCCCCCCCCCCCCCCCCCCCCCCCCCCCCCCCCCCCCCCCCCCCCCCCCCCCCCCCCCCCCCCCCCCCCCCCCCCCCCCCCCCCCCCCCCCCCCCCCCCCCCCCCCCCCCCCCCCCCCCCCCCCCCCCCCCCCCCCCCCCCCCCCCCCCCCCCCCCCCCCCCCCCCCCCCCCCCCCCCCCCCCCCCCCCCCCCCCCCCCCCCCCCCCCCCCCCCCCCCCCCCCCCCCCCCCCCCCCCCCCCCCCCCCCCCCCCCCCCCCCCCCCCCCCCCCCCCCCCCCCCCCCCCCCCCCCCCCCCCCCCCCCCCCCCCCCCCCCCCCCCCCCCCCCCCCCCCCCCCCCCCCCCCCCCCCCCCCCCCCCCCCCCCCCCCCCCCCCCCCCCCCCCCCCCCCCCCCCCCCCCCCCCCCCCCCCCCCCCCCCCCCCCCCCCCCCCCCCCCCCCCCCCCCCCCCCCCCCCCCCCCCCCCCCCCCCCCCCCCCCCCCCCCCCCCCCCCCCCCCCCCCCCCCCCCCCCCCCCCCCCCCCCCCCCCCCCCCCCCCCCCCCCCCCCCCCCCCCCCCCCCCCCCCCCCCCCCCCCCCCCCCCCCCCCCCCCCCCCCCCCCCCCCCCCCCCCCCCCCCCCCCCCCCCCCCCCCCCCCCCCCCCCCCCCCCCCCCCCCCCCCCCCCCCCCCCCCCCCCCCCCCCCCCCCCCCCCCCCCCCCCCCCCCCCCCCCCCCCCCCCCCCCCCCCCCCCCCCCCCCCCCCCCCCCCCCCCCCCCCCCCCCCCCCCCCCCCCCCCCCCCCCCCCCCCCCCCCCCCCCCCCCCCCCCCCCCCCCCCCCCCCCCCCCCCCCCCCCCCCCCCCCCCCCCCCCCCCCCCCCCCCCCCCCCCCCCCCCCCCCCCCCCCCCCCCCCCCCCCCCCCCCCCCCCCCCCCCCCCCCCCCCCCCCCCCCCCCCCCCCCCCCCCCCCCCCCCCCCCCCCCCCCCCCCCCCCCCCCCCCCCCCCCCCCCCCCCCCCCCCCCCCCCCCCCCCCCCCCCCCCCCCCCCCCCCCCCCCCCCCCCCCCCCCCCCCCCCCCCCCCCCCCCCCCCCCCCCCCCCCCCCCCCCCCCCCCCCCCCCCCCCCCCCCCCCCCCCCCCCCCCCCCCCCCCCCCCCCCCCCCCCCCCCCCCCCCCCCCCCCCCCCCCCCCCCCCCCCCCCCCCCCCCCCCCCCCCCCCCCCCCCCCCCCCCCCCCCCCCCCCCCCCCCCCCCCCCCCCCCCCCCCCCCCCCCCCCCCCCCCCCCCCCCCCCCCCCCCCCCCCCCCCCCCCCCCCCCCCCCCCCCCCCCCCCCCCCCCCCCCCCCCCCCCCCCCCCCCCCCCCCCCCCCCCCCCCCCCCCCCCCCCCCCCCCCCCCCCCCCCCCCCCCCCCCCCCCCCCCCCCCCCCCCCCCCCCCCCCCCCCCCCCCCCCCCCCCCCCCCCCCCCCCCCCCCCCCCCCCCCCCCCCCCCCCCCCCCCCCCCCCCCCCCCCCCCCCCCCCCCCCCCCCCCCCCCCCCCCCCCCCCCCCCCCCCCCCCCCCCCCCCCCCCCCCCCCCCCCCCCCCCCCCCCCCCCCCCCCCCCCCCCCCCCCCCCCCCCCCCCCCCCCCCCCCCCCCCCCCCCCCCCCCCCCCCCCCCCCCCCCCCCCCCCCCCCCCCCCCCCCCCCCCCCCCCCCCCCCCCCCCCCCCCCCCCCCCCCCCCCCCCCCCCCCCCCCCCCCCCCCCCCCCCCCCCCCCCCCCCCCCCCCCCCCCCCCCCCCCCCCCCCCCCACCCCCCCCCCCCCCCCCCCCCCCCCCCCCCCCCCCCCCCCCCCCCCCCCCCCCCCCCCCCCCCCCCCCCCCCCCCCCCCCCCCCCCCCCCCCCCCCCCCCCCCCCCCCCCCCCCCCCCCCCCCCCCCCCCCCCCCCCCCCCCCCCCCCCCCCCCCCCCCCCCCCCCCCCCCCCCCCCCCCCCCCCCCCCCCCCCCCCCCCCCCCCCCCCCCCCCCCCCCCCCCCCCCCCCCCCCCCCCCCCCCCCCCCCCCCCCCCCCCCCCCCCCCCCCCCCCCCCCCCCCCCCCCCCCCCCCCCCCCCCCCCCCCCCCCCCCCCCCCCCCCCCCCCCCCCCCCCCCCCCCCCCCCCCCCCCCCCCCCCCCCCCCCCCCCCCCCCCCCCCCCCCCCCCCCCCCCCCCCCCCCCCCCCCCCCCCCCCCCCCCCCCCCCCCCCCCCCCCCCCCCCCCCCCCCCCCCCCCCCCCCCCCCCCCCCCCCCCCCCCCCCCCCCCCCCCCCCCCCCCCCCCCCCCCCCCCCCCCCCCCCCCCCCCCCCCCCCCCCCCCCCCCCCCCCCCCCCCCCCCCCCCCCCCCCCCCCCCCCCCCCCCCCCCCCCCCCCCCCCCCCCCCCCCCCCCCCCCCCCCCCCCCCCCCCCCCCCCCCCCCCCCCCCCCCCCCCCCCCCCCCCCCCCCCCCCCCCCCCCCCCCCCCCCCCCCCCCCCCCCCCCCCCCCCCCCCCCCCCCCCCCCCCCCCCCCCCCCCCCCCCCCCCCCCCCCCCCCCCCCCCCCCCCCCCCCCCCCCCCCCCCCCCCCCCCCCCCCCCCCCCCCCCCCCCCCCCCCCCCCCCCCCCCCCCCCCCCCCCCCCCCCCCCCCCCCCCCCCCCCCCCCCCCCCCCCCCCCCCCCCCCCCCCCCCCCCCCCCCCCCCCCCCCCCCCCCCCCCCCCCCCCCCCCCCCCCCCCCCCCCCCCCCCCCCCCCCCCCCCCCCCCCCCCCCCCCCCCCCCCCCCCCCCCCCCCCCCCCCCCCCCCCCCCCCCCCCCCCCCCCCCCCCCCCCCCCCCCCCCCCCCCCCCCCCCCCCCCCCCCCCCCCCCCCCCCCCCCCCCCCCCCCCCCCCCCCCCCCCCCCCCCCCCCCCCCCCCCCCCCCCCCCCCCCCCCCCCCCCCCCCCCCCCCCCCCCCCCCCCCCCCCCCCCCCCCCCCCCCCCCCCCCCCCCCCCCCCCCCCCCCCCCCCCCCCCCCCCCCCCCCCCCCCCCCCCCCCCCCCCCCCCCCCCCCCCCCCCCCCCCCCCCCCCCCCCCCCCCACCCCCCCCCCCCCCCCCCCCCCCCCCCCCCCCCCCCCCCCCCCCCCCCCCCCCCCCCCCCCCCCCCCCCCCCCCCCCCCCCCCCCCCCCCCCCCCCCCCCCCCCCCCCCCCCCCCCCCCCCCCCCCCCCCCCCCCCCCCCCCCCCCCCCCCCCCCCCCCCCCCCCCCCCCCCCCCCCCCCCCCCCCCCCCCCCCCCCCCCCCCCCCCCCCCCCCCCCCCCCCCCCCCCCCCCCCCCCCCCCCCCCCCCCCCCCCCCCCCCCCCCCCCCCCCCCCCCCCCCCCCCCCCCCCCCCCCCCCCCCCCCCCCCCCCCCCCCCCCCCCCCCCCCCCCCCCCCCCCCCCCCCCCCCCCCCCCCCCCCCCCCCCCCCCCCCCCCCCCCCCCCCCCCCCCCCCCCCCCCCCCCCCCCCCCCCCCCCCCCCCCCCCCCCCCCCCCCCCCCCCCCCCCCCCCCCCCCCCCCCCCCCCCCCCCCCCCCCCCCCCCCCCCCCCCCCCCCCCCCCCCCCCCCCCCCCCCCCCCCCCCCCCCCCCCCCCCCCCCCCCCCCCCCCCCCCCCCCCCCCCCCCCCCCCCCCCCCCCCCCCCCCCCCCCCCCCCCCCCCCCCCCCCCCCCCCCCCCCCCCCCCCCCCCCCCCCCCCCCCCCCCCCCCCCCCCCCCCCCCCCCCCCCCCCCCCCCCCCCCCCCCCCCCCCCCCCCCCCCCCCCCCCCCCCCCCCCCCCCCCCCCCCCCCCCCCCCCCCCCCCCCCCCCCCCCCCCCCCCCCCCCCCCCCCCCCCCCCCCCCCCCCCCCCCCCCCCCCCCCCCCCCCCCCCCCCCCCCCCCCCCCCCCCCCCCCCCCCCCCCCCCCCCCCCCCCCCCCCCCCCCCCCCCCCCCCCCCCCCCCCCCCCCCCCCCCCCCCCCCCCCCCCCCCCCCCCCCCCCCCCCCCCCCCCCCCCCCCCCCCCCCCCCCCCCCCCCCCCCCCCCCCCCCCCCCCCCCCCCCCCCCCCCCCCCCCCCCCCCCCCCCCCCCCCCCCCCCCCCCCCCCCCCCCCCCCCCCCCCCCCCCCCCCCCCCCCCCCCCCCCCCCCCCCCCCCCCCCCCCCCCCCCCCCCCCCCCCCCCCCCCCCCCCCCCCCCCCCCCCCCCCCCCCCCCCCCCCCCCCCCCCCCCCCCCCCCCCCCCCCCCCCCCCCCCCCCCCCCCCCCCCCCCCCCCCCCCCCCCCCCCCCCCCCCCCCCCCCCCCCCCCCCCCCCCCCCCCCCCCCCCCCCCCCCCCCCCCCCCCCCCCCCCCCCCCCCCCCCCCCCCCCCCCCCCCCCCCCCCCCCCCCCCCCCCCCCCCCCCCCCCCCCCCCCCCCCCCCCCCCCCCCCCCCCCCCCCCCCCCCCCCCCCCCCCCCCCCCCCCCCCCCCCCCCCCCCCCCCCCCCCCCCCCCCCCCCCCCCCCCCCCCCCCCCCCCCCCCCCCCCCCCCCCCCCCCCCCCCCCCCCCCCCCCCCCCCCCCCCCCCCCCCCCCCCCCCCCCCCCCCCCCCCCCCCCCCCCCCCCCCCCCCCCCCCCCCCCCCCCCCCCCCCCCCCCCCCCCCCCCCCCCCCCCCCCCCCCCCCCCCCCCCCCCCCCCCCCCCCCCCCCCCCCCCCCCCCCCCCCCCCCCCCCCCCCCCCCCCCTCCCCCCCCCCCCCCCCCCCCCCCCCCCCCCCCCCCCCCCCCCCCCCCCCCCCCCCCCCCCCCCCCCCCCCCCCCCCCCCCCCCCCCCCCCCCCCCCCCCCCCCCCCCCCCCCCCCCCCCCCCCCCCCCCCCCCCCCCCCCCCCCCCCCCCCCCCCCCCCCCCCCCCCCCCCCCCCCCCCCCCCCCCCCCCCCCCCCCCCCCCCCCCCCCCCCCCCCCCCCCCCCCCCCCCCCCCCCCCCCCCCCCCCCCCCCCCCCCCCCCCCCCCCCCCCCCCCCCCCCCCCCCCCCCCCCCCCCCCCCCCCCCCCCCCCCCCCCCCCCCCCCCCCCCCCCCCCCCCCCCCCCCCCCCCCCCCCCCCCCCCCCCCCCCCCCCCCCCCCCCCCCCCCCCCCCCCCCCCCCCCCCCCCCCCCCCCCCCCCCCCCCCCCCCCCCCCCCCCCCCCCCCCCCCCCCCCCCCCCCCCCCCCCCCCCCCCCCCCCCCCCCCCCCCCCCCCCCCCCCCCCCCCCCCCCCCCCCCCCCCCCCCCCCCCCCCCCCCCCCCCCCCCCCCCCCCCCCCCCCCCCCCCCCCCCCCCCCCCCCCCCCCCCCCCCCCCCCCCCCCCCCCCCCCCCCCCCCCCCCCCCCCCCCCCCCCCCCCCCCCCCCCCCCCCCCCCCCCCCCCCCCCCCCCCCCCCCCCCCCCCCCCCCCCCCCCCCCCCCCCCCCCCCCCCCCCCCCCCCCCCCCCCCCCCCCCCCCCCCCCCCCCCCCCCCCCCCCCCCCCCCCCCCCCCCCCCCCCCCCCCCCCCCCCCCCCCCCCCCCCCCCCCCCCCCCCCCCCCCCCCCCCCCCCCCCCCCCCCCCCCCCCCCCCCCCCCCCCCCCCCCCCCCCCCCCCCCCCCCCCCCCCCCCCCCCCCCCCCCCCCCCCCCCCCCCCCCCCCCCCCCCCCCCCCCCCCCCCCCCCCCCCCCCCCCCCCCCCCCCCCCCCCCCCCCCCCCCCCCCCCCCCCCCCCCCCCCCCCCCCCCCCCCCCCCCCCCCCCCCCCCCCCCCCCCCCCCCCCCCCCCCCCCCCCCCCCCCCCCCCCCCCCCCCCCCCCCCCCCCCCCCCCCCCCCCCCCCCCCCCCCCCCCCCCCCCCCCCCCCCCCCCCCCCCCCCCCCCCCCCCCCCCCCCCCCCCCCCCCCCCCCCCCCCCCCCCCCCCCCCCCCCCCCCCCCCCCCCCCCCCCCCCCCCCCCACCCCCCCCCCCCCCCCCCCCCCCCCCCCCCCCCCCCCCCCCCCCCCCCCCCCCCCCCCCCCCCCCCCCCCCCCCCCCCCCCCCCCCCCCCCCCCCCCCCCCCCCCCCCCCCCCCCCCCCCCCCCCCCCCCCCCCCCCCCCCCCCCCCCCCCCCCCCCCCCCCCCCCCCCCCCCCCCCCCCCCCCCCCCCCCCCCCCCCCCCCCCCCCCCCCCCCCCCCCCCCCCCCCCCCCCCCCCCCCCCCCCCCCCCCCCCCCCCCCCCCCCCCCCCCCCCCCCCCCCCCCCCCCCCCCCCCCCCCCCCCCCCCCCCCCCCCCCCCCCCCCCCCCCCCCCCCCCCCCCCCCCCCCCCCCCCCCCCCCCCCCCCCCCCCCCCCCCCCCCCCCCCCCCCCCCCCCCCCCCCCCCCCCCCCCCCCCCCCCCCCCCCCCCCCCCCCCCCCCCCCCCCCCCCCCCCCCCCCCCCCCCCCCCCCCCCCCCCCCCCCCCCCCCCCCCCCCCCCCCCCCCCCCCCCCCCCCCCCCCCCCCCCCCCCCCCCCCCCCCCCCCCCCCCCCCCCCCCCCCCCCCCCCCCCCCTCCCCCCCCCCCCCCCCCCCCCCCCCCCCCCCCCCCCCCCCCCCCCCCCCCCCCCCCCCCCCCCCCCCCCCCCCCCCCCCCCCCCCCCCCCCCCCCCCCCCCCCCCCCCCCCCCCCCCCCCCCCCCCCCCCCCCCCCCCCCCCCCCCCCCCCCCCCCCCCCCCCCCCCCCCCCCCCCCCCCCCCCCCCCCCCCCCCCCCCCCCCCCCCCCCCCCCCCCCCCCCCCCCCCCCCCCCCCCCCCCCCCCCCCCCCCCCCCCCCCCCCCCCCCCCCCCCCCCCCCCCCCCCCCCCCCCCCCCCCCCCCCCCCCCCCCCCCCCCCCCCCCCCCCCCCCCCCCCCCCCCCCCCCCCCCCCCCCCCCCCCCCCCCCCCCCCCCCCCCCCCCCCCCCCCCCCCCCCCCCCCCCCCCCCCCCCCCCCCCCCCCCCCCCCCCCCCCCCCCCCCCCCCCCCCCCCCCCCCCCCCCCCCCCCCCCCCCCCCCCCCCCCCCCCCCCCCCCCCCCCCCCCCCCCCCCCCCCCCCCCCCCCCCCCCCCCCCCCCCCCCCCCCCCCCCCCCCCCCCCCCCCCCCCCCCCCCCCCCCCCCCCCCCCCCCCCCCCCCCCCCCCCCCCCCCCCCCCCCCCCCCCCCCCCCCCCCCCCCCCCCCCCCCCCCCCCCCCCCCCCCCCCCCCCCCCCCCCCCCCCCCCCCCCCCCCCCCCCCCCCCCCCCCCCCCCCCCCCCCCCCCCCCCCCCCCCCCCCCCCCCCCCCCCCCCCCCCCCCCCCCCCCCCCCCCCCCCCCCCCCCCCCCCCCCCCCCCCCCCCCCCCCCCCCCCCCCCCCCCCCCCCCCCCCCCCCCCCCCCCCCCCCCCCCCCCCCCCCCCCCCCCCCCCCCCCCCCCCCCCCCCCCCCCCCCCCCCCCCCCCCCCCCCCCCCCCCCCCCCCCCCCCCCCCCCCCCCCCCCCCCCCCCCCCCCCCCCCCCCCCCCCCCCCCCCCCCCCCCCCCCCCCCCCCCCCCCCCCCCCCCCCCCCCCCCCCCCCCCCCCCCCCCCCCCCCCCCCCCCCCCCCCCCCCCCCCCCCCCCCCCCCCCCCCCCCCCCCCCCCCCCCCCCCCCCCCCCCCCCCCCCCCCCCCCCCCCCCCCCCCCCCCCCCCCCCCCCCCCCCCCCCCCCCCCCCCCCCCCCCCCCCCCCCCCCCCCCCCCCCCCCCCCCCCCCCCCCCCCCCCCCCCCCCCCCCCCCCCCCCCCCCCCCCCCCCCCCCCCCCCCCCCCCCCCCCCCCCCCCCCCCCCCCCCCCCCCCCCCCCCCCCCCCCCCCCCCCCCCCCCCCCCCCCCCCCCCCCCCCCCCCCCCCCCCCCCCCCCCCCCCCCCCCCCCCCCCCCCCCCCCCCCCCCCCCCCCCCCCCCCCCCCCCCCCCCCCCCCCCCCCCCCCCCCCCCCCCCCCCCCCCCCCCCCCCCCCCCCCCCCCCCCCCACCCCCCCCCCCCCCCCCCCCCCCCCCCCCCCCCCCCCCCCCCCCCCCCCCCCCCCCCCCCCCCCCCCCCCCCCCCCCCCCCCCCCCCCCCCCCCCCCCCCCCCCCCCCCCCCCCCCCCCCCCCCCCCCCCCCCCCCCCCCCCCCCCCCCCCCCCCCCCCCCCCCCCCCCCCCCCCCCCCCCCCCCCCCCCCCCCCCCCCCCCCCCCCCCCCCCCCCCCCCCCCCCCCCCCCCCCCCCCCCCCCCCCCCCCCCCCCCCCCCCCCCCCCCCCCCCCCCCCCCCCCCCCCCCCCCCCCCCCCCCCCCCCCCCCCCCCCCCCCCCCCCCCCCCCCCCCCCCCCCCCCCCCCCCCCCCCCCCCCCCCCTCCCCCCCCCCCCCCCCCCCCCCCCCCCACCCCCCCCCCCCCCCCCCCCCCCCCCCCCCCCCCCCCCCCCCCCCCCCCCCCCCCCCCCCCCCCCCCCCCCCCCCCCCCCCCCCCCCCCCCCCCCCCCCCCCCCCCCCCCCCCCCCCCCCCCCCCCCCCCCCCCCCCCCCCCCCCCCCCCCCCCCCCCCCCCCCCCCCCCCCCCCCCCCCCCCCCCCCCCCCCCCCCCCCCCCCCCCCCCCCCCCCCCCCCCCCCCCCCCCCCCCCCCCCCCCCCCCCCCCCCCCCCCCCCCCCCCCCCCCCCCCCCCCCCCCCCCCCCCCCCCCCTCCCCCCCCCCCCCCCCCCCCCCCCCCCCCCCCCCCCCCCCCCCCCCCCCCCCCCCCCCCCCCCCCCCCCCCCCCCCCCCTCCCCCCCCCCCCCCCCCCCCCCCCCCCCCCCCCCCCCCCCCCCCCCCCCCCCCCCCCCCCCCCCCCCCCCCCCCCCCCCCCCCCCCCCCCCCCCCCCCCCCCCCCCCCCCCCCCCCCCCCCCCCCCCCCCCCCCCCCCCCCCCCCCCCCCCCCCCCCCCCCCCCCCCCCCCCCCCCCCCCCCCCCCCCCCCCCCCCCCCCCCCCCCCCCCCCCCCCCCCCCCCCCCCCCCCCCCCCCTCCCCCCCCCCCCCCCCCCCCCCCCCCCCCCCCCCCCCCCCCCCCCCCCCCCCCCCCCCCCCCCCCCCCCCCCCCCCCCCCCCCCCCCCCCCCCCCCCCCCCCCCCCCCCCCCCCCCCCCCCCCCCCCCCCCCCCCCCCACCCCCCCCCCCCCCCCCCCCCCCCCCCCCCCCCCCTCCCCCCCCCCCCCCCCCCCCCCCCCCCCCCCCCCCCCCCCCCCCCCCCCCCCACCCCCCCCCCCCCCCCCCCCCCCCCCCCCCCCCCCCCCCCCCCCCCCCCCCCCCCCCCCCCCCCCCCCACCCCCCCCCCCCCCCCCCCCCCCCCCACCCCTCCCCCCCCCCCCCCCCCCCCCCCCCCCCCCCCCCCCCCCCCCCCCCCCCCCCCCCCCCCCCCCCCCCCCCCCCCCCCCCCCCCCACCCCCCCCCCCCCCCCCCCCCCCCCCCCCCCCCCCCCCCCCCCCCCCCCCCCCCCCCCCCCCCCCCCCCCCCCCCCCCCCCCCCCCCCCCCCCCCCCCCCCCCCCCCCCCCCCCCCCCCCCCCCCCCCCCCCCCCCCCCCCCCCCCCCCCCCCCCCCCCCCCCCCCCCCCCCCCCCCCCCCCCCCCCCCCCCCCCCCCCCCCCCCCCCCCCCCCCCCCCCCCTCCCCCCCCCCCCCCCCCCCCCCCCCCCCCCCCCCCCCCCCCCCCCCCCCCCCCCCCCCCCCCCCCCCCCCCCCCCCCCCCCCCCCCCCACCCCCCCCCCCCCCCCCCCCCCCCCCCCCCCCCCCCTCCCCCCCCCCCCCCCCCCCCCCCCCCCCCCCCCCCCCCCCCCCCCACCCCCCCCCCCCCCCCCCCCCCCCCCCCCCCCCCCCCCCCCCCCCCCCCCCCCCCCCCCCCCCCCCCCCCCCCCCCCCCCCCCCCCCCCCCCCCCCCCCCCCCCCCCCCCCCCCCCCCCCCCCCCCCCCCCCCCCCCCCCCCCCCCCCCCCCCCCCCCCCCCCCCCCCCCCCCCCCCCCCCCCCCCCCCCCCCCTCCCCCCCCCCCCCCCCCCCCCCCCCCCCCCCCCCCCCCCC
>WOAB01000465.1:0-28554 GCA_027886185.1 Rheum nobile
CACTGCAGTGAATATCTCTCCAACAAAGGCAGTTATGAATCAAACTCCTTATGAAGCTTGGAGAGGAAAGAAGCCACAAGTAAGTCACCTAAGAACCTTTGGTTGTATAGCATATGCTTTAGCTAATTTAAGAGCCAAGCTTGATGATAAATCTGTGAAATGTATTTGTATTGGCTATTCAACTCATTCTAAAGCATATAGGCTTTATAACCCTCTTAGTGGCAAAGTGATTATCAGTAGAAATGTAATATTCAGGTAAGAAGGAGTATGGAGCTGGAAGCTCAAAGAGAAGAATGGAGGAAGCCAGTCTGCTGTTACCTTTGACACAACAATGGACTCAACTCAAGTGATTGAATCAAGCCAGTCACTTCCAAGCTCTCCTACAACTCCAAGCAACCACAGCAGCCCTTCCTCATCGACTTCTGCATCTACTGGCAACTCTGCTAGTCCTATCTCTTCAAGCTCTTTAAGTGACTCCTCACCAAGAAGAATGAGGACTATGGCAGAGATATATGAGAGTTGTGACTTTGCTCTGCTAGCCACTGAACCTGTAACCTTTGAAGAGGCTGCAATTGAAGCCTCCATGGCAGATTGTCATGGAGGAAGAAATGAAGTCCATTCAGAAGAACAACACTTGGAAGTTGGTGGATCTTCCAAAGGAGAAGAATGTGATTGGACTGAAGTGGGTCTTCAGGACCAAGTACAACACAGATGGGAGCATTCAGAAGCACGAGACTCGAATTGTTGCCAAAGGGTATGCTCAACAAAAGGGAGAAGACTTTGAAGAGACTTTCTCACCTGTTGTAAGGTTTGAAACTGTAGTTATTTCATGTAGTTAGTTGCACAACTGAAGCTGCCAGTGTTTCAATTAGATGTGAAGTCAGCCTTTCTAAATGGAGAGCTGCAAGGGGAAGTTTATGTTGAGCAAACTGCAGGTTTCATCAAGGAAGGAGAGGAAGAAAGGGTGTACAGACTGCAAAAGGCACTCTATGGATTGAAACATGCACCTAGAGCCTGGTATAGAAAGATAGATGCCTTCTTCATCAACAACAGCTTTGAAAGGAGTGAGAATGAGCCTACCCTATACATCAATAAGGAAGGAGCACAGGATTTTATAGTGGTATGTCTCTATATATGTTGATGATTTAGTTCATCACCAAACAAAAACTGTTAGATGAGTTCAAAGCTTCCATGATGAATGAGTTTGAGATGACAGACTTGGGTCTGTTACAATACTTCCTTGGACTAGAAGTGAAGCAGAGGAGAAGTAGAATCTTTGTAAGTCAAAGGAAGTATGCTCAGGATCTATTGAACAAGTTTAAGATGGAGAACTGTGATGTTGCTCCTACACCTATGAACACCAGTGAGAAGCTGCAGAGAAATTATGGCACATAAAAGGCAGATGAGGAGATGTTCAGAAGCATAGTTGGAGGGTTGAACTACCTCACACACACAAGGCCTGACATTGCCAATTGTGTGAGTGTAGTGTCAAGGTATATGCATCAACCAACAAAGCAGCATCTTGGGGCTGCAAAGAGGATATTGAAGTATGTAGCAGGAACAACTGAGTATGGAATCTTGTATGAATGTGTGGAGAACTTCAGACTGCTTGGCTACACTGATAGTGATTGGGCAGGATGCATAGACGACAGGAAGACCACCTTGCTTGTTGATGATTTCACACGTTTCATGTGGCTCTATATGTTGAGAAGCAAAGATGAAGCACTAAGTGCCTTTAAGAAGTTTAAGGCAAGTATGGAAGTTGAGAAAGATAAGAAGCTGAAGGCCTTGAGAACTGATCGAGGAGGACTTCTGTGATGCTGAAGGAGTGAAGAGGTTCCTCACTGCACCATACTCTCCTCAGCAGAATGGTGTTGTGGAGAGAAGAAATCAAACTGTGATTGAGATGGCCAGGAGCATGATGAAGAGCAAGGTTCTGGGAGAAGTAGTACAGACTGCAGTGTATGTGCTGAATAGAGCCCTTACCTTGGAATGTGGAGGGAATGAGTCCATATCAGGCATGGCATGGAAGAGTTCCCAAGGTGCAGCATCTTCGAGTATTTGGTTGTATAGCTCGGTTGTAACTCCACACATTCCAAAGCTAGCAGATAGGAGTGTGCAAGCAGTGCTGTTGGGGTATGAGGAAGGCTCTAAGGCATATAGGCTGCTTCATCCAAGGAGAAACAAGGTAATGGTGAGCAGGGATGTGATCTTTGAAGAGGAAAAGAGCTTGTGCTGGAGCAAATTAAGATGGTGAGAAAGAAAATGCTCGAGGAAATGTGTTCACATTAGACTATGAGGAGAGCTTGCAGTCTAGTGGTGATCAGGGAGGAAGTGAGTCTGTTGGTCCTGACTTTGGAGGATCCACACCCTCATCCTCACCACCATCAACACCATACAGCTCTGGAAGCTCTAGTCCTAGCTCAAGCAGCAATCAGAATTATAGATCATTGCAAGAGATTTATGATTCCACTCGAGAGATAGAGGAAGAAGCAGGGCTCTGTCTTCACATGGATGTGAAGACAGCTTTCTTGAATGGAGAGCTGGAAGAGGAGGTCTATGTAGCTCAACCTAAAGGCTTCATCGACAAGAAATATCCATACAATGTCTTGAAGCTTCATAAAGCTTTGTATGGGTTGAAACAAGCTCCTAGAGCTTGGAACTTCAAGCTAGATATGTGTCTGCAGTCCCTTGGTTTCAAGAGATGTCCACACGAGCATGCTTTGTACAAAAGAGAGCAAGGAGGCAATGTCATGATCGTGGGAGTGTATGTGGATGATATAATATTGACTGGAGCAAACAGAGAGATCATTCAGAATTTCAAGCTGGAAATGAAAAAGCAGTTTGAGATGAGTGATCTTGGCCTGCTTGAAGTGAAGCAAGAATCAGATTCAATCTCATTATGCCAGTCTGGATATGCTAAGAAAATCTTGGAGAAGATGGGAATGGAAGACTGCAACCCTTGCCAAGTTCCTATGGAGCCGAGAACCAAGATGAGCAAATATGGAAGTGGAGAACCACCAATGGATGAGACACTATAGGGTAGTGTGATAGGAAGCTTGAGGTACTTGGTGCACACAAGGCCAGATATCGCCTATTCAGTGGGATCTTGAGAATCAATATCAAAATGTGAATGACAGGTCAAGTGGAGGGCATTATAAGTGCTTCAGACAGGAAATTGATATCACTTTAAAGTTTGTTTCTAAATTGGCAAGGAAGAAAAGCAGACACAAATTGAGATCTATAATGAAGCTCAATAACCTATTCTCCATACTTGCTTATTATAAAACTGGTGAGGATATATAGTAAAATAGATTGAAGGCCTCATATGCTTTAAAGTGATAACACTACACCCAAATTCCTTAAGTTTTTTCAAGAAAAGAAGGATTCAATTAATGACGAATAATATCATAAAGTACCAATAAATACAATGTTTTACAAAAAATGGCTTTGATTAGTGTAGAAATCTAGCAACATACTTAATTGATTTTGTTCATTTTGGAATAGCCATATACTAAACCAAGTCACTCAACATACTACATAAAATCAATTCCATATTATAGGTTGAAGCCTTGAAGAATCAAACAATTAAGAAAAACATGTCAAGGCTCTTACTTGAATTGGTTTTCATCACACATTTTGCAAAGAATAATCAAGCAAAAGAAGAGTTCCTCTTGAAGATTCTACTAGATCTGAAAGTTTCAGTCTCTCATTTCCTTCCTCCAGCAATATAGATAACATTTCACCCTTAAGTGTACCTGTACATAGCTGCGGCATAATATCCATTATAAAGAGGATCAAAACAATCCAGTACTATTCACTTAATGTTGTCAAAACTATGCATGATCTAAGACAATGTTATACAAATGATTACTTGATTATAAGCTGATGGTTGAATACTTGTCAAAGGAATCCAAAACTTAATTTATTGTAGGATGCTCTATAAACAAGTTCAATGAATCAGACTTTAGCCATTCACTCTTTGAATCATCCCAAAACCCTAAACAACTCAATCAAGCTTTATTTCTTGTAGGATGCTCTATAAACAAGTTCAATGAATCAGAAGCTTAATTAACTATCTAAATATTCTACATTTAAAGTAGGAGTTGAACTTACAAAGTATTTGAAAGCATGTTTAGGGTTTTGAATGCAAGGTAATTCTTCTTCATTACTCATGGTAAGATAAACTTACAAAAACCTAGAAAGAACACAGTTTCTAACATGAGTAATGATCATCTGTGAACATTCAATATTACTAGAGTACCTTGATTGAAATACTTTAGCATTCCTGCATCTCCAAATATAGTAGATAGTGACAGTGATGCAGCATAACTACATGAAATGAGAACTTAGAGCATGATTTCACCTTAATTCTTTGGATACTCTCAATCCAGTCTTGGATGTTGTACTGTCTTCTTCCCATCTTTGCCCAAGTCGGAACTATAAAGCATGCTAGTTATTGAGGCGATCTTCAATAACTACATGACATATCAGTGGATATAATGGTTTCCAAACATCTAGTGCAGCTAGAAGCACATTCCAATATGATTGGTTTATTGAAACACTCAATTTTGTAAGCATAGTATAAAGATATAGAAAAAGGGGGAGCAAGTAGCAACAAACCATCTTCTAAAATATGAAGTCTATGAAATGATACATGAATTGATGAGGCAACGTACATCCATATCCCACAACAGTTTCAAGGTGAATATATAACACTTAATTTAGTATGAACATAAGTGTTGTATAAATTTGACAAGTTAAGTAGATTATTAAAGGTAATTAATAATGGTGAATTATTCATTTCTTTACCTTGATATTTGGAAAGAGTTGTATGCTACCATTGGCCTATAAATAGAGACTTTAGTTGTTTTAAGTGTTTCTTTATTAAGATTTCAGTAATCTTACCTTAATCACTTCATAACACCAATAAAATACCTCATTTCACCTCAAGTCTTATAACAATTAAATCCTCCAAAACTCACTTAATAAGTCACTATTATCCACGTTTTAAGCACAGCTAGCAATCTCCTACATATGAAATGCAAATTCTTAATACAGATGAAATGCAAATATACTTGTTAGGATCTATACATCATGCAACCATTCATATCATAGGCTTGAGAATTGAGATGACGGGCAATTTACCACAACCAGTATCCACAAGACAACAATAAAGCATCCAGCAACAAAAGAAGCAAAAAGCACAAGCTCTCCACATCAATTTACCTATGAGTTGATGACATTTAGCATCTAAAGAAGCAAAAAGCACAGGCTCTCCACATCAATTTACCTTGCAAAAATGCACGCTAGACCCCTACAAAACCACAACCTATATGTTCTATATGTTCTATATGTAAATGAGAAACTAGAATGTATACACACCATGAAATGATGGGGCAGAAGATGTTGCTTACCCACCTCAAAATGCAATGTAATGTATACACACCATGAAATGATGAGGCCCTAAAATCAAGACTCGGAGATCGGAATGTATTTATCCAGGTACACAACTAGACGTATAACGTAGAAAGGAAGGGAAAAAAAAAAAGTCCGAAAAAATCCCTGAAATTTTTTTATAGCTCCATTAGGTTATACAGGTCAGCAGGAGCAAAAAAAGAGGTGGCTAAAAGATCAAACGGATATCCTATCGACGTATCACGTAAAAACGATGAAAACAAAAATATTCCGAAAAAAATAAATAAAAATATTTTTTAGGTCCATTAGGTTATACACGTCACGTATATCAAAAAATCAGGTCGCAAAAAGATCAAACGGATTTTCTATGGACAAGAAATAGGTAGAAAAATAATCCCGAAAAGTGGTAAAACGCGTTTTTGAGGGCCTAGATGGTCGAATTCGGCTATAATCACAAGACTTCACGGTGTGAATCTTGAAGATTTGGGTGTTTCCAGTGCCCCCACCAAATTTCGTCGCATTCCGACACCGAACGTCCCGGTTTCCATAAGGTTTTCCATCCCGATTTCAATGCGTATTTTCGTCGATTTCGTCGATTTTTCTGCGTCTACTATCCCCCCCTTTCTGAAATTTTTGTCTCGGAACTGGACGAAAGTTTCACAGCTGCTAGGACTCGCCAAAATAGGCATTTTCCTAATAGAATTTGGCCCGATTTTGCCTAATTCGATCGTTTCGGGCCTCAAAACGCCGATTTTTCCGCTTTTTTCAAAGTTTTTGGCCCTTGTCTACTTCTGTTTTGTGTCGGCATGGGACGAAATATTCACAGCTGCTAGAAATCGACGAAATATTGATTTCCCTAATAGAATTAGGGCCAATTTAGCCTAATTCGATCGTTTCGGTCCTCAAAACCCCGTTTTATCCCTTTTTTCAAACGTTTCTGCCCTTTTCTACTTCCGTTTTGTGTCGGAATGATACGACATCTTCACAGTTGCCCTACTGGAATTAGGGCCTGCCAGATTTTAGCCTAATTCGATCGTTTAGGGCCTCACAACCCCATTTTGCCACTTTCCGGCATTTTCGACATGCTATTTCATGTCCATAGAAAATCCGTTTCATTTCTTCGCCAATTGATTTTTTCTTCCTGGTGACGTGTATACCCTAATGGAATTAAAAAAACTTTTGTTTCCTTTTTTCCTCGGATTATTGCTTCTTTCATCGTGTTTTCCTTCCTATTTCATGTTGCATGCATGCATATAAGCTTATATATATCATCTAGTTTTCCTTCCTATTTCATGTCATATATACTCCTTCTACTTCATGTGATATACAGTGGTTTTATACTATAGTTATTATACTTTAGTATATTTCATGTCATACATAGGCTTATATCCTTTACTTTTCCTTCATATATACACAACATGTGCTATGCATCGGTTTTATATCCTTTACTTTCCTTTATATTTCATGTCATATACTAATTATATCCTATTACAAGTTTGTCCAATTACTTATGTGCTCCTTCATTACAAACTGCTCTTGTCTCATGTCCTATTTATATATACATATATATACATTGATTACTAGCTTGTTTAGGGTTTTGTACCATAATTACAAATATCTACATTGTATCGACTACATATATAATTACATCTTTCCTAAATGCATACTGTAGCTCTTTTAACAACTACGTACTGTACGTAGCGGTTTTATGAACAACTGTAGCGAATTATATGCTAATGCAGCGGATTTTATGAACTACTGTAGTGATTTAGTGTTTAGGTTGTAACTACATGAAATGATGAGAAATACTATAGTATATATATATATATATATTAGCGTAACTACATAAAATGACGGTAAGTTTTTAGTATGTACGCGTAAAACTACATGAAATGACGATAAATACTCTATTATATTGGCGTAACTACATGAAATGACGATCAATTCTTTATATATAAGCATAAAACTACATGAAATGACGATGAATACTCTATTATATTACCGTAAAACAACATGAAATGATGATAAATTTGTAGTATATATGCGTAAAAGTACATGAAATGACGGTAAGTTTTCCTTATATACGCGTATAACTACATGAAATATTGCTTATATATATCCTCTATTTTTCCTTCCTATTTCATGTTGCATATAAGCTTATATCCTCTAGTTTTCCTTCATCTTTCATGTGAATATACTTATATACTCTAGTTTTCCTGCATATTTCATGTCATATAAGCTTATATACTCTAGTGTAGATTTCATATTAATAGTTACAAGTGTAGTTTTACTGTGGAGATGAGCTGTCTGGTGGTTTAGGGATTAGGGTTAGTGGTTTACGTTAGTGGTTTAGGGTTTAGGGTTTAGGATTACTGCTTAGTGGTTTAGGGTTTAGGGTTTAGGGTTTACTGTTATTGGCTTCGGGTTAGTGGTTTAGGGTTTAGGGTTTACTATTAGTGGTTTAGGGTTTAAGGTTAGTGGTTTAGGGTTTACGGTTAGTGGTTTAAGGTTTAGGGTTATTGGTTAGGGGTTTCGGGCTACTGGTTTAGGGTTTAGTGGTTTAGGGTTTAGGGTTTAGGGCTTACGAATTTAGGGTTACACATTTAGGGTTAGGCGTTTGGGATCATAGGTCTAGGGTAACTACATGAAATGATGATAAATTTATACTACATAAGCGTAAAATTACATGAAATAACGATAAATACTCTATATCTATATTAGCGTAACTACATGAAATGACGGTAAATTTTATATATATAAGCGTATAACTACATGAAATGATGATAAATTTTTAGTATATAATCGTAAAACTACATGAAATGACGGTACATTTTTAGTATATACACGTACAAGTACATGAAATGACGATAAATACTCTATTATATTAGCGTAACTACATGAAATGATGACAAATTTTTTGTATATAAACGTAAAACTACATGAAATTACATTAAATTTTTAGTATATAACCGTAAAACTACATGAAATGACGATAAATACTCTATTACATTAGCCTAACTACATGAAATTACGCTATATTTTTAGTATATACGCGTATAACTACATGAAATGACGATACATTTTTAGTATATACGCGAATAACTACATGAAATGACGATACATTTTTAGTATATACGCGTATAACTACATGAAATGACGGTAAGTTTTACTTATATACGCGTATAACTTCATGAAATGACGGTAAGTTTTACTTATATACGTGTATAACTACATGAAATATTGCTTATATATATCCTCTAGTTTTCCTTCTTATTTCATGTTGCATTTAAGCTTATATCCTCTAGTTTTCCTTCATATTTCATGTGAATATACTTATATATACTCTAGTTTTCCTTCATATTTCATGTCATATAAGCTTATATACTCTAGTTTTCCTTTACATTTCAGATTAATATATGTTACAAGTGTAGTTTTACTGTGGAGATGAGCTATCTGGTGGTTTAGGGTTAGTGGTTTAGGGCTACTAGTTTAGGGTTTAGGGTTAGTGGTTTAGGGTTTAGGGTTAGTGGTTAGTTGTTTCGGTTTAGTGGTTTAGGGTTTAAGGTTACTGGTTTAGGGTTTAAGGTTACTGGTTTAGGGTTTTGGGTTTAGGGTTTTGGGTTTAGGGTTTAGGGTTTAGGGTTTAGGGTTTTGGATTTGTGGTTTAGGTTTTAGGGTTAGTGGTTAGTGGTTAGTGGTTAGTGGTTTCAGTTTAGTGGTTTAGGGTTTACTCTTAGTGGCTTCGGGTTAGTGGTTTAGGGTTTACTCTTAGTGGTTTAGGGTTTAAGGTTAGTGGTTTAGGGTTTACGGTTAGTGGCATGGTTTACGGTTTAGGGTTAGTGGTTTAGGGTTTACGGTTAGTGGCATGGTTTACGGTTTAGGGTTAGTGGTTTAGGGTTTACGGTTAGTGGCATGGTTTACGGTTTAGGGTTAGTGGTTTAGGGTTTACGGTTAGTGGCATGGTTTACGGTTTAGGGTTAGTGGTTAGGCATTTCGGGTTAGTGGTTTAGGGTTTAGTGGTTTAGGGTTCAGGTTAGCGGTTTAGGGCTACTGATTTTATGGTTACGCGTTTAGGGTTAGGCTATTGGGATCATAGGTCTAGGGTAACTACATGAAATGACGATAAATTTTTAGTATATAAGTATAAAACTACATGAAAGGACAATACATATTATATTATATTCTCGTAACTATATCAAATGACAATAAACTTTTAGTATATAAGTGTAAAACTACATGAAATGACGATAAATACTTTCGTATATAAGCATAACTACATGAAATGACGAGAAATACGATATTATATAAGCGTAACTACATGAAATGATGACAAATACTATTGTATATAACCGTAACTACATGAAATGATGATAAATACGTTCGCATATAAGCGTAAATACATGAAATGACGACAAATCCTCTCGTATATAAGCATAACTACATGAAATGACGATACGTTTTTAATATATGAGTGTAAAACTACATGAAATGTAGAGAATTACGATAGTATATTAGCGTAACTACATGAAATGACGATAAACTTTTAGTATATAAGTTTAAAACTACTTGAAATGACGATAACTTTTTACTATATGTGTAAAACTACATGAAATGACGATAACTTTTAGTACATAACTGTAAAACTACATGAAATGACGTTAAACTTTTAGTATATAAGTGTAAACATACATGAAATGACGATAAATACTATATTAGCTTAACTACATGAGACAAATACTGCAAATCCTACGCGTAACTACATGAAATAATGACAAATACTGCAAACCCTACGAGTAACTACATGAAATAACGATAAATACTACAAACCCTAATTGTAACTTTCTATCCAAATAATCAGAAATACTGCAAATCCTACGTGTAACTACATGAAATGATGACACATACGACAAACCCTACGCGTAACTACATGAAATAACGACAAATTCTACATACCCTAATTACGTGTAACTACATTAAATAATGACAATTACTACAAACCCTAATTACGTTTAACTTACTACATGAAATAATGACAAATACTGCAAACCCTAATTACCCCTAACTTACTACATGAAATAATGGCAAATACTACAAACCATAATTACGTGTACCTTATTACATGAAATGACGATAAACTATTAGTATATAAGTGTAAAACTACATGAAATGATGATAAATACAATAGATTGTATTCAGTTTTTAGCATTTCTTTCTTGCTTTTTCTTTCTAATTTCGGTAGGGCTATCTAAGCCAAGAAAACAACAGATTGTATTCAGTTTTTTGCAAATGAAAATCAGCATTACGTGCTACCAAAAGCTCCCTATCTATCCCTATCCCCATTCACGGTTGTCAGTAATATCAACCCTTTCCTCCATTGATTTCGAGTGGTTCCTATCTCGAAATTCATTCCCTTCATCCCCTAGCCGAGTGAGTCATATCTTGGTTGGAAGATCATCCTCATTCCCTCCCTAATCCATCGTCCATCACCAAGAACCCTAACAACTGCCCAAGTTTGCTGAACTTCCTCCCCGGAACTACCAGCGACCCTTCGGTAGAAAACTCATATCTTTTGATCCACCGCCCAGAAAATTCTGAAAATTTGAGGACATAAACTACACTTCCATATCTGTCTACTGTCGCCGGAATCAACCAATTCGGAGTTCGGAGCAAGGAGAACGACCCCACTGAAGTCAGGGCAAATTCTGGGATTTTGCCCGAGTTGCTGTCCTTGTGCTCTTGAGTTCCGAGGCGCCTTGTTGAGCAAGATCTTGCACTGTTTGGCCCTCGATCCTTGCACACACCAACATCCGTGATCAATCATCGTAAAACTACATGAAATGACGATAAGTTTTTATTATATACGCGTATAAGTACATGAAGTGACGATAAATACTCTATTATATTAGCGTAACTACATGAAATGACGATAATTTTTTACTATATAAACGTAAAACTACATGAAATGACGGTAAATTTTTAGTATATAACCGTAAAACTACATGAAATGACGATAAATACTCTATTACATTAGCCTAACTACATGAAATGACGATACTTGCTCTATTATATTAGCGTAACTACATGAAATGACGATACATTTTTAGCATATACGCGTATAACTACATGAAATGACGATAAATACTCTATTGCATTAGCGTAACTACATGAAATGACTTTTAGTATATATAAGTGTAAAACCCTAAACCACTTCAGTAAACCCTAAACAGCTACAGTCAACCCTAAACCGCTACAGTATGTACGCTTATCGCTATTTGATGTAGTTACACTTAAACCCTAAATCGCTATAGCAGTTACACTTAAACCGTAAACCCCTACAGTAAACCCTAAACCGGTACAGTAAACCCTAAACCGCTACAGTACTTACGCTTATCGTCATTTCATGTAGTTATGCTATAACCCTAAACCACTACCGCTACAGTAAACCCTACACAGCTACAGTAATCCATAATCGCTACATTATACCCTAAACCGCTACAGTATATACGCTTATCGTCATTATATGTACTTACGTCATTACCCTAAACCGCTACCGCTACAGTAAACCCTAAACCTCTACAGTAATCACTAAACCGCTATAGTAAACCCTAAACCGCTACAGTAGTTACGCTTATCGTCATTTCATGTAATTACGCTTATCGTCGTTTCATGTAGTTGCACTTAAATCCTAAACCGCTACAGTAAACCCTCATCCGCTATAGTAAACCCTAAACCGCTACAGTAGTTACGCCTATCGTCGTATCATGTAGTTGCACATAAACCCTAAACCGCTACAGAAAACTAGTATCACCTAAAGAAATGCAACTAAGCTTAGCTACATAATACTTGGCCTAAATTTTTTTTATCTGAAACTTACTAATGATATTTGTTTAATCAAGCCTATACATATATTAAGAAGAAAAAGAGACCCTGAAACATATGCTTCAAAGATGTAAAATATGTGTCATCTAAAAGCAATCATGCAATGTATGCTTGAAAGATGTCATTATATATGTAGTCCATACAATGTAGATATTTCTAATTACGGTACAAAACCATAAAGAAGCAAAGAATTTGATGATACTTTAAACCTTTGGTATACGCAAAGGACTGAAGTGTAACTACTGTACCGGTTTAGGGTTTAAGTGTAACCAATTTGCGGTTTAGGTTTAAGTGTCACTACATGAAATAAGCGTAACTACATGAAATGACGAGAAATTTTTTAGTAAATAATTGTATAACTACATGAAATGATGATAAATACTATCGTATATAAGCATAACTACATGAAATTACGAGAAATACGATAGTATATACGATAGTACATACGATAGTATATAAGCGTAACTACATGAAATGACGATAAATTTTTAGTATATAAGTATAAAACTACATGAAAGCACAATACATATTATATTATATTCTCGTAACTATATCAAATGACAATAAACTTTTAGTATATAAGTGTAAAACTACATGAAATGACGATAAATACTATCGTATATAAGCATAACTACATGAAATGACGATAAATACGATAGTATATGAGCGTAACTACATGAAATGATGACAAATACTATTGTATATAACCGTAACTACATGCAATGACGATAAATACGTTAGTATATAAGCGTAAATACATGAAATGACGACAAATCCTCTCGTATATAAGCATAACTACATGAAATGACGATAAGTTTTTAATATATGAGTGTAAAACTACATGAAATGACGAGAATTACGATAGTATATTAGGATAACTACATGAAATGACGATAACCTTTTAGTATATAAGTTTAAAACTACATGAAATGACGATAACTTTTTACTATATGTGTAAAACTACATGAAATGACGATAACCTTTTAGTATATAAGTTTAAAACTACATGAAATGACGATAACTTTTTACTATATGTGTAAAACTACATGAAATGACGATAACTTTTAGTACATAACTGTAAAACTACATGAAATGACGTTAAATTTTTAGTATATAAGTGTTAAAATACATGAAATGACGATAAATACTATATTAGCTTAACTACATGAGACAAATACTGCAAATCCTACGCATAACTACATGAAGTAATGACAAATACTGCAAACCCTACGAGTAACTACATGAAATAACGATAAATACTACAAACCCTAATTGTAACTTTCTATCCAAGTAATCAGAAATACTCCAAACCCTACGTGTAACTACATGAAATGACGACACATACGACAAACCCTATGCGTAACTACATGAAATAACAACAAATTCTACATACCCTAATTACGTGTAACTACATTAAATAATGACAATTACTACAAACCCTAATTACGTGTAACTTACTACATGAAATAATGACAAATACTGCAAACCCTAATTATCCCTAACTTACTACATGAAATAATGGCACATACTACAAACCCTAATTACGTGTACCTTATTACATGAAATGACGATAAACTATTAGTACATAAGTGTAGAACTACATGAAATGATGATAAATACAATAGTATATAAGCGTAAATACATGAAATGACGATAAACTATTAGTATATAAGTGTTAAACTACATGAAAGGACGATAAATAATATATTATATTAACATAACTACATAAAATTACGATAAACTATTAGTATATAAGTGTAAAAGTATATGAAATGACGATAAATACTATATTAAATTAGCGTAACTACATGAAATGACGATAAACTATTAATATATAAGTGTTAAACTACATGAAATGACGATAAATACAATAGTATATAAGCGTAACTACATGAAATGACGATAAACTATTAGTATATAAGTGTAACATTACATGAAATTACTGTAAATAGTATATTATATTAACATAACTACATAAAATGACGATAAACTATTAGTATTAAGTGTAAAACTACATTAAAGTACTACAAACCCTAATTACGTGTAACTTACTACATAAAATAATGACAAATACTACAAAACCTAATTACGTGTAACTTACTCAATTAAATAATGACAAATACTACAAACCCTAATTACGTATAACTTACTACATTAAATAATGACAAATACTACAAACCCTAATTACGTGTAACTTACTACATGAAATATTGACAAATACTACAAACCCTAATTACATGTAACTACGTGACATAATAACAAATACAACAAACCCTAATTACGTGTAAATACATGAAATAATGACAAATACTACAAACCCTAATGACGTGTAACTACATGAAATAATGACAAATAATACAAACCCTAATTACGTGTAACTTACTACATGAAATAATGGCAAATACTACAAACCCGAATTACGTGTAACTACATGAAATAATAACACATACTACAAACCCTAATGACGTGTAACTACATGAAATAATGACAAATACTACAAACCCTAATTACGTGTAACTACATGAAATAATGACAAACACTACAAATCCTAATTACGTGTAACTATATGAAATAATAACAAATACTACAAACCCTAATTACGTGTAACTACGTGAAATAATAACAAATACGACAAACCCTAATTACGTGTAACTACATGAAATAATGACAAATACTACAAACCCTAATGACGTGTAACTACATGAAATAATGACAAATAATACAAACCCTAATTACGTGTAACTTACTACATGAAATAATGGCAAATACTACAAACCCTAATTACGTGTAACTTACTACATGAAATAATGGCAAATACTACAAACCATAATTATGTGTAACTACATGAAATAATGACAAATACTACAAACCCTAATTACGTGTAACTATATGAAATAATGACAAATACTACAAATCCTAATTACGTGTAACTATATGAAATAATAACAAATACTACAAACCCTAATTACGTGTAACTACGTGAAATAATAACAAATACGACAAACCCTAATTACGTGTAACTACATGAATTAATGACAACTACTACAAACCCTAATGACGTGTAACTACATGAAATAATGCCAAATACTACAAACCCTAATTACGTGTAACTTACTACATGAAATAATGTCAAATACTACAAACCCTAATTACGTGTAACTACATGAAATAATGACAAATACTACAAACCCTGATTACGTGTAACTTACTTTCGAAGTAATGACAAATACTACAAATCCTAATTACGTGTAACTTACTACATAAAATAATGACAAATACTACAAACTCTAATTATGTGTAACTTACTACATTAAATAATGACAAATACTAAAAATCCTAATTACGTGTAACTTACTACAAGAAATAATGACAAATACTACAGACCCTAATTATATGTAACTACATGAAATAATGACAAATACTACAAACCCTAATTACGTATAACTACAAGAAATAATAACAAATACTACAAACCCTAATTACGTGTAACTACGTGAAATAATAACAAATACGACAAACCCTAATTACGTGTAACTACATGAAATAATGACAAATACTACAAACCCTAATTACATGTAACTACGTGACATAATAACAAATACAACAAACCCTAATTACGTGTAAATACATGAAATAATGACAAATACTACAAACCCTAATGACGTGTAACTACATGAAATAATGACAAATAATACAAACCCTAATTACGTGTAACTTACTACATGAAATAATGGCAAATACTACAAACCCGAATTACGTGTAACTACATGAAATAATAACACATACTACAAACCCTAATGACGTGTAACTACATGAAATAATGACAAATACTACAAACCCTAATTACGTGTAACTACATGAAATAATGACAAACACTACAAATCCTAATTACGTGTAACTATATGAAATAATAACAAATACTACAAACCCTAATTACGTGTAACTACGTGAAATAATAACAAATACGACAAACCCTAATTACGTGTAACTACATGAAATAATGACAAATACTACAAACCCTAATGACGTGTAACTACATGAAATAATGACAAATAATACAAACCCTAATTACGTGTAACTTACTACATGAAATAATGGCAAATACTACAAACCCTAATTACGTGTAACTTACTACATGAAATAATGACAAATACTACAAACCATAATTATGTGTAACTACATGAAATAATGACAAATACTACAAACCCTAATTACGTGTAACTATATGAAATAATGACAAATACTACAAATCCTAATTACGTGTAACTATATGAAATAATAACAAATACTACAAACCCTAATTACGTGTAACTACGTGAAATAATAACAAATACGACAAACCCTAATTACGTGTAACTACATGAATTAATGACAACTACTACAAACCCTAATGACGTGTAACTACATGAAATAATGCCAAATACTACAAACCCTAATTACGTGTAACTTACTACATGAAATAATGTCAAATACTACAAACCCTAATTACGTGTAACTACATGAAATAATGACAAATACTACAAACCCTGATTACGTGTAACTTACTTTCGAAGTAATGACAAATACTACAAATCCTAATTACGTGTAACTTACTACATAAAATAATGACAAATACTACAAACTCTAATTATGTGTAACTTACTACATTAAATAATGACAAATACTAAAAATCCTAATTACGTGTAACTTACTACAAGAAATAATGACAAATACTACAGACCCTAATTATATGTAACTACATGAAATAATGACAAATACTACAAACCCTAATTACGTATAACTACAAGAAATAATAACAAATACTACAAACCCTAATTACGTGTAACTACGTGAAATAATAACAAATACGACAAACCCTAATTACGTGTAACTACATGAAATAATGACAAATACTACAAACCCTAATTACATGTAACTACGTGACATAATAACAAATACAACAAACCCTAATTACGTGTAAATACATGAAATAATGACAAATACTACAAACCCTAATAACGTGTAACTACATGAAATAATGACAAATAATACAAACCCTAATTACGTGTAACTTACTACATGAAATAATGGCAAATACTACAAACCCGAATTACGTGTAACTACATGAAATAATAACACATACTACAAACCCTAATGACGTGTAACTACATGAAATAATGACAAATACTACAAACCCTAATTACGTGTAACTACATGAAATAATGACAAACACTACAAATCCTAATTACGTGTAACTATATGAAATAATAACAAATACTACAAACCCTAATTACGTGTAACTACGTGAAATAATAACAAATACGACAAACCCTAATTACGTGTAACTACATGAAATAATGACAAATACTACAAACCCTAATGACGTGTAACTACATGAAATAATGACAAATAATACAAACCCTAATTACGTGTAACTTACTACATGAAATAATGGCAAATACTACAAACCCTAATTACGTGTAACTTACTACATGAAATAATGGCAAATACTACAAACCATAATTATGTGTAACTACATGAAATAATGACAAATACTACAAACCCTAATTACGTGTAACTATATGAAATAATGACAAATACTACAAATCCTAATTACGTGTAACTATATGAAATAATAACAAATACTACAAACCCTAATTACGTGTAACTACGTGAAATAATAACAAATACGACAAACCCTAATTACGTGTAACTACATGAATTAATGACAACTACTACAAACCCTAATGACGTGTAACTACATGAAATAATGCCAAATACTATAAACCCTAATTACGTGTAACTTACTACATGAAATAATGTCAAATACTACAAACCCTAATTACGTGTAACTACATGAAATAATGACAAATACTACAAACCCTGATTACGTGTAACTTACTTTCGAAGTAATGACAAATACTACAAATCCTAATTACGTGTAACTTACTACATAAAATAATGACAAATACTACAAACTCTAATTATGTGTAACTTACTACATTAAATAATGACAAATACTAAAAATCCTAATTACGTGTAACTTACTACAAGAAATAATGACAAATACTACAGACCCTAATTATATGTAACTACATGAAATAATGACAAATACTACAAACCCTAATTACGTATAACTACAAGAAATAATAACAAATACTACAAACCCTAATTACGTGTAACTACGTGAAATAATAACAAATACGACAAACCCTAATTACGTGTAACTACATGAAATAATGACAAATACTACAAACCCTAATGACGTGTAACTACATGAATTAATGACAAATAATACAAACCCTAATTACGTGTAACTTACTACATGAAATAATGGCAAATACTATAAACCCTAATTACGTATAACTACAAGAAATAATAACAAATACTACAAACCCTAATTACGTGTAACTACGTGAAATAATAACAAATACGACAAACCCTAATTACGTTTAACTACATGAAATAATGACAAATACTACAAACCCTAATGACGTGTAACTACATCAATTAATGACAAATAATACAAACCCTAATTACGTGTAACTTACTACATGAAATAATGGCAAATACTATAAACCCTAATTACGTATAACTACAAGAAATAATAACAAATACTACAAACCCTAATTACGTGTAACTACGTGAAATAATAACAAATACGACAAACCCTAATTACGTTTAACTACATGAAATAATGACAAATACTACAAACCCTAATGACGTGTAACTACATGAATTAATGACAAATAATACAAATCCTAATTACGTGTAACTTACTACATGAAATAATGGCAAATACTACAAACCCTAATTACGTATAACTACAAGAAATAATAACAAATACTACAAACCCTAATTACGTGTAACTACGTGAAATAATAACAAATACGACAAACCCTAATTACGTGTAACTACATGAAATAATGACAAATACTACAAACCCTAATGACGTGTAACTACATGAATTAATGACAAATAATACAAACCCTAATTACGTGTAACTTACTACATGAAATAATGGCAAATACTATAAACCCTAATTACGTATAACTACAAGAAATAATAACAAATACTACAAACCCTAATTACGTGTAACTACGTGAAATAATAACAAATACGACAAACCCTAATTACGTTTAACTACATGAAATAATGACAAATACTACAAACCCTAATGACGTGTAACTACATGAATTAATGACAAATAATACAAACCCTAATTACGTGTAACTTACTACATGAAATAATGGCAAATACTACAAACCCTAATTACGTATAACTACAAGAAATAATAACAAATACTACAAACCCTAATTACGTGTAACTACGTGAAATAATAACAAATACGACAAACCCTAATTACGTGTAACTACATGAAATAATGACAAATACTACAAACCCTAATGACGTGTAACTACATGAATTAATGACAAATAATACAAACCCTAATTACGTGTAACTTACTACATGAAATAATGGCAAATACTATAAACCCTAATTACGTATAACTACAAGAAATAATAACAAATACTACAACCCCTAATTACGTGTAACTACGTCAAATAATAACAAATACGACAAACCCTAATTACGTGTAACTACATGAAATAATGCCAAATACTACAAACCCTAATGACGTGTAACTACATGAATTAATGACAAATAATACAAACCCTAATTACGTATAACTTACTACATGAAATAATGGCAAATACTAGTATATAAGTATAAAACTACATGAAATGACGATAAATACAATAGTATATAAGCGTAACTACATAAAATGACGATAAACAATTAGTATATAAGTATAAAACTACATGAAATGACGATAAATACTATATTATATTAACGTAACTACATGAAATGACGATTAACTATTAGTATATAAGTGTAAAACTACATAAAATGACGATAAATACTATATTATATTAACATAACTACATGAAATAACGATAAACTATTAGTATATAAGTGTAAAACTACATGAAATAACGACAAATACAATAGTATATAAGCATAACTACATGAAATGAAGATTAATTTTTAGTACATAAGTGTAAAACTATATGAAATGACGATAAATACAATATTATATTAACGTAACTACATGAAATGACGATATACTTTTAGTATATAAGTGTAAAACTACATGAAATGACGATAAATACTATATTATATTAGCTTAACTACATGAAATGACGATAAACTATTAGTATATAAGTGTAAAACTACATGAAATGACGATAAATACTATATTCTATTAACGTAACTACATGAAATGACGATAAACTTTTAGTATATAAGTGTAAAACTACATGAAATGACGATAAATACAATAGTATGTAAGCGTAACTACATGAAATGACGATAAACTATTATTATATAAGTGTAAAACTACATGAAATGACGATAAATAGTGTATTATATTAGAGTAACGACATGAAATGACGATAAACTATTCCTATATAAGTGTAAAACAACATGAAATGACGATAAATACAATAGTATATAAGCGTAACTACATAAATTTACGATAAACAATTAGTATATAAGTATAAAACTACATGAAATGACGATAAATACTATATTATATTAACGTAACTACATGAAATGACGATTAACTTTTAGTATATAAGTGTAAAACTACATGAAATGACGATAAATACTATATTCTATTAACGTAACTACATGAAATGACGATAAACTATTAGTATATAAGTGTAAAACTACATGAAATAACGACAAATACAATAGTATATAAGCATAACTACATGAAATGACGATTAATTTTGAGTACATAAGTGTAAAACTACATGAAATGACGATAAATAGTATATTATATTAACGTAACTACATGAAATGACGATAAACGATTAGTATATAAGTGTAAAACTACATGAAATGACGATAAATAGTATATTATATTAGAGTAACTACATGAAATGACGATAAACTATTAGTATATAAGTGTAAAATTACATGAAATGACGATAAATAGTATATTATATTAGCATAACTACATGAAATGACGATAAAGTATTAGTAAATAAGTGTAAAACTACATGAAATGACGATAAATACAATATTATATTAGCGTAACTACATGAAATGACGATAAACTATTAGTATATAAGTGTAAAACTACATGAAATGACGATAAATACTATATTATATTAACGTAACTACATGAAATAATGATAAACTTTTAGTATATAAGTGTAAAACTACATGAAATGATGATAAATACAATAGTATATAAGCGTAACTACATGAAATGACGATAAACTATTAGTATATAAGTGTAAAACTACATGAAATGACGATAAATAGTATATTATATTAACGTAACTACTTGAAATTACGATAAAATATTAGTAAATAAGTGTAAAACTACATGAAATGACGATAAACTGTTATTATATAAGTGTAAAACTATATGAAATGACGATAAATAGTATATTATATTAAAGTAACTACATGAAATGACGATAAACTATTAGTATATAAGTATACAACTACATGAAATGACGATAAATACTATAGTATATAAGTGTAACTACATAAAATGACGATAAACAATTAGTATATAAGTATAAAACTACATGAAATGACGATAAATACTATACTATATTAATGTAACTACATGAAATGACGATTAACTATTAGTATATAAGTGTAAAACTACATGAAATTACGATAAATAGTATATTATATTAACATAACTACATGAAATGACGATAAATACAATAGTATATAAGCGTAACTACATAAAATGACGATAAACAATTAGTATATAAGTATAAAACTACATGAAATGACGATAAATACTATATTATATTAACGTAACTACATGAAATGACGATTAACTATTAGTATATAAGTATAAAACTACATGAAATGACGATAAATAGTATATTATATTAACGTAACTACATGAAATTACGATAAACTATTAGTATATAAGTGTAAAACTACATGAAATGACGATAAACTATTATTATATAAGTGTAAAACTACATGAAATGACGATAAATAGTATATTATATTAAAGTAACTACATGAAATGACGATAAACTATTAGTATATAAGTATAAAACTATATGAAATGACGATAAATACTATAGTATATAAGCGTAACTACATAAAATGACGATAAACAATTAGTATATAAGTATAAAACTACATGAAATGACGATAAATACTATACTATATTAATGTAACTACATGAAATGACGATTAACTATTAGTATATAAGTGTAAAACTACATGAAATGACGACAAATACAATAGTATATAAGCGTAACTACATGAAATGACGATAAACTATTAGTATATAAGTGTAAAACTACATGAAATGACGATAAATACAATAGTATATAAGCGTAACTACATAAAATGACGATAAACAATTAGTATATAAGTATAAAACTACATGAAATGACGATAAATACTATATTATATTAACGTAACTACATGAAATGACGATTAACTATTAGTATATAAGTGTAAAATTACATGAAATTACGATAAATAGTATATTATATTAACATAACTACATGAAATGACGATAACCTTTTAGTATATAAGTTTAAAACTACATGAAATGACGATAACTTTTTACTATATGTGTAAAACTACATGAAATGACGATAACTTTTAGTACATAATTGTAAAACTACATGAAATGACGTTAAATTTTTAGTATATAAGTGTTAAAATACATGAAATGACGATAAATACTATATTAGCTTAACTACATGAGACAAATACTGCAAATCCTACGCGTAACTACATGAAGTAATGACAAATACTGCAAACCCTACGAGTAACTACATGAAATAACGATAAATACTACAAACCCTAATTGTAACTTTCTATCCAAGTAATCAGAAATACTACAAACCCTACGTGTAACTACATGAAATAACGACAAATACTACAAACCCTACGTGTAACTACATGAAATGACGACACATACGACAAACCCTATGCGTAACTACATGAAATAACAACAAATTCTACATACCCTAATTACGTGTAACTACATTAAATAATGACAATTACTACAAACCCTAATTACGTGTAACTTACTACATGAAATAATGACAAATACTGCAAACCCTAATTATCCCTAACTTACTACATGAAATAATGGCACATACTACAAACCCTAATTACGTGTACCTTATTACATGAAATGACGATAAACTATTAGTACATAAGTGTAGAACTACATGAAATGATGATAAATACAATAGTATATAAGCGTAAATACATGAAATGACGATAAACTATTAGTATATAAGTGTTAAACTACATGAAAGGACGATAAATAATATATTATATTAACATAACTACATAAAATTACGATAAACTATTAGTATATAAGTGTAAAAGTATATGAAATGACGATAAATACTATATTAAATTAGCGTAACTACATGAAATGACGATAAACTATTAATATATACGTGTTAAACTACATGAAATGACGATAAATACAATAGTATATAAGCGTAACTACATGAAATGACGATAAACTATTAGTATATAAGTGTAACATTACATGAAATTACTGTAAATAGTATATTATATTAACATAACTACATAAAATGACGATAAACTATTAGTATTAAGTGTAAAACTACATTAAAGTACTACAAACCCTAATTACGTGTAACTTACTACATAAAATAATGACAAATACTACAAAACCTAATTACGTGTAACTTACTCAATTAAATAATGACAAATACTACAAACCCTAATTACGTATAACTTACTACATTAAATAATGACAAATACTACAAACCCTAATTACGTGTAACTTACTACATGAAATAGTGACAAATACTACAAACCCTAATTACATGTAACTACGTGACATAATAACAAATACAACAAACCCTAATTACGTGTACATACATGAAATAATGACAAATACTACAAACCCTAATGACGTGTAACTACATGAAATAATGACAAATAATACAAACCCTAATTACGTGTAACTTACTACATGAAATAATGGCAAATACTACAAACCCGAATTACGTGTAACTACATGAAATAATAACACATACTACAAACCCTAATTACGTGTAACTACATGAAATAATGACAAACACTACAAATCCTAATTACGTGTAACTATATGAAATAATAACAAATACTACAAACCCTAATTACGTGTAACTACGTGAAATAATAACAAATACGACAAACCCTAATTACGTGTAACTACATGAAATAATGACAAATACTACAAACCCTAATGACGTGTAACTACATGAAATAATGACAAATAATACAAACCCTAATTACGTGTAACTTACTACATGAAATAATGGCAAATACTACAAACCCTAATTACGTGTAACTTACTACATGAAATAATGGCAAATACTACAAACCATAATTATGTGTAACTACATGAAATAATGACAAATACTACAAACCCTAATTACGTGTAACTACATGAAATAATGACAAATACTACAAATCCTAATTACGTGTAACTATATGAAATAATAACAAATACTACAAACCCTAATTACGTGTAACTACGTGAAATAATAACAAATACGACAAACCCTAATTACGTGTAACTACATGAATTAATGACAACTACTACAAACCCTAATGACGTGTAACTACATGAAATAATGCCAAATACTACAAACCCTAGTTACGTGTAACTTACTACATGAAATAATGTCAAATACTACAAACCCTAATTACGTGTAACTACATGAAATAATGACAAATACTACAAACCCTGATTACGTGTAACTTACTTTCGAAGTAATGACAAATACTACAAATCCTAATTACGTGTAACTTACTACATAAAATAATGACAAATACTACAAACTCTAATTAAGTGTAACTTACTACATTAAATAATTACAAATACTAAAAATCCTAATTACGTGTAACTTACTACAAGAAATAATGACAAATACTACAGACCCTAATTATATGTAACTACATGAAATAATGACAAATACTATAAACCCTAATTACGTATAACTACAAGAAATAATAACAAATACTACAAACCCTAATTACGTGTAACTACGTGAAATAATAACAAATACGACAAACCCTAATTACGTGTAACTACATGAAATAATGACAAATACTACAAACCCTAATGACGTGTAACTACATGAATTAATGACAAATAATACAAACCCTAATTACGTGTAACTTACTACATGAAATAATGGCAAATACTATAAACCCTAATTACGTATAACTACAAGAAATAATAACAAATACTACAAACCCTAATTACGTGTAACTACGTGAAATAATAACAAATACGACAAACCCTAATTACGTTTAACTACATGAAATAATGACAAATACTACAAACCCTAATGACGTGTAACTACATGAATTAATGACAAATAATACAAACCCTAATTACGTGTAACTTACTACATGAAATAATGGCAAATACTACAAACCCTAATTACGTATAACTACAAGAAATAATAACAAATACTACAAACCCTAATTACGTGTAACTACGTGAAATAATAACAAATACGACAAACCCTAATTACGTATAACTACATGAAATAATGACAAATACTACAAACCCTAATGACGTGTAACTACATGAATTAATGACAAATAATACAAACCCTAATTACGTGTAACTTACTACATGAAATAATGGCAAATACTATAAACCCTAATTACGTATAACTACAAGAAATAATAACAAATACTACAACCCCTAATTACGTGTAACTACGTCAAATAATAACAAATACGACAAACCCTAATTACGTGTAACTACATGAAATAATGCCAAATACTACAAACCCTAATGACGTGTAACTACATGAATTAATGACAAATAATACAAACCCTAATTACGTGTAACTTACTACATGAAATAATGGCAAATACTAGTATATAAGTATAAAACTACATGAAATGACGATAAATACAATAGTATATAAGCGTAACTACATAAAATGACGATAAACAATTAGTATATAAGTATAAAACTACATGAAATGACGATAAATACTATATTATATTAACGTAACTACATGAAATGACAATTAACTATTAGTATATAAGTGTAAAACTACATGAAATGACGATGAATACAATATTATATTAGTATAACTATATGAAATAACGATAAACTTTTAGTATATAAGTGTAAAACTACATGAAATGACGATAAATACAATATTATATTAGCGTAACTACATGAAATGACGATAAACTATTAGTATATAAGTGTAAAACTACATGAAATGACGATAAATACTATATTCTATTAACGTAACTACATGAAATGACGATAAACTTTTAGTATATAAGTGTAAAACTACATGAAATGACGATAAATAGTGTATTATATTAGAGTAACGACATGAAATGACGATAAACTATTCCTATATAAGTGTAAAACAACATGAAATGACGATAAATACAATAGTATATAAGCGTAACTACATAAATTGACGATAAACAATTAGTATATAAGTATAAAACTACATGAAATGACGATAAATACTATATTATATTAACGTAACTACATGAAATGACGATTAACTTTTAGTATATAAGTGTAAAACTACATGAAATGACGATAAATAGTATATTATATTAACGTAACTACATGAAATGACGATAAACTATTAGTATATAAGTGTAAAACTACATGAAATAACGACAAATACAATAGTATATAAGCATAACTACATGAAATGACGATTAATTTTGAGTACATAAGTGTAAAACTATATGAAATGACGATAAATAGTATATTATATTAACGTAACTACATGAAATGACGATAAACGATTAGTATATAAGTGTAAAACTACATGAAATGACGATAAATAGTATATTATATTAGAGTAACTACATGAAATGACGATAAACTATTAGTATATAAGTGTAAAATTACATGAAATGACGATAAATAGTATATTATATTAGCATAACTACATGAAATGACGATAAAGTATTAGTAAATAAGTGTAAAACTACATGAAATGACGATAAATACAATATTATATTAGCGTAACTACATGAAATGACGATAAACTATTAGTATACAAGTGTAAAACTACATGAAATGACGATAAATACTATATTATATTAACGTAACTACATGAAATAATGATAAACTTTTAGTATATAAGTGTAAAACTACATGAAACGATGATAAATACAATAGTATATAAGCGTAACTACATGAAATGACGATAAACTATTAGTATATAAGTGTAAAACTACATGAAATGACGATAAATAGTATATTATATTAACGTAACTACTTGAAATTACGATAAACTATTAGTAAATAAGTGTAAAACTACATGAAATGACGATAAACTATTATTATATAAGTGTAAAACTACATGAAATGACGATAAATAGTATATTATATTAAAGTAACTACATGAAATGACGATAAACTATTAGTATATAAGTATACAACTACATGAAATGACGATAAATACTATAGTATATAAGCGTAACTATATAAAATGACGATAAACAATTAGTATATAAGTATAAAACTACATGAAATGACGATAAATACTATACTATATTAATGTAACTACATGAAATGACGATTAACTATTAGTATATAAGTGTAAAACTACATGAAATTACGATAAATAGTATATTATATTAACATAACTACATGAAATGACGATAAACTATTAGTATATAAGTGTAAAACTACATGAAATGACGATAAATACAATAGTATATAAGCCTAACTACATTAAATGACGATAAACAATTAGTATATAAGTATAAAACTACATGAAATGACGATAAATACTATATTATATTAACGTAACTACATGAAATGACGATTAACTATTAGTATATAAGTGTAAAACTACATGAAATGACGATAAATAGTATATTATATTAGAGTAACTACATTAAATGACGATAAACTATTAGTATATAAGTGTAAAATTACATGAAATGACGATAAATAGTATATTATATTAGCATAACTACATGAAATGACGATAAGTATAAAACTACATGAAATGACGATAAATACTATACTATATTAATGTAACTACATGAAATGACGATTAACTATTAGTATATAAGTGTAAAACTACATGAAATTACGATAAATAGTATATTATATTAACATAACTACATGAAATGACGATAAACTATTAGTATATAAGTGTAAAACTACATGAAATGACGATAAATACAATAGTATATAAGCGTAACTACATAAAATGACGATAA
>WOAB01000466.1:0-23692 GCA_027886185.1 Rheum nobile
ACCCATCCTAGTACTACTCTCGCCCAAGCACGCTTAACTTCGGAGTTCTGATGCGATCCGGTGCATTAGTGCTGGTATGATCGCACCCGTCAACTCTACTCGCCATTTATTACTTCTACCCTCTCGATCACAACCTCAAACCTTCGTAACTTTCTGCATGGGTGCCGGATTCGCGCGTATAATATGTCAAATGAAAGCTCTCTCCGTTATCTACGCAGCAGTGGGAGAAACGTCATAGGATAAATCAATTGGAGCAACGCTTTTCCAAAATGCGGAAAAAATCGACAAAAACGATAAAAAGAGGGGTACAACACGAGGACTTCCCAGCAGGTCACCCATCCTAGTACTACTCTCGCCCAAGCACGCTTAACTTCGGAGTTCTGATGGAATCCGGTGCATTAGTGCTGGTATGATCGCACCAGTTAACTCTACTCGCCATTTATTACTTCTACCCTCTCGATCCCAACTTCAAACCTTCGTAACTTTCTACACAGGTGCCCGATTCGCACGTATAATATGTCAAATGAAAGCTCTTTCCGTTATCTACGCAGCCCCTGGGAGAAATGTCATAGGATAAATCAATTGGAGCAACGCTTTTCCTAAATACGAAAAAAAACGACGAAAACGATAAAAAGAGAGGTGCAACACGAGGACTTCCCAGGAGGTCACCCATCCTAGTACTACTCTCCCCCAAGCACGCTTAACTTCGGAGTTCTAATGAAATCCGGTGCATTAGTGCTGGTATGATCACAACCGTCAACTCTACTCGCCATTTATTACTTCTACCCTCTCGATCCCAACTTCAAACCTTCGTAACTTTCTGCACGGGTGCCCGATTCGCGCGTATAATATGTCAAATGAAAGCTTAATCCGTTATCTACGCAGCCCATGGGAGAAACGTCATAGGATAAATCAATTGGAGCAACGCTTTTCCAAAATACGAAAAAAAAGACGAAAACGATAAAAAGAGGAGTGCAACACGAGGACTTCCCAAGAAGGTCACCCATCCTAGTACTACTCTCGCCCAAGCACGCTTAACTTCGGAGTTCTGATGGGATCCGGTGCATTAGTGCTGGTATGATCACACCAGTTAACTCTACTCGCCATTTATTACTTCTACCCTCTCGATCCCAACCTCAAACCTTCGTAACTTTCTGCACGGGTGCCCGATTCGCGCTTATAATATGTCAAATGAAAGCTCTCTCCGTTATCTATGCAGCCCGTGGGAGAAACGTCATAGGATAAATCAATTGGAGCAACGCTTTTCCAAAATACGAAAAAAAAACAACGAAAACGATAAAAATAAGGGTGCAACACGAAGACTTCCCAGGAGGTCACCCATCCTAGTACTACTCTCGCCCAAGCGTGCTTAACTTCGGAGTTCTGATGGGATCCGGTGCATTAGTGCTGGTATGATCGCACCCGTCAACTCTACTCGCCATTTATTACTTCTACTCTCTCGATCTCAACTTCAAACCTTCGTAACTTTCTGCACGGGTGCCCGATTCGCGCGTATAATATGTCAAATGAAAGCTCTCTCCGTTATCTAGGCATCCCGTGGGAGAAACGTCGTTGGATTAATCAATTGGAGCAACACTTTTCCAAAATACAAAAAAAAAAATGACGAAAACGATAAAAAGAAGGATACAGCACGAGGACTTTCCAGGAGGTGACCCATCCTAGTACTACTCTCGCCCAAGCACGCTTAACTTCGGAGTTCTGATGGGATCCGGTGCATTAGTGTTGGAATGATCGCACCCGTCAACTCTACTCGCCATTTATTACTTCTACCCTCTCGATCCCAACCTCAAACATTCGTAACTTTCTGCACGGGTGCCCGATTCGCGCGTATAATATGTCAAATGAAATCTCTCTCCGTTATCTATGCAGAAGTGGGAGAAACGTCATAGGATAAGTCAGTTGGACAAACGCTTTTCCAAAATACGGAAAAAAATGACGAAAACGATAAAAAGAGGGGTGCAACACGAGGACTTTCCAGGAGGTCACCCATCCTAGTACTACTCTCGCCCAAGCACGCTTAACTTCGGAGTTCTGATGGGATCCGGTGCATTAGTGCTGGTATGATCGCACCAGTTAACTCTACTCGCCATTTATTACTTCTACCCTCTCGATCCGAACTTCAATCCTTCGTAACTTTCTGCACAGGTGCCCGATTCGCACGTATAATATGTCAAATGAAAGCTCTCTCCGTTATCTACGCACCCCGTGGGAGAAACGTCATAGGGTAAATCAATTGGAGCAACGCTTTTCCAAAATTCGGAAAAAAAAACGGCGAAAACGATAAAAATAAGGGTGGAACACGAGGACTTCCCAGGAGGTCACCCATCCTAGTACTACTCTCGCCCAAGCACGCTTAACTTCGGAGTTCTGATGGAATCCGGTGCATTAGTGCTGGTATGATCGCACCAGTTAACTCTACTCGCCATTTATTACTTCTACCCTCTCGATCCCAACCTCAAACCTTCGTAACTTTCTGCACGGGTGCCCGATTCGCGCTTATAATATGTCAAATGAAAGCTCTCTCCGTTATCTATGCAGCCCGTGGGAGAAACGTCATAGGATAAATCAATTGGAGCAACGCTTTTCCAAAATACGAAAAAAAAACAACGAAAACGATAAAAATAAGGGTGCAACACGAAGACTTCCCAGGAGGTCACCCATCCTAGTACTACTCTCGCCCAAGCGTGCTTAACTTCGGAGTTCTGATGGGATCCGGTGCATTAGTGCTGGTATGATCGCACCCGTCAACTCTACTCGCCATTTATTACTTCTACTCTCTCGATCTCAACTTCAAACCTTCGTAACTTTCTGCACGGGTGCCCGATTCGCGCGTATAATATGTCAAATGAAAGCTCTCTCCGTTATCTAGGCATCCCGTGGGAGAAACGTCGTTGGATTAATCAATTGGAGCAACACTTTTCCAAAATACAAAAAAAAAATGACGAAAACGATAAAAAGAAGGATACAGCACGAGGACTTTCCAGGAGGTGACCCATCCTAGTACTACTCTCGCCCAAGCACGCTTAACTTCGGAGTTCTGATGGGATCCGGTGCATTAGTGTTGGAATGATCGCACCCGTCAACTCTACTCGCCATTTATTACTTCTACCCTCTCGATCCCAACCTCAAACATTCGTAACTTTCTGCACGGGTGCCCGATTCGCGCGTATAATATGTCAAATGAAATCTCTCTCCGTTATCTATGCAGAAGTGGGAGAAACGTCATAGGATAAGTCAGTTGGACAAACGCTTTTCCAAAATACGGAAAAAAATGACGAAAACGATAAAAAGAGGGGTGCAACACGAGGACTTTCCAGGAGGTCACCCATCCTAGTACTACTCTCGCCCAAGCACGCTTAACTTCGGAGTTCTGATGGGATCCGGTGCATTAGTGCTGGTATGATCGCACCAGTTAACTCTACTCGCCATTTATTACTTCTACCCTCTCGATCCCAACTTCAATCCTTCGTAACTTTCTGCACAGGTGCCCGATTCGCACGTATAATATGTCAAATGAAAGCTCTCTCCGTTATCTACGCACCCCGTGGGAGAAACGTCATAGGGTAAATCAATTGGAGCAACGCTTTTCCAAAATTCGGAAAAAAAAACGGCGAAAACGATAAAAATAAGGGTGGAACACGAGGACTTCCCAGGAGGTCACCCATCCTAGTACTACTCTCGCCCAAGCACGCTTAACTTCGGAGTTCTGATGGGATCCGGTGCATTAGTGCTGGTATGATCGCACCCGTCAACTCTACTCGCCATTTATTACTTCTACCCTCTCGATCCCAACTTCAAACCTTCGTAACTTTCTGCACGGGTTCCCTATTCGCGCGTAAAAATGTCAAATGAAAGCTCTCTCCGTTATCTACGCAGCCCGTGGGAGAAACTTCATAGGATAAATCAATTGGAGCAACGCTTTTCCAAATTACGGAAAAAAAAAACAACGAAAACGATAAAAATAAGGGTGCAATACGAGGACTTCCCAGGAGGTCACACATCCTAGTACTACTCTCGCCCAAGCACGCTTAACTTCGGAGTTCTGATGGGATCCGGTGCATTAGTGCTGCTATGATCGCACCCGTCAACTCTACTCGCCATTTATTACTTCTACCCTCTCGATCACAACCTCAAACCTTCGTAACTTTCTGCATGGGTGCCCGGTTCGCGCGTATAATATGTCAAATGAAAGCTCTCTCCGTTATCTACGCAGCCCGTGGGTGAAACGTCATAGGATAAATCAATTGGAGCAACGCTTTTCCAAAATACGGAAAAAAAAAACGACGAAAACGATAAAAATAAGGGTGCAACACGAGGACTTCCCAGGAGGTCACCCATCCTAGTACTACTCTCGCCCAAGCACGCTTAACTTCGGAGTTCTGATGGGATCCGGTGCATTAGTGCTGGTATGATCGCACCCGTCAACTCTACTCGCCATTTATTACTTCTACCCTCTCGATCCCAACTTCAAACCTTCGTAACTTTCTGCACGGGTTCCCTATTCGCGCGTAAAAATGTCAAATGAAAGCTCTCTCCGTTATCTACGCAGCCCGTGGGAGAAACTTCATAGGATAAATCAATTGGAGCAACGCTTTTCCAAATTACGGAAAAAAAAAACAATGAAAACTATAAAAATAAGGGTGCAATACGAGGACTTCCCAGGAGGTCACCCATACTAGTACTACTCTCGCCCAAGCACGCTTAACTTCGGAGTTCTGATGGGATCCGGTGCATTAGTGCTGCTATGATCGCACCCGTCAACTTTACTCGCCATTTATTACTTCTACCCTCTCGATCACAACCTCAAACCTTCGTAACTTTCTGCATGGGTGCCCGATTCGCGCGTATAATATGTCAAATGAAAGCTCTCTCCGTTATCTACGCAGCAGTGGGAGAAACGTCATAGGATAAATCAATTGGAGCAACGCTTTTCCAAAATACGGAAAAAAATCGACAAAAACGATAAAAAGAGGGGTAGAACACGAGGACTTCCCAGGAGGTCACCCATCCTAGTACTACTCTCGCCCAAGCACGCTTAACTTCGGAGTTCTGATGGGATCCGGTGCATTAGTGCTGGTATGATCGCACCAGTTAACTCTACTCGCCATTTATTACTTCTACTCTCTCGATCTCAACTTCAAACCTTCGTAACTTTCTGCACGGGTGCCCGATTCGCGCGTATAATATGTCAAATGAAAGCTCTCTCCGTTATCTACGCATCCCGTGGGAGAAATGTCGTTGGATAAATCAATTGGAGCAACACATTTCCAAAATAGAAAAAAAAAAAACGACCAAAACGATAAAAAGAAGGATACAGCACGAGGACTTCCCAGGAGGTGACCCATCCTAGTACTACTCTCGCCCAAGCACGCTTAACTTCGGAGTTCTGATGGGATCCGGTGCATTAGTGCTGGTATGATCGCACCCGTCAACTCTACTCGCCATTTATTACTTCTACCCTCTCGATCCCAACCTCAAACCTTCGTAACTTTCTGCACGGGTGCCCGATTTGCGCGTATAATATGTCAAATGAAAGCTCTCTCCGTTATCTATGCAGAAGTGGGAGAAACGTCATAGGATAAGTCAGTTGGACCAACGCTTTTCCAAAATACGGAAAAAAAGGACGAAAACGATAAAAAGAGGGGTGCAACACGAGGACTTTCCAGGAGGTCACCCATCCTAGTACTACTCTCGCCCAAGCACGCTTAACTTCGGAGTTCTGATGGGATCCGGTGCATTAGTGCTGGTATGATCGCACCAGTTAACTCTACTCGCCATTTATTACTTCTACCCTCTCGATCCGAACTTCAATCCTTCGTAACTTTCTGCACAGGTGCCCGATTCGCACGTATAATATGTCAAATGAAAGCTCTCTCCGTTATCTACGCACCCCGTGGGAGAAACGTCATAGGATAAATCAATTGGAGCAACGCTTTTCCAAAATACGAAAAAAAAAACGACGAAAATAATAAAAAGAGGGGCGCAACACGAGGACTTCCAGGAGGTCACCCATACTAGTACTACTCTCGCCCAAGCACGCTTAAATTCGGAGTTCTGATGGGATCCGGTGCATTAGTGCTGGTATGATCGCACCAGTTAACTCTACTCGCCATTTATTACTTCTACCCTCTCGATCCCAACCTCAAACCTTCGTAACTTTCTGCACGGGTGCCCGATTCGCGCTTATAATATGTCAAATGAAAGCTCTCTCCGTTATCTATGCAGCCCGTGGGAGAAACGTCATAGGATAAATCAATTGGAGCAACGCTTTTCCAAAATACGAAAAAAAAACAACGAAAACGATAAAAATAAGGGTGCAACACGAAGACTTCCCAGGAGGTCACCCATCCTAGTACTACTCTCGCCCAAGCGTGCTTAACTTCGGAGTTCTGATGGGATCCGGTGCATTAGTGCTGGTATGATAGCACCCGTCAACTCTACTCGCCATTTATTACTTCTACTCTCTCGATCTCAACTTCAAACCTTCGTAACTTTCTGCACGGGTGCCCGATTCGCGCGTATAATATGTCAAATGAAAGCTCTCTCCGTTATCTAGGCATCCCGTGGGAGAAACGTCGTTGGATTAATCAATTGGAGCAACACTTTTCCAAAATACAAAAAAAAAATGACGAAAACGATAAAAAGAAGGATACAGCACGAGGACTTTCCAGGAGGTGACCCATCCTAGTACTACTCTCGCCCAAGCACGCTTAACTTCGGAGTTCTGATGGGATCCGGTGCATTAGTGCTGGAATGATCGCACCCGTCAACTCTACTCGCCATTTATTACTTCTACCCTCTCGATCCCAACCTCAAACATTCGTAACTTTCTGCACGGGTGCCCGATTCGCGCGTATAATATGTCAAATGAAATCTCTCTCCGTTATCTATGCAGAAGTGGGAGAAACGTCATAGGATAAGTCAGTTGGACAAACGCTTTTCCAAAATACGGAAAAAAATGACGAAAACGATAAAAAGAGGGGTGCAACACGAGGACTTTCCAGGAGGTCACCCATCCTAGTACTACTCTCGCCCAAGCACGCTTAACTTCGGAGTTCTGATGGGATCCGGTGCATTAGTGCTGGTATGATCGCACCAGTTAACTCTACTCGCCATTTATTACTTCTACCCTCTCGATCCCAACTTCAATCCTTCGTAACTTTCTGCACAGGTGCCCGATTCGCACGTATAATATGTCAAATGAAAGCTCTCTCCGTTATCTACGCACCCCGTGGGAGAAACGTCATAGGGTAAATCAATTGGAGCAACGCTTTTCCAAAATTCGGAAAAAAAAACGGCGAAAACGATAAAAATAAGGGTGGAACACGAGGACTTCCCAGGAGGTCACCCATCCTAGTACTACTCTCGCCCAAGCACGCTTAACTTCGGAGTTCTGATGGGATCCGGTGCATTAGTGCTGGTATGATCGCACCCGTCAACTCTACTCGCCATTTATTACTTCTACCCTCTCGATCCCAACTTCAAACCTTCGTAACTTTCTGCACGGGTTCCCTATTCGCGCGTAAAAATGTCAAATGAAAGCTCTCTCCGTTATCTACGCAGCCCGTGGGAGAAACTTCATAGGATAAATCAATTGGAGCAACGCTTTTCCAAATTACGGAAAAAAAAACAACGAAAACGATAAAAATAAGGGTGCAATACGAGGACTTCCCAGGAGGTCACACATCCTAGTACTACTCTCGCCCAAGCACGCTTAACTTCGGAGTTCTGATGGGATCCGGTGCATTAGTGCTGCTATGATCGCACCCGTCAACTCTACTCGCCATTTATTACTTCTACCCTCTCGATCACAACCTCAAACCTTCGTAACTTTCTGCATGGGTGCCCGGTTCGCGCGTATAATATGTCAAATGAAAGCTCTCTCCGTTATCTACGCAGCCCGTGGGTGAAACGTCATAGGATAAATCAATTGGAGCAACGCTTTTCCAAAATTCGGAAAAAAAAACGGCGAAAACGATAAAAATAAGGGTGGAACACGAGGACTTCCCAGGAGGTCACCCATCCTAGTACTACTCTCGCCCAAGCACGCTTAACTTCGGAGTTCTGATGGGATCCGGTGCATTAGTGCTGGTATGATCGCACCCGTCAACTCTACTCGCCATTTATTACTTCTACCCTCTCGATCCCAACTTCAAACCTTCGTAACTTTCTGCACGGGTTCCCTATTCGCGCGTAAAAATGTCAAATGAAAGCTCTCTCCGTTATCTACGCAGCCCGTGGGAGAAACTTCATAGGATAAATCAATTGGAGCAACGCTTTTCCAAATTACGGAAAAAAAAAACAACGAAAACTATAAAAATAAGGGTGCAATACGAGGACTTCCCAGGAGGTCACCCATACTAGTACTACTCTCGCCCAAGCACGCTTAACTTCGGAGTTCTGATGGGATCCGATGCATTAGTGCTGCTATGATCGCACCCGTCAACTTTACTCGCCATTTATTACTTCTACCCTCTCGATCACAACCTCAAACCTTCGTAACTTTCTGCATGGGTGCCCGATTCACGCGTATAATATGTCAAATGAAAGCTCTCTCCGTTATCTACGCAGCAGTGGGAGAAACGTCATAGGATAAATCAATTGGAGCAACGCTTTTCCAAAATACGGAAAAAAATCGACAAAAACGATAAAAAGAGGGGTAGAACACGAGGACTTCCCAGGAGGTCACCCATCCTAGTACTACTCTCGCCCAAGCACGCTTAACTTCGGAGTTCTGATGGGATCCGGTGCATTAGTGCTGGTATGATCGCACCAGTTAACTCTACTCGCCATTTATTACTTCTACTCTCTCGATCTCAACTTCAAACCTTCGTAACTTTCTGCACGGGTGCCCGATTCGCGCGTATAATATGTCAAATGAAAGCTCTCTCCGTTATCTACGCATCCCGTGGGAGAAATGTCGTTGGATAAATCAATTGGAGCAACACATTTCCAAAATAGAAAAAAAAAAAACGACCAAAACGATAAAAAGAAGGATACAGCACGAGGACTTCCCAGGAGGTGACCCATCCTAGTACTACTCTCGCCCAAGCACGCTTAACTTCGGAGTTCTGATGGGATCCGGTGCATTAGTGCTGGTATGATCGCACCCGTCAACTCTACTCGCCATTTATTACTTCTACCCTCTCGATCCCAACCTCAAACCTTCGTAACTTTCTGCACGGGTGCCCGATTTGCGCGTATAATATGTCAAATGAAAGCTCTCTCCGTTATCTATGCAGAAGTGGGAGAAACGTCATAGGATAAGTCAGTTGGACCAACGCTTTTCCAAAATACGGAAAAAAAGGACGAAAACGATAAAAAGAGGGGTGCAACACGAGGACTTTCCAGGAGGTCACCCATCCTAGTACTACTCTCGCCCAAGCACGCTTAACTTCGGAGTTCTGATGGGATCCGGTGCATTAGTGCTGGTATGATCGCACCAGTTAACTCTACTCGCCATTTATTACTTCTACCCTCTCGATCCGAACTTCAATCCTTCGTAACTTTCTGCACAGGTGCCCGATTCGCACGTATAATATGTCAAATGAAAGCTCTCTCCGTTATCTACGCACCCCGTGGGAGAAACGTCATAGGATAAATCAATTGGAGCAACGCTTTTCCAAAATACGAAAAAAAAAACGACGAAAATAATAAAAAGAGGGGCGCAACACGAGGACTTCCAGGAGGTCACCCATACTAGTACTACTCTCGCCCAAGCACGCTTAAATTCGGAGTTCTGATGGGATCCGGTGCATTAGTGCTGGTATGATCGCACCAGTTAACTCTACTCGCCATTTATTACTTCTACCCTCTCGATCCCAACTTCAAACCTTCGTAACTTTCTGCACAGGTGCCCGATAAGCACGTATAATATGTCAAATGAAAGCTCTTTCCGTTATCTACGCAGCCCCTGGGAGAAATGTCATAGGATAAATCAATTGGAGCAACGCTTTTCCTAAATACGAAAAAAAAACGACGAAAACGATAAAAAGAGGGGTGCAACACGAGGACTTCCCAGGAGGTCACCCATCCTAGTACTACTCTCCCCCAAGCACGCTTAACTTCGGAGTTCTAATGAAATCCGGTGCATTAGTGCTGGTATGATCACAACCGTCAACTCTACTCGCCATTTATTAGTTCTACCCTCTCGATCCCAACTTCAAACCTTCGTAACTTTCTGCACGGGTGCCCGATTCGCGCGTATAATATGTCAAATGAAAGCTTTATCCGTTATCTACGCAGACCATGGGAGAAACGTCATAGGATAAATCAATTGGAGCAACGCTTTTCCAAAATACGAAAAAAAAAGACGAAAACGATAAAAAGAGGAGTGCAACACGAGGACTTCCCAAGAAGGTCACCCATCCTAGTACTACTCTCGCCCAAGCATGCTTAACTTCGGAGTTCTGATGGGATCCGGTGCATTAGTGCTGGTATGATCGCACCAGTTAACTCTACTCGCCATTTATTACTTCTACCCTCTCGATCCCAACCTCAAACCTTCGTAACTTTCTGCACGGGTGCCCGATTCGCGCTTATAATATGTCAAATGAAAGCTCTCTCCGTTATCTATGCAGCCCGTGGGAGAAACGTCATAGGATAAATCAATTGGAGCAACGCTTTTCCAAAATACGAAAAAAAACAACGAAAACGATAAAAATAAGGGTGCAACACGAAGACTTCCCAGGAGGTCACCCATCCTAGTACCCCTCTCGATCACAACCTCAAACCTTCGTAACTTTCTGCATGGGTGCCCGATTCGCGCGTATAATATGTCAAATGAAAGCTCTCTCCGTTATCTACGCAGCAGTGGGAGAAACGTCATAGGATAAATCAATTAGAGCAACGCTTTTCCAAAATACGGAAAAAAATCGACAAAAAACGATAAAAAGAGGGGTAGAACACGAGGACTTCCCAGGAGGTCACCCATCCTAGTACTACTCTCGCCCAAGCACGCTTAACTTCGGAGTTCTGATGGGATCCGGTGCATTAGTGCTGGTATGATCGCACCAGTTAACTCTACTCGCCATTTATTACTTCTACTCTCTCGATCTCAACTTCAAACCTTCGTAACTTTCTGCACGTGTGCCCGATTCGCGCGTATAATATGTCAAATGAAAGCTCTCTCCGTTATCTACGCATCCTGTGGGAGAAACGTCCTTGGATAAATCAATTGGAGCAACACTTTTCCAAAATACAAAAAAATAAACGACCAAAACGATAAAAAGAAGGATACAGCACGAGGACTTCCCAGGAGGTGACCCATCCTAGTACTACTCTCGCCCAAGCACGCTTAACTTCGGAGTTCTGATGGGATCCGGTGCATTAGTGCTGGTATGATTGCACCCGTCAACTCTACTCGCCATTTATTACTTCTACCCTCTCGATCCCAACCTCAAACCTTCGTAACTTTCTGCACGGGTGCCCGATTCGCGCGTATAATATGTCAAATGAAAGCTCTCTCCGTTATCTATGCAGAAGTGGGAGAAACGTCATAGGATAAGTCAGTTGGACCAACGCTTTTCCAAAATACGGAAAAAAAGGACGAAAACGATAAAAAGAGGGGTGCAACACGAGGACTTTCCAGGAGGTCACCCATCCTAGTACTACTCTCGCCCAAGCACGCTTAACTTCGAAGTTCTGATGGGATCCGGTGCATTAGTGCTGGTATGATCGCACCAGTTAACTCTACTCGCCATTTATTACTTCTACCCTCTCGATCCCAACTTCAATCCTTCGTAACTTTCTGCACAGGTGCCCGATTCGCACATATAATATGTCAAATGAAAGCTCTCTCCGTTATCTACGCACCCCGTGGGAGAAACGTCATAGGGTAAATCAATTGGAGCAACGCTTTTCCAAAATACAAAAAAAAAACAACGAAAATAAAAAAAAGAGGGGCGCAACACGAGGACTTCCCAGGAGGTCACCCATACTAGTACTACTCTCGCCCAAGCACGCTTAACTTCGGAGTTCTGATGGGATCCGGTGCATTAGTGCTGGTATGATCGCACCCGTTAACTCTACTCGCCATTTATTACTTCTATCCTCTCGATCACAACCTCAAACCTTCGTAACTTTCTGCACGGGTGCCCGATTCGCGCGTATAATATGTCAAATGAAAGCTCTCTCCGTTATCTACGCAGCCCGTGGGTGAAACGTCATAGGATAAATCAATTGGAGCAACGCTTTTCCAAAATGCGGAAAAAAAAACGGCGAAAACGATAAAAATAAGGGTGGAACACGAGGACTTCCCAGGAGGTCACCCATCCTAGTACTACTCTCGCCCAAGCACGCTTAACTTCGGAGTTCTGATGGGATCCGGTGCATTAGTGCTGGTATGATCGCACCCGTCAACTCTACTCGCCATTTATTACTTCTATCCTCTCGATCCCAACTTCAAACCTTCGTAACTTTCTGCACGGGTTCCCTATTCGCGCGTAAAAATGTCAAATGAAAGCTCTCTCCGTTATCTACGCAGCCCGTGGGAGAAACGTCATAGGATAAATCAATTGGAGCAACGCTTTTCCAAATTACGGAAAAAAAAACAACGAAAACGATAAAAATAAGGGTGCAATACGAGGACTTCCCAGGAGGTCACACATCCTAGTACTACTCTCGCCCAAGCACGCTTAACTTCGGAGTTCTGATGGGATCCGGTGCATTAGTGCTGGTATGATCGCACCCGTCAACTCTACTCGCCATTTATTACTTCTACCCTCTCGTCACAACCTCAAACCTTCGTAACTTTCTGCATGGGTGCCCGATTCGCGCGTATAATATGTCAAATGAAATCTCTCTCCGTTATCTACGCAGCAGTGGGAGAAACGTCATAGGATAAATCAATTGGAGCAACGCTTTTCCAAAATACGGAAAAAAATCGACAAAAACGATAAAAAGAGGGGTAGAACACGAGGACTTCCCAGGAGGTCACCCATCCTAGTACTACTCTCGCCCAAGCACGCTTAACTTCGGAGTTCTGATGGGATCCGGTGCATTAGTGCTGGTATGATCGCACCAGTTAACTCTACTCGCCATTTATTACTTCTACTCTCTCGATCTCAACTTCAAACCTTCGTAACTTTCTGCACGGGTGCCCGATTCGCGCGTATAATATGTCAAATGAAAGCTCTCTCCGTTATCTACGCATCCCGTGGGAGAAACGTCGTTGGATAAATCAATTGGAGCAACACTTTTCCAAAATATAAAAAAAAAAACGACGAAAACGATAAAAAGAAGGATACAACACGATGACTTCCCAGGAGGTGACCCATCCTAGTACTACTCTCGCCCAAGCACGCTTAACTTCGGAGTTCTGCCCGTCAACTCTACTCGCCATTTATTACTTCTACCCTCTCGATCCCAACCTCAAACCTTCGTAACTTTCTGCACGGGTGCCCGATTCGCGCGTATAATATGTCAAATGAAAGCTCTCTCCGTTATCTATGCAGAAGTGGGAAAAACGTCATAGGATAAGTCAGTTGGACCAACGCTTTTCCAAAATACGGAAAAAAAGGACGAAAACGATAAAAAGAGGGGTGCAACACGAGGACTTTCCAAGAGGTCACCCATCCTAGTACTACTCTCGCCCAAGCACGCTTAACTTCGGAGTTCTGATGGGATCCAGTGCATTAGTGCTGGTATGATCGCACCAGTTAACTCTACTCGCCATTTATTACTTCTACCCTCTCGATCCGAACTTCAATCCTTCGTAACTTTCTGCACAGGTGCCCGATTCGCACGTATAATATGTCAAATGAAAGCTCTCTCCGTTATCTACGCACCCCGTGGGAGAAACGTCATAGGATAAATCAATTGGAGCAACGCTTTTCCAAAATACGAAAAAAAAACGACGAAAATAATAAAAAGAGGGGCGCAACACGAGGACTTACCAGGAGGTCACCCATACTAGTACTACTCTCGCCCAAGCACGCTTAACTTCGGAGTTCTGATGGGATCCGGTGCATTAGTGCTGGTATGATCGCACCAGTTAACTCTACTCGCCATTTATTACTTCTATCCTCTCGATCCCAACTTCAAACCTTCGTAACTTTCTGCACAGGTGCCCGATTCGCACGTATAATATGTCAAATGAAAGCTCTTTCCGTTATCTACGCAGCCCCTGGGAGAAATGTCATAGGATAAATCAATTGGAGCAACGCTTTTCCTAAATACGAAAAAAAAACGACGAAAACGATAAAAAGAGGGGTGCAACACGAGGACTTCCCAGGAGGTCACCCATCCTAGTACTACTCTCCCCCAAGCACGCTTAACTTCGGAGTTCTAATGAAATCCGGTGCATTAGTGCTGGTATGATCACAACCGTCAACTCTACTCGCCATTTATTACTTCTACCCTCTCGATCCCAACTTCAAACCTTCGTAACTTTCTGCACGGGTGCCCGATTCGCGCGTATAATATGTCAAATGAAAGCTTTATCCGTTATCTACGCAGCCCATGGGAGAAACGTCATAGGATAAATCAATTGGAGCAACGCTTTTCCAAAATACGAAAAAAAAGACGAAAACGATAAAAACAGGAGTGCAACACGAGGACTTCCCAAGAAGGTCACCCATCCTAGTACTAACTCTCGCCCAAGCATGCTTAACTTCGGAGTTCTGATGGGATCCGGTGCATTAGTGCTGGTATGATCGCACCAGTTAACTCTACTCGCCATTTATTACTTCTACCCTCTCGATCCCAACCTCAAACCTTCGTAACTTTCTGCACGGGTGCCCGATTCGCGCTTATAATATGTCAAATGAAAGATCTCTCCATTATCTATGCAGCCCGTGGGAGAAACGTCATAGGATAAATCAATTGGAGCAACGCTTTTCCAAAATACGAAAAAAAACAACGAAAACGATAAAAATAAGTGTGCAACACGAAGACTTCCCAGGAGGTCACCCATCCTAGTACTACTCTCGCCCAAGCGTGCTTAACTTCGGAGTTCTGATGGGATCCGGTGCATTAGTACTGGTATGATCGCACCCGTCAACTCTACTCGCCATTTATTAGTTCTACTCTCTCGATCTCAACTTCAAACTTTCGTAACTTTCTGCACGGGTGCCCGATTCGTGCGTATAATATGTCAAATGAAAGCTCTCTCCGTTATCTACGCATCCCGTGGGAGAAACGTCGTTGGATAAATCAATTGGAGCAACACTTTTCCAAAATACAAAAAAAAAATGACGAAAACGATAAAAAGAAGGATACAGCACGAGGACTTCCCAGGAGGTGACCCATCCTAGTACTACTCTCGCCCAAGCACGCTTAACTTCGGAGTTCTGATGGGATCCGGTGCATTAGTGCTGGTATGATCGCACCCGTCAACTCTACTCGCCATTTATTACTTCTATCCTCTCGATCCCAACCTCAAACCTTCGTAACTTTCTGCACGGGTGCCCGATTCACGCGTATAATATGTCAAATGAAATCTCTCTCCGTTATCTACGCAGCAGTGGGAGAAACGTCATAGGATAAGTCAGTTGGACCAACGCTTTTCCAAAATACGGAAAAAAATCGACAAAAACGATAAAAAGAGGGGTAGAACACGAGGACTTCCCAGGAGGTCACCCATCCTAGTACTACTCTCGCCCAAGCACGCTTAACTTCGGAGTTCTGATGGGATCCGTTGCATTAGTGCTGGTATGATCGCACCAGTTAACTCTACTCGCCATTTATTACTTCTACTCTCTCGATCTCAACTTCAAACCTTCGTAACTTTCTGCACGGGTGCCCGATTCGCGCGTATAATATGTCAAATGAAAGCTCTCTCCGTTATCTACGCATCCCGTGGGAGAAACGTCGTTGGATAAATCAATCGCGCGTATAATATGTCAAATGAAATCTCTCTCCGTTATCTATGCAGAAGTGGGAGAAACGTCATAGGATAAGTCAGTTGGACCAACGCTTTTCCAAAATACGGAAAAAAACGACGAAAACGATAAAAAGAGGGGTGCAACACGAGGACTTTCCAGGAGGTCACCCATCCTAGTACTACTCTCTCCCAAGCACGCTTAACTTCGGAGTTCTGATGGGATCCGGTGCATTAGTGCTGGTATGATCGCACCAGTTAACTCTACTCGCCATTTATTACTTCTACCCTCTCGATCCCAACTTCAATCCTTCGTAACTTTCTGCACAGGTGCCCGATTCGCACGTATAATATGTCAAATGAAAGCTCTCTCCGTTATCTACGCACCCCGTGGGAGAAACGTCATAGGGTAAATCAATTGGAGCAACGCTTTTCCAAAATACGAAAAAAAAATGACGAAAATAATAAAAAGAGGGGCGCAACACGAGGACTTCCCAGGAGGTCACCCATACTAGTACTACTCTCGCCCAAGCACGCTTAACTTCGGAGTTCTGATGGGATCCGGTGCATTAGTGCTGGTATGATCGCACCCGTTAACTCTACTCGCCATTTATTACTTCTACCCTCTCGATCCCAACCTCAAACCTTCGTAACTTTCTGCACGGGTGCCCGATTCGCGCGTATAATATGTCAAATGAAAGCTCTCTCCGTTATCTATGCAGAAGTGGGAGAAACGTCATAGGATAAGTCAGTTGGACCAACGCTTTTCCAAAATACGGAAAAAAACGACGAAAACGATAAAAAGAGGGGTGCAACACGAGGACTTTGCAGGAGGTCACCCATCCTAGTACTACTCTCGCCCAAGCACGCTTAACTTCGGAGTTCTGATGGGATCCGGTGCATTAGTGCTGGTATGATCGCACCAGTTAACTCTACTCGCCATTTATTATTTCTACCCACTCGATCCCAACCTCAAACCTTCGTAACTTTCTGCACGGGTGCCCGATTCGCGCTTATAATATGTCAAATGAAAGCTCTCTCCGTTATCTTTGCAGCCCGTGGGAGAAACGTCATAGGATAAATCAATTGGAGCAACGCTTTTCCAAAATACGAAAAAAGACAACGAAAACGATAAAAATAAGGGTGCAACACGAAGACTTCCCAGGAGGTCACCCATCCTAGTACTACTCTCGCCCAAGCGTGCTTAACTTCGGAGTTTGATGGGATCCGGTGCATTAGTGCTGGTATGATCGCACCCGTCAACTCTACTCGTCATTTATTACTTCTACCCTCTCGATCACAACCTCAAACCTTCGTAACTTTCTGCACGGGTGCCCGATTCGCGCGTATAATATGTCAAATGAAAGCTCTCTCCGTTATCTACGCAGCCTGTGGGTGAAACGTCATAGGATAAATCAATTGGAGCAACGTTTTTCCAAAATACGGAAAAAAAAACGGCGAAAACGATAAAAATAAGGGTGCAACACGAGGACTTCCCAGGAGGTCACCCATCCTAGTACTACTCTCGCCCAAGCACGCTTAACTTCGGAGTTCTGAAGGGATCCGGTGCATTAGTGCTGGTATGATCGCACCCGTCAACTCTACTCGCCATTTATTACTTCTACCCTCTCGATCCCAACTTCAAACCTTCGTAACTTTCTGCACGGGTTCCCGATTCGCGCGTAAAAATGTCAAATGAAAGCTCTCTCCGTTATCTACGCAACCCGTGGGAGAAACGTCATAGGATAAATCAATTGGAGCAACGCTTTTCCAAATTACGGAAAAAAAAAAACAACGAAAACGATAAAAATAAGGGTGCAATACAAGGACTTCCCAGGAGGTCACACATCCTAGTACAACTCTCGCCCAAGCAAGCTTAACTTCGGAGTTCTGATGGGATCCGGTGCATTAGTGCTGGTATGATCGCACCCGTCAACTCTACTCGCCATTTATTACTTCTACCCTCCCGATCACAACCTCAAACCTTCGTAACTTTCTGCATGGGTGCCCGATTCGCGCGTATAATATGTCAAATGAAAGCTCTCTCCGTTATCTACGCAGCAGTGGGAGAAACGTCAAAGGATAAATCAATTGGAGCAATGCTTTTCCAAAATACGGAAAAAATCGACAAAAACGAGGGGTAGAACACGAGGACTTCCCAGGAGGTCACCCATCCTAGTACTACTCTCGCCCAAGCACGCTTAACTTCGGAGTTCTGATGGGATCCGGTGCATTAGTGCTGGTATGATCGCACCAGTTAACTCTACTCGCCATTTATTACTTCTACTCTCTCGATCTCAACTTCAAACCTTCGTAACTTTCTGCACGGGTGCCCGATTCGCGCGTATAATATGTCAAATGAAAGCACTCTCCGTTATCTACGCATCCCGTGGGAGAAACGTCGTTGGATAAATCAATTGGAGCAACACTTTTCCAAAATACAAAAAAAAACGACGAAAACGATAAAAAGAAGGATACAGCACGAGGACTTCCCAGGAGGTGACCCATCCTAGTACTACTCTCGCCCAAGCACGCTTAACTTCGGAGTTCTGATGGGATCCGGTGCATTAGTGCTGGTATGATCGCACCCGTCAACTCTACTCGCCATTTATTACTTCTACCCTCTCGATCCCAACCTCAAACCTTCGTAACTTTCTGCACGGGTGCCCGATTTGCGCGTATAATATGTCAAATGAAAGCTCTCTCCGTTATCTATGCAGAAGTGGGAGAAACGTCATAGGATAAGTCAGTTGGACCAACGCTTTTCCAAAATACGGAAAAAAACGACGAAAACGATAAAAAGAGGGGTGCAACACGAGGACTTTGCAGGAGGTCACCCATCCTAGTACTACTCTCGCCCAAGCACGCTTAACTTCGGAGTTCTGATGGGATCCGGTGCATTAGTGCTGGTATGATCGCACCAGTTAACTCTACTCGCCATTTATTATTTCTACCCTCTCGATCCCAACCTCAAACCTTCGTAACTTTCTGCACGGGTGCCCGATTCGCGCTTATAATGTGTCAAATGAAAGCTCTCTCCGTTATCTTTGCAGCCCGTGGGAGAAACGTGATAGGATAAATCAATTGGAGCAACGCTTTTCCAAAATACGAAAAAAGACAACGAAAACGATAAAAATAAGGGTGCAACACGAAGACTTCCCAGGAGGTCACCCATCCTAGTACTACTCTCGCCCAAGCGTGCTTAACTTCGGAGTTTTGATGGGATCCGGTGCATTAGTGCTGGTATGATCGCACCCGTCAACTCTACTCGCCATTTATTACTTCTACCCTCTCGATCCCAACCTCAAACCTTCGTAACTTTCTGCACAGGTGCCCGATTCGCACGTATAATATGTCAAATGAAAGCTCTTTCCGTTATCTACGCAGCCCCTGGGAGAAATGTCATAGGATAAATCAATTGGAACAACGCTTTTCCTAAATACGAAAAAAAAATGACGAAAACGATAAAAAGAGGGGTGCAACACGAGGACTTCCCAGGAGGTCACCCATCCTAGTACTACTCTCCCCCAAGCACGCTTAACTTCGGAGTTCTAATGAAATCCGGTGCATTAGTGCTGGTATGATCACAACCGTCAACTCTACTCGCCATTTATTACTTCTACCCTCTCGATCCCAACTTCAAACCTTCGTAACTTTCTGCACGGGTGCCCGATTCGCGCGTATAATATGTCAAATGAAAGTTTTATCCGTTATCTACGCAGCCCATGGGAGAAACGTCATAGGATAAATCAATTGGAGAAACGCTTTTCCAAAATACGAAAAAAAAAGACGAAAACAATAAAAAGAGGAGTGCAACACGAGGACTTCCCAAGAAGGTCACCCATCCTAGTACTACTCTCGCCCAAGCATGCCTAACTTCGGAGTTCTGATGGGATCCGGTGCATTAGTGCTGGTATGATCGCACCAGTTAACTCTACTCGCCATTTATTATTTCTACCCTCTCGATCCCAACCTCAAACCTTCGTAACTTTCTGCACGGGTGCCCGATTCGCGCTTATAATATGTCAAATGAAAGCTCTCTCCGTTATCTTTGTAGCCCGTGGGAGAAACGTCATAGGATAAATCAATTGGAGCAACGCTTTTCCAAAATACGAAAAAAGACAACGAAAACGATAAAAATAAGGGTGCAACACGAAGACTTCCCAGGAGGTCACCCATCCTAGTACTACTCTCGCCCAAGCGTGCTTAACTTCGGAGTTCTGATGGGATCCGGTGCATTAGTGCTGGTATGATCGCACCCGTCAACTCTACTCGCCATTTATTACTTCTACCCTCTCGATCACAACCTCAAACCTTCGTAACTTTCTGCATGGGTGCCCGATTCGCGCGTATAATATGTCAAATGAAAGCTCTCTCCGTTATCTACGCAGCAGTGGGAGAAACGTCAAAGGATAAATCAATTGGAGCAATGCTTTTCCAAAATACGGAAAAAATCGACAAAAACGAGGGGTAGAACACGAGGACTTCCCAGGAGGTCACCCATCCTAGTACTACTCTCGCCCAAGCACGCTTAACTTCGGAGTTCTGATGGGATCCGGTGCATTAGTGCTGGTATGATCGCACCAGTTAACTCTACTCGCCATTTATTACTTCTACTCTCTCGATCTCAACTTCAAACCTTCGTAACTTTCTGCACGGGTGCCCGATTCGCGCGTATAATATGTCAAATGAAAGCACTCTCCGTTATCTACGCATCCCGTGGGAGAAACGTCGTTGGATAAATCAATTGGAGCAACACTTTTCCAAAATACAAAAAAAAACGACGAAAACGATAAAAAGAAGGATACAGCACGAGGACTTCCCAGGAGGTGACCCATCCTAGTACTACTCTCGCCCAAGCACGCTTAACTTCGGAGTTCTGATGGGATCCGGTGCATTAGTGCTGGTATGATCGCACCCGTCAACTCTACTCGCCATTTATTACTTCTACCCTCTCGATCCCAACCTCAAACCTTCGTAACTTTCTGCACGGGTGCCCGATTTGCGCGTATAATATGTCAAATGAAAGCTCTCTCCGTTATCTATTCAGAAGTGGGAGAAACGTCATAGGATAAGTCAGTTGGACCAACGCTTTTCCAAAATACGGAAAAAAACGACGAAAACGATAAAAAGAGGGGTGCAACACGAGGACTTTGCAGGAGGTCACCCATCCTAGTACTACTCTCGCCCAAGCACGCTTAACTTCGGAGTTCTGATGGGATCCGGTGCATTAGTGCTGGTATGATCGCACCAGTTAACTCTACTCGCCATTTATTATTTCTACCCTCTCGATCCCAACCTCAAACCTTCGTAACTTTCTGCACGGGTGCCCGATTCGCGCTTATAATATGTCAAATGAAAGCTCTCTCCGTTATCTTTGCAGCCCGTGGGAGAAACGTCATAGGATAAATCAATTGGAGCAACGCTTTTCCAAAATACGAAAAAAGACAACGAAAACGATAAAAATAAGGGTGCAACACGAAGACTTCCCAGGAGGTCACCCATCCTAGTACTACTCTCGCCCAAGCGTGCTTAACTTCGGAGTTTTGATGGGATCCGGTGCATTAGTGCTGGTATGATCGCACCCGTCAACTCTACTCGCCATTTATTACTTCTACCCTCTCGATCCCAACCTCAAACCTTCGTAACTTTCTGCACAGGTGCCCGATTCGCACGTATAATATGTCAAATGAAAGCTCTTTCCGTTATCTACGCAGCCCCTGGGAGAAATGTCATAGGATAAATCAATTGGAACAACGCTTTTCCTAAATACGAAAAAAAACGACGAAAACGATAAAAAGAGGGGTGCAACACGAGGACTTCCCAGGAGGTCACCCATCCTAGTACTACTCTCCCCCAAGCACGCTTAACTTCGGAGTTCTAATGAAATCCGGTGCATTAGTGCTGGTATGATCACAACCGTCAACTCTACTCGCCATTTATTACTTCTACCCTCTCGATCCCAACTTCAAACCTTCGTAACTTTCTGCACGGGTGCCCGATTCGCGCGTATAATATGTCAAATGAAAGCTTTATCCGTTATCTACGCAGCCCATGGGAGAAACGTCATAGGATAAATCAATTGGAGAAACGCTTTTCCAAAATACGAAAAAAAAAGACGAAAATGATAAAAAGAGGAGTGCAACACGAGGACTTCCCAAGAAGGTCACCCATCCTAGTACTACTCTCGCCCAAGCATGCCTAACTTCGGAGTTCTGATGGGATCCGGTGCATTAGTGCTGGTATGATCGCACCAGTTAACTCTACTCGCCATTTATTATTTCTACCCTCTCGATCCCAACCTCAAACCTTCGTAACTTTCTGCACGGGTGCCCGATTCGCGCTTATAATATGTCAAATGAAAGCTCTCTCCGTTATCTTTGCAGCCCGTGGGAGAAACGTCATAGGATAAATCAATTGGAGCAACGCTTTTCCAAAATACGAAAAAAGACAACGAAAACGATAAAAATAAGGGTGCAACACGAAGACTTCCCAGGAGGTCACCCATCCTAGTACTACTCTCGCCCAAGCGTGCTTAACTTCGGAGTTTTGATGGGATCCGGTGCATTAGTGCTGGTATGATCGCACCCGTCAACTCTACTCGCCATTTATTACTTCTACTCTCTCGATCTCAACTTCAAACCTTCGTAACTTTCTGCACGGGTGCCCGATTCGCGCGTATAATATGTCAAATGAAAGCTCTCTCCGTTATCTACGCATCCCGTGGGAGAAACGTCGTTGGATAAATCAATTGGAGCAACACTTTTCCAAAGACAAAAAAAAAACGACGAAAACGATAAAAAGAAGGATACAGCACGAGGACTTCCCAGGAGGTGACCCATCCTAGTACTACTCTCGCCCAAGCACGCTTAACTTCGGAGTTCTGATGGGATCCAGTGCATTAGTGTTGGTATGATCGCACCCGTCAACTCTACTCGCCATTTATTACTTCTACCCTCTCGATCCCAACCTCAAACCTTCGTAACTTTCTGCACGGGTGCCCGATTCGCGCGTATAATATGTCAAATGAAATCTCTCTCCGTTATCTATGCAGAAGTGGGAGAAACGTCATAGGATAAGTCAGTTGGACCAACGCTTTTCCAAAATACCAAAAAAAACGACGAAAACGATAAAAAGAGGGGTGCAACACGAGGACTTTCCAGGAGGTCACTCATCCTAGTACTACTCTCGCCCAAGCACACTTAACTTCGGAGTTCTGATGGGATCCGGTGCATTAGTGCTGGTATGATCGCACCAGTTAACTCTACTCGCCATTTATTACTTGTACCCTCTCGATCCCAACTTCAATCCTTCGTAACTTTCTGCACAGGTGCCCGATTCGCACGTATAATATGTCAAATGAAAGCGCTTTCCATTATCTACGCAGCCCCTGGGAGAAATGTCATAGGATAAATCAATTGGAGCAACGCTTTTCCTAAATACGAAAAAAAAACGACGAAAACGATAAAAAGAGGGGTGCAACACGAGGACTTCCCAGGAGGTCACCCATCCTAGTACTACTCTCCCCCAAGCACGCTTAACTTCGGAGTTCTAATGAAATCCGGTGCATTAGTGCTGGTATGATCACAACCGTCAACTCTACTCGCCATTTATTACTTCTACCCTCTCGATCCCAACTTCAAACATTCGTAACTTTCTGCACGGGTGCCTGATTCGCGCGTATAATATGTCAAATGAAAGCTTTATCCGTTATCTACGCAGCCCATGGGAGAAACGTCATAGGATAAATCAATTGGAGCAACGCTTTTCCAAAATACGAAAAAAAAGACGAAAACGATAAAAAGAGGAGTGCAACACGAGGACTTCCCAAGAAAAAAAAACAACGAAAAC
>WOAB01000467.1:0-15016 GCA_027886185.1 Rheum nobile
AAATATTTAAGGGAAACAAAAAGCTAACAGTTGGGGCGACAAACAACACCAAAAACACCTATGGATTACCATTTACGACACGAGGAACAACTTAGAGCGAAAGTTCTGAGTTTCAAATTTTGTCAATGTCTTTGCGGGAATCATCTTATATTGTCAAAATATTAGGGGGAAACAAAGAGCTAAGACTTTGGGCGACAAACAACACGAAAAACACCTACGATTTACCATTTACGGCACAAGGCATACTTTGAGTGAAAGTTATGAGCTTCAGATTTTGTCAATTTGTTTTCGTGAATCATCTTATATTGTCAAAATATTGGGGGGAAACATTGAGTTAAGAGTTTGGGCGACAAACAACACAAAAAGCACCTTCGATTTACCATTTACAACACAAGGCACATTTTTGAGCGAAAGTTATGAGTTTCAAATTTTGTCAATTTGTTTACGTGAATCATCTTATATTGTCAAAATATTTAAGGGAAACAAAAAGCTAACAGTTGGGGCGACAAACAACACCAAAAACACCTATGGATTACCATTTACGACACGAGTAACAACTTAGAGCGAAAGTTATGAGTTTCAAATTTTGTCAATTTCTTTGCGTGAATCATCTTATATTGTCAAAATATTAGGGGGAAACAAAGAGCTAAGACTTTGGGCGACAAACAACACGAAAAACACCTACGATTTACCATTTACGGCACAAGGCATACTTTGAGTGAAAGTTATGAGCTTCAGATTTTGTTAATTTGTTTTCGTGAATCATATTATATTGTCAAAATATTGGGGGGAAACATTGAGCTAAGAGTTTGGGCGACAAACAACACAAAAAGCACCTTCTATTTACCATTTACAACACAAGGCACATTTTTGAGCGAAAGTTATGAGTTTCAATTTTGTCAATTTGTTTACGTGAATCATCGTATATTGTCAAAATATTTAAGGGAAACAAAAAGCTAACGGTTGGGGCGACAAACAACACCAAAAACACCTATGGATTACCATTTACGACACGAGGAACTACTTAGAGCGAAAGTTATGAGTTTGAAATTTTGTCAATTTCTTTGCGTGAATCATCTTATATTGTAAAATTATTGGGGGAAACAAAGAGTTAAGACTTTGGGCGACAAACTACACGAAAAACACCTACGATTTACCATTTACGGCACAGGGCATGCTTTAAGTGAAAGTAATGAGCTTCAGATTTTGTCAATTTGTTTTCATGAATCATATTATATTGTCAAAATATTGGGGAAAAACACAGAGCTAAGAGGTTCTGCGACAACCAAGAGTAAAAACACCTAGGATTTACCATTTATGATACAAGGCACAACTTTGAGCGGAAGTTTGTGAATTTCTTTTTGTGAATCATCTTATATTGTCAAAATATTGGGGGAAAACAAAGAGCTTAATGGTTGGGGCGACAAACAACACGAAAAACACCGACGATTTACCATTTACGGCACATGGCATACTTTGAGTGATAGTTATGAGCTTCAAATTTTGTTAATTTGTTTTCGTGAATCATATTATATTGTCAAAATGTTGGGGGCAAACACAGAGCTAAGAGGTTCTGCGACAACCAACAGTAAAAACACCTAGGATTTACCATTTATGATACAAGGCACAACTTTGAGCGGAAGTTATGATTTTCAAATTTTGTCAATTTCTCTTTCTGAATCATCTTATATTGTCAAAATATTGGGGGGAAACAAAGAGCTTAGAGTTTGTCCGACAAACAACACTAAAAACACCTACGATTTACCATTTACAACACAAGACACATTTTTGAGCGAAAGTTATGAGTTTAAAGTTTTGTTAATTTGTTTTCGTGAATCATCTTATATTGTCAAAATATTGGGGGGAAACAATGAGCTAAGAGTTTGGGCGACAAACAACACGAAAAGCACCTTCGATTTACCATTTACAACACAAGGAACATTTTTGGGCGAAAGTTATGAGTTTCAAATTTTGTCAATTTGTTTTCGTGAATCATCTTATATTGTCAAAATATTTAAGGGAAACAAAAAGCTAACGGTTGGGGCGACAAACAACACCAAAAACACCTATGGATTACCATTTACGACACGAGGAACTACTTAGAGCGAAAGTTATGAGCTTCAGATTTTGTCAATTTGTTTTCGTGAATCATCTTATATTGTCAAAATATTGGGGGGAAACATTGAGCTAAGAGTTTGGGCGACAAACAACACAAAAAGCACCTTCGATTTACCATTTACAACACAAGGCACATTTTTGAGCGAAAGTTATGAGTTTCAAATTTTGTCAATTTGTTTACGTGAATCATCTTATATTGTCAAAATATTTAAGGGAAACAAAAAGCTAACAGTTGGGGCGACAAACAACACCAAAAACACCTATGGATTACCATTTACGACACGAGTAACAACTTAGAGCGAAAGTTATGAGTTTCAAATTTTGTCAATTTCTTTGCGTGAATCATCTTATATTGTCAGAATATTAGGGGGAAACAAAGAGCTAAGACTTTGGGCGACAAACAACACGAAAAACACCTACGATTTACCATTTACGGCACAAGGCATACTTTGAGTGAAAGTTATGAGCTTCAGATTTTGTCAATATGTTTTCGTGAATCATCTTATATTGTCAAAATATTGGGGGGAAACATTGAGCTAAGAGTTTGGGCGACAAACAACACAAAAAGCACCTTCTATTTACCATTTACAACACAAGGCACATTTTTGAGCGAAAGTTATGAGTTTCAATTTTGTCAATTTGTTTACGTGAATCATCGTATATTGTCAAAATATTTAAGGGAAACAAAAAGCTAACGGTTGGGGCGACAAACAACACCAAAAACACCTATGGATTACCATTTACGACACGAGGAACTACTTAGAGCGAAAGTTATGAGTTTCAAATTTTGTCAATTTCTTTGCGTGAATCATCTTATATTGTAAAATTATTGGGGGAAACAAAGAGCTAAGACTTTGGGCGACAAACTACACGAAAAACACCTACGATTTACCATTTACGGCACAGGGCATGCTTTGAGTGAAACTAATGAGCTTTAGATTTTGTCAATTTGTTTTCATGAATCATATTATATTGTCAAAATATTGGGGAAAAACACAGAGCTAAGAGGTTCTGCGACAACCAATAGTAAAAACACCTAGGATTTATCATTTATGATACAAGGCACAACTTTGAGCGGAAGTTTGTCAATTTATTTTTGTGAATCATCTTATATTGTCAAAATATTGGGGGAAAACAAAGAGCTTAATGGTTGGGGCGACAAACAACACGAAAAACACCGACGATTTACCATTTACGGCACATGGCATACTTTGAGTGATAGTTATGAGCTTCAAATTTTGTTAATTTGTTTTCGTGAATCATATTATATTGTCAAAATGTTGGGGGCAAACACAGAGCTAAGAGGTTCTGCGACAACCAACAGTAAAAACACCTAGGATTTACCATTTATGATACAAGGCACAACTTTGAGCGGAAGTTATGATTTTCAAATTTTGTCAATTTCTCTTTCTGAATCATCTTATATTGTCAAAATATTGGGGGGAAACAAAGAGCTTAGAGTTTGTCCGACAAACAACACTAAAAACACCTACGATTTACCATTTACAACACAAGACACATTTTTGAGCGAAAGTTATGAGTTTAAAGTTTTGTTAATTTGTTTTCGTGAATCATCTTATATTGTCAAAATATTGGGGGGAAACAATGAGCTAAGAGTTTGGGCGACAAACAACACGAAAAGCACCTTCGATTTACCATTTACAACACAAGGAACATTTTTGGGCGAAAGTTATGAGTTTCAAATTTTGTCAATTTGTTTTCGTGAATCATCTTATATTGTCAAAATATTTAAGGGAAACAAAAAGCTAACGGTTGGGGCGACAAACAACACCAAAAACACCTATGGATTACCATTTACGACACGAGGAACTACTTAGAGCGAAAGTTATGAGCTTCAGATTTTGTCAATTTGTTTTCGTGAATCATCTTATATTGTCAAAATATTGGGGGGAAACATTGAGCTAAGAGTTTGGGCGACAAACAACACAAAAAGCACCTTCGATTTACCATTTACAACACAAGGCACATTTTTGAGCGAAAGTTATGAGTTTCAAATTTTGTCAATTTGTTTACGTGAATCATCTTATATTGTCAAAATATTTAAGGGAAACAAAAAGCTAACAGTTGGGGCGACAAACAACACCAAAAACACCTATGGATTACCATTTACGACACGAGGAACTACTTAGAGCGAAAGTTATGAGTTTCAAATTTTGTCAATTTCTTTGCGTGAATCATCTTATATTGTCAAAATATTAGGGGGAAACAAAGAGCTAAGACTTTGGGCGACAAACAACACGAAAAACACCTACGATTTACCATTTACGGCACAAGGCATACTTTGAGTGAAAGTTATGAGCTTCAGATTTTGTTAATTTGTTTTCGTGAATCATCTTATATTGTCAAAATATTGGGGGGAAACATTGAGCTAAGAGTTTGGGCGACAAACAACACAAAAAGCACCTTCTATTTACCATTTACAACACAAGGCACATTTTTGAGCGAAAGTTATGAGTTTCAATTTTGTCAATTTGTTTACGTGAATCATCGTATATTGTCAAAATATTTAAGGGAAACAAAAAGCTAACGGTTGGGGCGACAAACAACACCAAAAACACCTATGGATTACCATTTACGACACGAGGAACTACTTAGAGCGAAAGTTATGAGTTTGAAATTTTGTCAATTTCTTTGCGTGAATCATCTTATATTGTAAAATTATTGGGGGAAACAAAGAGTTAAGACTTTGGGCGACAAACTACACGAAAAACACCTACGATTTACCATTTACGGCACAGGGCATGCTTTAAGTGAAAGTAATGAGCTTCAGATTTTGTCAATTTGTTTTCATGAATCATATTATATTGTCAAAATATTGGGGAAAAACACAGAGCTAAGAGGTTCTGCGACAACCAAGAGTAAAAACACCTAGGATTTACCATTTATGATACAAGGCACAACTTTGAGCGGAAGTTTGTGAATTTCTTTTTGTGAATCATCTTATATTGTCAAAATATTGGGGGAAAACAAAGAGCTTAATGGTTGGGGCGACAAACAACACGAAAAACACCGACGATTTACCATTTACGGCACATGGCATACTTTGAGTGATAGTTATGAGCTTCAAATTTTGTTAATTTGTTTTCGTGAATCATATTATATTGTCAAAATGTTGGGGGCAAACACAGAGCTAAGAGGTTCTGCGACAACCAACAGTAAAAACACCTAGGATTTACCATTTATGATACAAGGCACAACTTTGAGCGGAAGTTATGATTTTCAAATTTTGTCAATTTCTCTTTCTGAATCATCTTATATTGTCAAAATATTGAGGGGAAACAAAGAGCTTAGAGTTTGTCCGACAAACAACACTAAAAACACCTACGATTTACCATTTACAACACAAGACACATTTTTGAGCGAAAGTTATGAGTTTAAAGTTTTGTTAATTTGTTTTCGTGAATCATCTTATATTGTCAAAATATTGGGGGGAAACAATGAGCTAAGAGTTTGGGCGACAAACAACACGAAAAGCACCTTCGATTTACCATTTACAACACAAGGAACATTTTTGGGCGAAAGTTATGAGTTTCAAATTTTGTCAATTTGTTTTCGTGAATCATCTTATATTGTCAAAATATTTAAGGGAAACAAAAAGCTAACGGTTGGGGCGACAAACAACACCAAAAACACCTATGGATTACCATTTACGACACGAGGAACTACTTAGAGCGAAAGTTATGAGCTTCAGATTTTGTCAATTTGTTTTCGTGAATCATCTTATATTGTCAAAATATTGGGGGGAAACATTGAGCTAAGAGTTTGGGCGACAAACAACACAAAAAGCACCTTCGATTTACCATTTACAACACAAGGCACATTTTTGAGCGAAAGTTATGAGTTTCAAATTTTGTCAATTTGTTTACGTGAATCATCTTATATTGTCAAAATATTTAAGGGAAACAAAAAGCTAACAGTTGGGGCGACAAACAACACCAAAAACACCTATGGATTACCATTTACGACACGAGTAACAACTTAGAGCGAAAGTTATGAGTTTCAAATTTTGTCAATTTCTTTGCGTGAATCATCTTATATTGTCAGAATATTAGGGGGAAACAAAGAGCTAAGACTTTGGGCGACAAACAACACGAAAAACACCTACGATTTACCATTTACGGCACAAGGCATACTTTGAGTGAAAGTTATGAGCTTCAGATTTTGTCAATATGTTTTCGTGAATCATCTTATATTGTCAAAATATTGGGGGGAAACATTGAGCTAAGAGTTTGGGCGACAAACAACACAAAAAGCACCTTCTATTTACCATTTACAACACAAGGCACATTTTTGAGCGAAAGTTATGAGTTTCAATTTTGTCAATTTGTTTACGTGAATCATCGTATATTGTCAAAATATTTAAGGGAAACAAAAAGCTAACGGTTGGGGCGACAAACAACACCAAAAACACCTATGGATTACCATTTACGACACGAGGAACTACTTAGAGCGAAAGTTATGAGTTTCAAATTTTGTCAATTTCTTTGCGTGAATCATCTTATATTGTAAAATTATTGGGGGAAACAAAGAGCTAAGACTTTGGGCGACAAACTACACGAAAAACACCTACGATTTACCATTTACGGCACAGGGCATGCTTTGAGTGAAAGTAATGAGCTTTAGATTTTGTCAATTTGTTTTCATGAATCATATTATATTGTCAAAATATTGGGGAAAAACACAGAGCTAAGAGGTTCTGCGACAACCAACAGTAAAAACACCTAGGATTTATCATTTATGATACAAGGCACAACTTTGAGCGGAAGTTTGTCAATTTATTTTTGTGAATCATCTTATATTGTCAAAATATTGGGGGAAAACAAAGAGCTTAATGGTTGGGGCGACAAACAACACGAAAAACACCGACGATTTACCATTTACGGCACATGGCATACTTTGAGTGATAGTTATGAGCTTCAAATTTTGTTAATTTGTTTTCGTGAATCATATTATATTGTCAAAATGTTGGGGGCAAACACAGAGCTAAGAGGTTCTGCGACAACCAACAGTAAAAACACCTAGGATTTACCATTTATGATACAAGGCACAACTTTGAGCGGAAGTTATGATTTTCAAATTTTGTCAATTTCTCTTTCTGAATCATCTTATATTGTCAAAATATTGGGGGGAAACAAAGAGCTTAGAGTTTGTCCGACAAACAACACTAAAAACACCTACGATTTACCATTTACAACACAAGACACATTTCTGAGCGAAAGTTATGAGTTTAAAGTTTTGTTAATTTGTTTTCGTGAATCATCTTATATTGTCAAAATATTGGGGGGAAACAATGAGCTAAGAGTTTGGGCGACAAACAACACGAAAAGCACCTTCGATTTACCATTTACAACACAAGGAACATTTTTGGGCGAAAGTTATGAGTTTCAAATTTTGTCAATTTGTTTTCGTGAATCATCTTATATTGTCAAAATATTTAAGGGAAACAAAAAGCTAACGGTTGGGGCGACAAACAACACCAAAAACACCTATGGATTACCATTTACGACACGAGGAACAACTTAGAGCGAAAGTTATGAGCTTCAGATTTTGTCAATTTGTTTTCGTGAATCATCTTATATTGTCAAAATATTGGGGGGAAACATTGAGCTAAGAGTTTGGGCGACAAACAACACAAAAAGCACCTTCGATTTACCATTTACAACACAAGGCACATTTTTGAGCGAAAGTTATGAGTTTCAAATTTTGTCAATTTGTTTACGTGAATCATCTTATATTGTCAAAATATTTAAGGGAAACAAAAAGCTAACAGTTGGGGCGACAAACAACACCAAAAACACCTATGGATTACCATTTACGACACGAGGAACTACTTAGAGCGAAAGTTATGAGTTTCAAATTTTGTCAATTTCTTTGCGTGAATCATCTTATATTGTAAAATTATTGGGGGAAACAAAGAGCTAAGACTTTGGGCGACAAACTACACGAAAAACACCTACGATTTACCATTTACGGCACAGGGCATGCTTTGAGTGAAACTAATGAGCTTTAGATTTTGTCAATTTGTTTTCATGAATCATATTATATTGTCAAAATATTGGGGAAAAACACAGAGCTAAGAGGTTCTGCGACAACCAATAGTAAAAACACCTAGGATTTATCATTTATGATACAAGGCACAACTTTGAGCGGAAGTTTGTCAATTTATTTTTGTGAATCATCTTATATTGTCAAAATATTGGGGGAAAACAAAGAGCTTAATGGTTGGGGCGACAAACAACACGAAAAACACCGACGATTTACCATTTACGGCACATGGCATACTTTGAGTGATAGTTATGAGCTTCAAATTTTGTTAATTTGTTTTCGTGAATCATATTATATTGTCAAAATGTTGGGGGCAAACACAGAGCTAAGAGGTTCTGCGACAACCAACAGTAAAAACACCTAGGATTTACCATTTATGATACAAGGCACAACTTTGAGCGGAAGTTATGATTTTCAAATTTTGTCAATTTCTCTTTCTGAATCATCTTATATTGTCAAAATATTGGGGGGAAACAAAGAGCTTAGAGTTTGTCCGACAAACAACACTAAAAACACCTACGATTTACCATTTACAACACAAGACACATTTTTGAGCGAAAGTTATGAGTTTAAAGTTTTGTTAATTTGTTTTCGTGAATCATCTTATATTGTCAAAATATTGGGGGGAAACAATGAGCTAAGAGTTTGGGCGACAAACAACACGAAAAGCACCTTCGATTTACCATTTACAACACAAGGAACATTTTTGGGCGAAAGTTATGAGTTTCAAATTTTGTCAATTTGTTTTCGTGAATCATCTTATATTGTCAAAATATTTAAGGGAAACAAAAAGCTAACGGTTGGGGCGACAAACAACACCAAAAACACCTATGGATTACCATTTACGACACGAGGAACTACTTAGAGCGAAAGTTATGAGCTTCAGATTTTGTCAATTTGTTTTCGTGAATCATCTTATATTGTCAAAATATTGGGGGGAAACATTGAGCTAAGAGTTTGGGCGACAAACAACACAAAAAGCACCTTCGATTTACCATTTACAACACAAGGCACATTTTTGAGCGAAAGTTATGAGTTTCAAATTTTGTCAATTTGTTTACGTGAATCATCTTATATTGTCAAAATATTTAAGGGAAACAAAAAGCTAACAGTTGGGGCGACAAACAACACCAAAAACACCTATGGATTACCATTTACGACACGAGGAACTACTTAGAGCGAAAGTTATGAGTTTCAAATTTTGTCAATTTCTTTGCGTGAATCATCTTATATTGTAAAATTATTGGGGGAAACAAAGAGCTAAGACTTTGGGCGACAAACTACACGAAAAACACCTACGATTTACCATTTACGGCACAGGGCATGCTTTGAGTGAAACTAATGAGCTTTAGATTTTGTCAATTTGTTTTCATGAATCATATTATATTGTCAAAATATTGGGGAAAAACACAGAGCTAAGAGGTTCTGCGACAACCAATAGTAAAAACACCTAGGATTTATCATTTATGATACAAGGCACAACTTTGAGCGGAAGTTTGTCAATTTATTTTTGTGAATCATCTTATATTGTCAAAATATTGGGGGAAAACAAAGAGCTTAATGGTTGGGGCGACAAACAACACGAAAAACACCGACGATTTACCATTTACGGCACATGGCATACTTTGAGTGATAGTTATGAGCTTCAAATTTTGTTAATTTGTTTTCGTGAATCATATTATATTGTCAAAATGTTGGGGGCAAACACAGAGCTAAGAGGTTCTGCGACAACCAACAGTAAAAACACCTAGGATTTACCATTTATGATACAAGGCACAACTTTGAGCGGAAGTTATGATTTTCAAATTTTGTCAATTTCTCTTTCTGAATCATCTTATATTGTCAAAATATTGGGGGGAAACAAAGAGCTTAGAGTTTGTCCGACAAACAACACTAAAAACACCTACGATTTACCATTTACAACACAAGACACATTTTTGAGCGAAAGTTATGAGTTTAAAGTTTTGTTAATTTGTTTTCGTGAATCATCTTATATTGTCAAAATATTGGGGGGAAACAATGAGCTAAGAGTTTGGGCGACAAACAACACGAAAAGCACCTTCGATTTACCATTTACAACACAAGGAACATTTTTGGGCGAAAGTTATGAGTTTCAAATTTTGTCAATTTGTTTTCGTGAATCATCTTATATTGTCAAAATATTTAAGGGAAACAAAAAGCTAACGGTTGGGGCGACAAACAACACCAAAAACACCTATGGATTACCATTTACGACACGAGGAACTACTTAGAGCGAAAGTTATGAGCTTCAGATTTTGTCAATTTGTTTTCGTGAATCATCTTATATTGTCAAAATATTGGGGGGAAACATTGAGCTAAGAGTTTGGGCGACAAACAACACAAAAAGCACCTTCGATTTACCATTTACAACACAAGGCACATTTTTGAGCGAAAGTTATGAGTTTCAAATTTTGTCAATTTGTTTACGTGAATCATCTTATATTGTCAAAATATTTAAGGGAAACAAAAAGCTAACAGTTGGGGCGACAAACAACACCAAAAACACCTATGGATTACCATTTACGACACGAGGAACTACTTAGAGCGAAAGTTATGAGTTTCAAATTTTGTCAATTTCTTTGCGTGAATCATCTTATATTGTCAAAATATTAGGGGGAAACAAAGAGCTAAGACTTTGGGCGACAAACAACACGAAAAACACCTACGATTTACCATTTACGGCACAAGGCATACTTTGAGTGAAAGTTATGAGCTTCAGATTTTGTTAATTTGTTTTCGTGAATCATCTTATATTGTCAAAATATTGGGGGGAAACATTGAGCTAAGAGTTTGGGCGACAAACAACACAAAAAGCACCTTCTATTTACCATTTACAACACAAGGCACATTTTTGAGCGAAAGTTATGAGTTTCAATTTTGTCAATTTGTTTACGTGAATCATCGTATATTGTCAAAATATTTAAGGGAAACAAAAAGCTAACGGTTGGGGCGACAAACAACACCAAAAACACCTATGGATTACCATTTACGACACGAGGAACTACTTAGAGCGAAAGTTATGAGTTTGAAATTTTGTCAATTTCTTTGCGTGAATCATCTTATATTGTAAAATTATTGGGGGAAACAAAGAGTTAAGACTTTGGGCGACAAACTACACGAAAAACACCTACGATTTACCATTTACGGCACAGGGCATGCTTTAAGTGAAAGTAATGAGCTTCAGATTTTGTCAATTTGTTTTCATGAATCATATTATATTGTCAAAATATTGGGGAAAAACACAGAGCTAAGAGGTTCTGCGACAACCAAGAGTAAAAACACCTAGGATTTACCATTTATGATACAAGGCACAACTTTGAGCGGAAGTTTGTGAATTTCTTTTTGTGAATCATCTTATATTGTCAAAATATTGGGGGAAAACAAAGAGCTTAATGGTTGGGGCGACAAACAACACGAAAAACACCGACGATTTACCATTTACGGCACATGGCATACTTTGAGTGATAGTTATGAGCTTCAAATTTTGTTAATTTGTTTTCGTGAATCATATTATATTGTCAAAATGTTGGGGGCAAACACAGAGCTAAGAGGTTCTGCGACAACCAACAGTAAAAACACCTAGGATTTACCATTTATGATACAAGGCACAACTTTGAGCGGAAGTTATGATTTTCAAATTTTGTCAATTTCTCTTTCTGAATCATCTTATATTGTCAAAATATTGGGGGGAAACAAAGAGCTTAGAGTTTGTCCGACAAACAACACTAAAAACACCTACGATTTACCATTTACAACACAAGACACATTTTTGAGCGAAAGTTATGAGTTTAAAGTTTTGTTAATTTGTTTTCGTGAATCATCTTATATTGTCAAAATATTGGGGGGAAACAATGAGCTAAGAGTTTGGGCGACAAACAACACGAAAAGCACCTTCGATTTACCATTTACAACACAAGGAACATTTTTGGGCGAAAGTTATGAGTTTCAAATTTTGTCAATTTGTTTTCGTGAATCATCTTATATTGTCAAAATATTTAAGGGAAACAAAAAGCTAACGGTTGGGGCGACAAACAACACCAAAAACACCTATGGATTACCATTTACGACACGAGGAACTACTTAGAGCGAAAGTTATGAGCTTCAGATTTTGTCAATTTGTTTTCGTGAATCATCTTATATTGTCAAAATATTGGGGGGAAACATTGAGCTAAGAGTTTGGGCGACAAACAACACAAAAAGCACCTTCGATTTACCATTTACAACACAAGGCACATTTTTGAGCGAAAGTTATGAGTTTCAAATTTTGTCAATTTGTTTACGTGAATCATCTTATATTGTCAAAATATTTAAGGGAAACAAAAAGCTAACAGTTGGGGCGACAAACAACACCAAAAACACCTATGGATTACCATTTACGACACGAGTAACAACTTAGAGCGAAAGTTATGAGTTTCAAATTTTGTCAATTTCTTTGCGTGAATCATCTTATATTGTCAGAATATTAGGGGGAAACAAAGAGCTAAGACTTTGGGCGACAAACAACACGAAAAACACCTACGATTTACCATTTACGGCACAAGGCATACTTTGAGTGAAAGTTATACGCTTCAGATTTTGTCAATATGTTTTCGTGAATCATCTTATATTGTCAAAATATTGGGGGGAAACATTGAGCTAAGAGTTTGGGCGACAAACAACACAAAAAGCACCTTCTATTTACCATTTACAACACAAGGCACATTTTTGAGCGAAAGTTATGAGTTTCAATTTTGTCAATTTGTTTACGTGAATCATCGTATATTGTCAAAATATTTAAGGGAAACAAAAAGCTAACGGTTGGGGCGACAAACAACACCAAAAACACCTATGGATTACCATTTACGACACGAGGAACTACTTAGAGCGAAAGTTATGAGTTTCAAATTTTGTCAATTTCTTTGCGTGAATCATCTTATATTGTAAAATTATTGGGGGAAACAAAGAGCTAAGACTTTGGGCGACAAACTACACGAAAAACACCTACGATTTACCATTTACGGCACAGGGCATGCTTTGAGTGAAAGTAATGAGCTTTAGATTTTGTCAATTTGTTTTCATGAATCATATTATATTGTCAAAATATTGGGGAAAAACACAGAGCTAAGAGGTTCTGCGACAACCAACAGTAAAAACACCTAGGATTTATCATTTATGATACAAGGCACAACTTTGAGCGGAAGTTTGTCAATTTATTTTTGTGAATCATCTTATATTGTCAAAATATTGGGGGAAAACAAAGAGCTTAATGGTTGGGGCGACAAACAACACGAAAAACACCGACGATTTACCATTTACGGCACATGGCATACTTTGAGTGATAGTTATGAGCTTCAAATTTTGTTAATTTGTTTTCGTGAATCATATTATATTGTCAAAATGTTGGGGGCAAACACAGAGCTAAGAGGTTCTGCGACAACCAACAGTAAAAACACCTAGGATTTACCATTTATGATACAAGGCACAACTTTGAGCGGAAGTTATGATTTTCAAATTTTGTCAATTTCTCTTTCTGAATCATCTTATATTGTCAAAATATTGGGGGGAAACAAAGAGCTTAGAGTTTGTCCGACAAACAACACTAAAAACACCTACGATTTACCATTTACAACACAAGACACATTTCTGAGCGAAAGTTATGAGTTTAAAGTTTTGTTAATTTGTTTTCGTGAATCATCTTATATTGTCAAAATATTGGGGGGAAACAATGAGCTAAGAGTTTGGGCGACAAACAACACGAAAAGCACCTTCGATTTACCATTTACAACACAAGGAACATTTTTGGGCGAAAGTTATGAGTTTCAAATTTTGTCAATTTGTTTTCGTGAATCATCTTATATTGTCAAAATATTTAAGGGAAACAAAAAGCTAACGGTTGGGGCGACAAACAACACCAAAAACACCTATGGATTACCATTTACGACACGAGGAACTACTTAGAGCGAAAGTTATGAGCTTCAGATTTTGTCAATTTGTTTTCGTGAATCATCTTATATTGTCAAAATATTGGGGGGAAACATTGAGCTAAGAGTTTGGGCGACAAACAACACAAAAAGCACCTTCGATTTACCATTTACAACACAAGGCACATTTTTGAGCGAAAGTTATGAGTTTCAAATTTTGTCAATTTGTTTACGTGAATCATCTTATATTGTCAAAATATTTAAGGGAAACAAAAAGCTAACAGTTGGGGCGACAAACAACACCAAAAACACCTATGGATTACCATTTACGACACGAGTAACAACTTAGAGCGAAAGTTATGAGTTTCAAATTTTGTCAATTTCTTTGCGTGAATCATCTTATATTGTCAAAATATTAGGGGGAAACAAAGAGCTAAGACTTTGGACGACAAACAACACGAAAAACACCTACGATTTACCATTTACGGCACAAGGCATACTTTGAGTGAAAGTTATGAGCTTCAGATTTTGTCAATATGTTTTCGTGAATCATCTTATATTGTCAAAATATTGGGGAGAAACATTGAGCTAAGAGTTTGGGCGACAAACAACACAAAAAGCACCTTCTATTTACCATTTACAACACAAGGCACATTTTTGAGCGAAAGTTATGAGTTTCAATTTTGTCAATTTGTTTACGTGAATCATCGTATATTGTCAAAATATTTAAGGGAAACAAAAAGCTAACGGTTGGGGCGACAAACAACACCAAAAACACCTATGGATTACCATTTACGACACGAGGAACTACTTAGAGCGAAAGTTATGAGTTTCAAATTTTGTCAATTTCTTTGCGTGAATCATCTTATATTGTAAAATTATTGGGGGAAACAAAGAGCTAAGACTTTGGG
>WOAB01000468.1:2500-47141 GCA_027886185.1 Rheum nobile
AAAAAAAAAAAAAAAAAAAAAAAAAAAAAAAAAAAAAAAAAAAAGAAAAAAAAAAAAAAAAAAAAAAAAAAAAAAAAAAAAAAAAAAAAAAAAAAAAAAAAAAAAAAAAAAAAAAAAAAAAAAAAAAAAAAAAAAAAAAAAAAAAAAAAAAAAAAAAAAAAAAAAAAAAAAAAAAAAAAAAAAAAAAAAAAAAAAAAAAAAAAAAAAAAAAAAAAAAAAAAAAAAAAAAAAAAAAAAAAAAAAAAAAAAAAAAAAAAAAAAAAAAAAAAAAAAAAAAAAAAAAAAAAAAAAAAAAAAAAAAAAAAAAAAAAAAAAAAAAAAAAAAAAAAAAAAAAAAAAAAAAAAAAAAAAAGAAAAAAAAAAAAAAAAAAAAAAAAAAAAAAAAAAAAAAAAAAAAAAAAAAAAAAAAAAAAAAAAAAAAAAAAAAAAAAAAAAAAAAAAAAAAAAAAAAAAAAAAAAAAAAAAAAAAAAAAAAAAAAAAAAAAAAAAAAAAAAAAAAAAAAAAAAAAAAAAAAAAAAAAAAAAAAAAAAAAAAAAAAAAAAAAAAAAAAAAAAAAAAAAAAAAAAAAAAAAAAAAAAAAAAAAAAAAAAAAAAAAAAAAAAAAAAAAAAAAAAAAAAAAAAAAAAAAAAAAAAAAAAAAAAAAAAAAAAAAAAAAAAAAAAAAAAAAAAAAAAAAAAAAAAAAAAAAAAAAAAAAAAAAAAAAAAAAAAAAAAAAAAAAAAAAAAAAAAAAAAAAAAAAAAAAAAAAAAAAAAAAAAAAAAAAAAAAAAAAAAAAAAAAAAAAAAAAAAAAAAAAAAAAAAAAAAAAAAAAAAAAAAAAAAAAAAAAAAAAAAAAAAAAAAAAAAAAAAAAAAAAAAAAAAAAAAAAAAAAAAAAAAAAAAAAAAAAAAAAAAAAAAAAAAAAAAAAAAAAAAAAAAAAAAAAAAAAAAAAAAAAAAAAAAAAAAAAAAAAAAAAAAAAAAAAAAAAAAAAAAAAAAAAAAAAAAAAAAAAAAAAAAAAAAAAAAAAAAAAAAAAAAAAAAAAAAAAAAAAAAAAAAAAAAAAAAAAAAAAAAAAAAAAAAAAAAAAAAAAAAAAAAAAAAAAAAAAAAAAAAAAAAAAAAAAAAAAAAAAAAAAAAAAAAAAAAAAAAAAAAAAAAAAAAAAAAAAAAAAAAAAAAAAAAAAAAAAAAAAAAAAAAAAAAAAAAAAAAAAAAAAAAAAAAAAAAAAAAAAAAAAAAAAAAAAAAAAAAAAAAAAAAAAAAAAAAAAAAAAAAAAAAAAAAAAAAAAAAAAAAAAAAAAAAAAAAAAAAAAAAAAAAAAAAAAAAAAAAAAAAAAAAAAAAAAAAAAAAAAAAAAAAAAAAAAAAAAAAAAAAAAAAAAAAAAAAAAAAAAAAAAAAAAAAAAAAAAAAAAAAAAAAAAAAAAAAAAAAAAAAAAAAAAAAAAAAAAAAAAAAAAAAAAAAAAAAAAAAAAAAAAAAAAAAAAAAAAAAAAAAAAAAAAAAAAAAAAAAAAAAAAAAAAAAAAAAAAAAAAAAAAAAAAAAAAAAAAAAAAAAAAAAAAAAAAAAAAAAAAAAAAAAAAAAAAAAAAAAAAAAAAAAAAAAAAAAAAAAAAAAAAAAAAAAAAAAAAAAAAAAAAAAAAAAAAAAAAAAAAAAAAAAAAAAAAAAAAAAAAAAAAAAAAAAAAAAAAAAAAAAAAAAAAAAAAAAAAAAAAAAAAAAAAAAAAAAAAAAAAAAAAAAAAAAAAAAAAAAAAAAAAAAAAAAAAAAAAAAAAAAAAAAAAAAAAAAAAAAAAAAAAAAAAAAAAAAAAAAAAAAAAAAAAAAAAAAAAAAAAAAAAAAAAAAAAAAAAAAAAAAAAAAAAAAAAAAAAAAAAAAAAAAAAAAAAAAAAAAAAAAAAAAAAAAAAAAAAAAAAAAAAAAAAAAAAAAAAAAAAAAAAAAAAAAAAAAAAAAAAAAAAAAAAAAAAAAAAAAAAAAAAAAAAAAAAAAAAAAAAAAAAAAAAAAAAAAAAAAAAAAAAAAAAAAAAAAAAAAAAAAAAAAAAAAAAAAAAAAAAAAAAAAAAAAAAAAAAAAAAAAAAAAAAAAAAAAAAAAAAAAAAAAAAAAAAAAAAAAAAAAAAAAAAAAAAAAAAAAAAAAAAAAAAAAAAAAAAAAAAAAAAAAAAAAAAAAAAAAAAAAAAAAAAAAAAAAAAAAAAAAAAAAAAAAAAAAAAAAAAAAAAAAAAAAAAAAAAAAAAAAAAAAAAAAAAAAAAAAAAAAAAAAAAAAAAAAAAAAAAAAAAAAAAAAAAAAAAAAAAAAAAAAAAAAAAAAAAAAAAAAAAAAAAAAAAAAAAAAAAAAAAAAAAAAAAAAAAAAAAAAAAAAAAAAAAAAAAAAAAAAAAAAAAAAAAAAAAAAAAAAAAAAAAAAAAAAAAAAAAAAAAAAAAAAAAAAAAAAAAAAAAAAAAAAAAAAAAAAAAAAAAAAAAAAAAAAAAAAAAAAAAAAAAAAAAAAAAAAAAAAAAAAAAAAAAAAAAAAAAAAAAAAAAAAAAAAAAAAAAAAAAAAAAAAAAAAAAAAAAAAAAAAAAAAAAAAAAAAAAAAAAAAAAAAAAAAAAAAAAAAAAAAAAAAAAAAAAAAAAAAAAAAAAAAAAAAAAAAAAAAAAAAAAAAAAAAAAAAAAAAAAAAAAAAAAAAAAAAAAAAAAAAAAAAAAAAAAAAAAAAAAAAAAAAAAAAAAAAAAAAAAAAAAAAAAAAAAAAAAAAAAAAAAAAAAAAAAAAAAAAAAAAAAAAAAAAAAAAAAAAAAAAAAAAAAAAAAAAAAAAAAAAAAAAAAAAAAAAAAAAAAAAAAAAAAAAAAAAAAAAAAAAAAAAAAAAAAAAAAAAAAAAAAAAAAAAAAAAAAAAAAAAAAAAAAAAAAAAAAAAAAAAAAAAAAAAAAAAAAAAAAAAAAAAAAAAAAAAAAAAAAAAAAAAAAAAAAAAAAAAAAAAAAAAAAAAAAAAAAAAAAAAAAAAAAAAAAAAAAAAAAAAAAAAAAAAAAAAAAAAAAAAAAAAAAAAAAAAAAAAAAAAAAAAAAAAAAAAAAAAAAAAAAAAAAAAAAAAAAAAAAAAAAAAAAAAAAAAAAAAAAAAAAAAAAAAAAAAAAAAAAAAAAAAAAAAAAAAAAAAAAAAAAAAAAAAAAAAAAAAAAAAAAAAAAAAAAAAAAAAAAAAAAAAAAAAAAAAAAAAAAAAAAAAAAAAAAAAAAAAAAAAAAAAAAAAAAAAAAAAAAAAAAAAAAAAAAAAAAAAAAAAAAAAAAAAAAAAAAAAAAAAAAAAAAAAAAAAAAAAAAAAAAAAAAAAAAAAAAAAAAAAAAAAAAAAAAAAAAAAAAAAAAAAAAAAAAAAAAAAAAAAAAAAAAAAAAAAAAAAAAAAAAAAAAAAAAAAAAAAAAAAAAAAAAAAAAAAAAAAAAAAAAAAAAAAAAAAAAAAAAAAAAAAAAAAAAAAAAAAAAAAAAAAAAAAAAAAAAAAAAAAAAAAAAAAAAAAAAAAAAAAAAAAAAAAAAAAAAAAAAAAAAAAAAAAAAAAAAAAAAAAAAAAAAAAAAAAAAAAAAAAAAAAAAAAAAAAAAAAAAAAAAAAAAAAAAAAAAAAAAAAAAAAAAAAAAAAAAAAAAAAAAAAAAAAAAAAAAAAAAAAAAAAAAAAAAAAAAAAAAAAAAAAAAAAAAAAAAAAAAAAAAAAAAAAAAAAAAAAAAAAAAAAAAAAAAAAAAAAAAAAAAAAAAAAAAAAAAAAAAAAAAAAAAAAAAAAAAAAAAAAAAAAAAAAAAAAAAAAAAAAAAAAAAAAAAAAAAAAAAAAAAAAAAAAAAAAAAAAAAAAAAAAAAAAAAAAAAAAAAAAAAAAAAAAAAAAAAAAAAAAAAAAAAAAAAAAAAAAAAAAAAAAAAAAAAAAAAAAAAAAAAAAAAAAAAAAAAAAAAAAAAAAAAAAAAAAAAAAAAAAAAAAAAAAAAAAAAAAAAAAAAAAAAAAAAAAAAAAAAAAAAAAAAAAAAAAAAAAAAAAAAAAAAAAAAAAAAAAAAAAAAAAAAAAAAAAAAAAAAAAAAAAAAAAAAAAAAAAAAAAAAAAAAAAAAAAAAAAAAAAAAAAAAAAAAAAAAAAAAAAAAAAAAAAAAAAAAAAAAAAAAAAAAAAAAAAAAAAAAAAAAAAAAAAAAAAAAAAAAAAAAAAAAAAAAAAAAAAAAAAAAAAAAAAAAAAAAAAAAAAAAAAAAAAAAAAAAAAAAAAAAAAAAAAAAAAAAAAAAAAAAAAAAAAAAAAAAAAAAAAAAAAAAAAAAAAAAAAAAAAAAAAAAAAAAAAAAAAAAAAAAAAAAAAAAAAAAAAAAAAAAAAAAAAAAAAAAAAAAAAAAAAAAAAAAAAAAAAAAAAAAAAAAAAAAAAAAAAAAAAAAAAAAAAAAAAAAAAAAAAAAAAAAAAAAAAAAAAAAAAAAAAAAAAAAAAAAAAAAAAAAAAAAAAAAAAAAAAAAAAAAAAAAAAAAAAAAAAAAAAAAAAAAAAAAAAAAAAAAAAAAAAAAAAAAAAAAAAAAAAAAAAAAAAAAAAAAAAAAAAAAAAAAAAAAAAAAAAAAAAAAAAAAAAAAAAAAAAAAAAAAAAAAAAAAAAAAAAAAAAAAAAAAAAAAAAAAAAAAAAAAAAAAAAAAAAAAAAAAAAAAAAAAAAAAAAAAAAAAAAAAAAAAAAAAAAAAAAAAAAAAAAAAAAAAAAAAAAAAAAAAAAAAAAAAAAAAAAAAAAAAAAAAAAAAAAAAAAAAAAAAAAAAAAAAAAAAAAAAAAAAAAAAAAAAAAAAAAAAAAAAAAAAAAAAAAAAAAAAAAAAAAAAAAAAAAAAAAAAAAAAAAAAAAAAAAAAAAAAAAAAAAAAAAAAAAAAAAAAAAAAAAAAAAAAAAAAAAAAAAAAAAAAAAAAAAAAAAAAAAAAAAAAAAAAAAAAAAAAAAAAAAAAAAAAAAAAAAAAAAAAAAAAAAAAAAAAAAAAAAAAAAAAAAAAAAAAAAAAAAAAAAAAAAAAAAAAAAAAAAAAAAAAAAAAAAAAAAAAAAAAAAAAAAAAAAAAAAAAAAAAAAAAAAAAAAAAAAAAAAAAAAAAAAAAAAAAAAAAAAAAAAAAAAAAAAAAAAAAAAAAAAAAAAAAAAAAAAAAAAAAAAAAAAAAAAAAAAAAAAAAAAAAAAAAAAAAAAAAAAAAAAAAAAAAAAAAAAAAAAAAAAAAAAAAAAAAAAAAAAAAAAAAAAAAAAAAAAAAAAAAAAAAAAAAAAAAAAAAAAAAAAAAAAAAAAAAAAAAAAAAAAAAAAAAAAAAAAAAAAAAAAAAAAAAAAAAAAAAAAAAAAAAAAAAAAAAAAAAAAAAAAAAAAAAAAAAAAAAAAAAAAAAAAAAAAAAAAAAAAAAAAAAAAAAAAAAAAAAAAAAAAAAAAAAAAAAAAAAAAAAAAAAAAAAAAAAAAAAAAAAAAAAAAAAAAAAAAAAAAAAAAAAAAAAAAAAAAAAAAAAAAAAAAAAAAAAAAAAAAAAAAAAAAAAAAAAAAAAAAAAAAAAAAAAAAAAAAAAAAAAAAAAAAAAAAAAAAAAAAAAAAAAAAAAAAAAAAAAAAAAAAAAAAAAAAAAAAAAAAAAAAAAAAAAAAAAAAAAAAAAAAAAAAAAAAAAAAAAAAAAAAAAAAAAAAAAAAAAAAAAAAAAAAAAAAAAAAAAAAAAAAAAAAAAAAAAAAAAAAAAAAAAAAAAAAAAAAAAAAAAAAAAAAAAAAAAAAAAAAAAAAAAAAAAAAAAAAAAAAAAAAAAAAAAAAAAAAAAAAAAAAAAAAAAAAAAAAAAAAAAAAAAAAAAAAAAAAAAAAAAAAAAAAAAAAAAAAAAAAAAAAAAAAAAAAAAAAAAAAAAAAAAAAAAAAAAAAAAAAAAAAAAAAAAAAAAAAAAAAAAAAAAAAAAAAAAAAAAAAAAAAAAAAAAAAAAAAAAAAAAAAAAAAAAAAAAAAAAAAAAAAAAAAAAAAAAAAAAAAAAAAAAAAAAAAAAAAAAAAAAAAAAAAAAAAAAAAAAAAAAAAAAAAAAAAAAAAAAAAAAAAAAAAAAAAAAAAAAAAAAAAAAAAAAAAAAAAAAAAAAAAAAAAAAAAAAAAAAAAAAAAAAAAAAAAAAAAAAAAAAAAAAAAAAAAAAAAAAAAAAAAAAAAAAAAAAAAAAAAAAAAAAAAAAAAAAAAAAAAAAAAAAAAAAAAAAAAAAAAAAAAAAAAAAAAAAAAAAAAAAAAAAAAAAAAAAAAAAAAAAAAAAAAAAAAAAAAAAAAAAAAAAAAAAAAAAAAAAAAAAAAAAAAAAAAAAAAAAAAAAAAAAAAAAAAAAAAAAAAAAAAAAAAAAAAAAAAAAAAAAAAAAAAAAAAAAAAAAAAAAAAAAAAAAAAAAAAAAAAAAAAAAAAAAAAAAAAAAAAAAAAAAAAAAAAAAAAAAAAAAAAAAAAAAAAAAAAAAAAAAAAAAAAAAAAAAAAAAAAAAAAAAAAAAAAAAAAAAAAAAAAAAAAAAAAAAAAAAAAAAAAAAAAAAAAAAAAAAAAAAAAAAAAAAAAAAAAAAAAAAAAAAAAAAAAAAAAAAAAAAAAAAAAAAAAAAAAAAAAAAAAAAAAAAAAAAAAAAAAAAAAAAAAAAAAAAAAAAAAAAAAAAAAAAAAAAAAAAAAAAAAAAAAAAAAAAAAAAAAAAAAAAAAAAAAAAAAAAAAAAAAAAAAAAAAAAAAAAAAAAAAAAAAAAAAAAAAAAAAAAAAAAAAAAAAAAAAAAAAAAAAAAAAAAAAAAAAAAAAAAAAAAAAAAAAAAAAAAAAAAAAAAAAAAAAAAAAAAAAAAAAAAAAAAAAAAAAAAAAAAAAAAAAAAAAAAAAAAAAAAAAAAAAAAAAAAAAAAAAAAAAAAAAAAAAAAAAAAAAAAAAAAAAAAAAAAAAAAAAAAAAAAAAAAAAAAAAAAAAAAAAAAAAAAAAAAAAAAAAAAAAAAAAAAAAAAAAAAAAAAAAAAAAAAAAAAAAAAAAAAAAAAAAAAAAAAAAAAAAAAAAAAAAAAAAAAAAAAAAAAAAAAAAAAAAAAAAAAAAAAAAAAAAAAAAAAAAAAAAAAAAAAAAAAAAAAAAAAAAAAAAAAAAAAAAAAAAAAAAAAAAAAAAAAAAAAAAAAAAAAAAAAAAAAAAAAAAAAAAAAAAAAAAAAAAAAAAAAAAAAAAAAAAAAAAAAAAAAAAAAAAAAAAAAAAAAAAAAAAAAAAAAAAAAAAAAAAAAAAAAAAAAAAAAAAAAAAAAAAAAAAAAAAAAAAAAAAAAAAAAAAAAAAAAAAAAAAAAAAAAAAAAAAAAAAAAAAAAAAAAAAAAAAAAAAAAAAAAAAAAAAAAAAAAAAAAAAAAAAAAAAAAAAAAAAAAAAAAAAAAAAAAAAAAAAAAAAAAAAAAAAAAAAAAAAAAAAAAAAAAAAAAAAAAAAAAAAAAAAAAAAAAAAAAAAAAAAAAAAAAAAAAAAAAAAAAAAAAAAAAAAAAAAAAAAAAAAAAAAAAAAAAAAAAAAAAAAAAAAAAAAAAAAAAAAAAAAAAAAAAAAAAAAAAAAAAAAAAAAAAAAAAAAAAAAAAAAAAAAAAAAAAAAAAAAAAAAAAAAAAAAAAAAAAAAAAAAAAAAAAAAAAAAAAAAAAAAAAAAAAAAAAAAAAAAAAAAAAAAAAAAAAAAAAAAAAAAAAAAAAAAAAAAAAAAAAAAAAAAAAAAAAAAAAAAAAAAAAAAAAAAAAAAAAAAAAAAAAAAAAAAAAAAAAAAAAAAAAAAAAAAAAAAAAAAAAAAAAAAAAAAAAAAAAAAAAAAAAAAAAAAAAAAAAAAAAAAAAAAAAAAAAAAAAAAAAAAAAAAAAAAAAAAAAAAAAAAAAAAAAAAAAAAAAAAAAAAAAAAAAAAAAAAAAAAAAAAAAAAAAAAAAAAAAAAAAAAAAAAAAAAAAAAAAAAAAAAAAAAAAAAAAAAAAAAAAAAAAAAAAAAAAAAAAAAAAAAAAAAAAAAAAAAAAAAAAAAAAAAAAAAAAAAAAAAAAAAAAAAAAAAAAAAAAAAAAAAAAAAAAAAAAAAAAAAAAAAAAAAAAAAAAAAAAAAAAAAAAAAAAAAAAAAAAAAAAAAAAAAAAAAAAAAAAAAAAAAAAAAAAAAAAAAAAAAAAAAAAAAAAAAAAAAAAAAAAAAAAAAAAAAAAAAAAAAAAAAAAAAAAAAAAAAAAAAAAAAAAAAAAAAAAAAAAAAAAAAAAAAAAAAAAAAAAAAAAAAAAAAAAAAAAAAAAAAAAAAAAAAAAAAAAAAAAAAAAAAAAAAAAAAAAAAAAAAAAAAAAAAAAAAAAAAAAAAAAAAAAAAAAAAAAAAAAAAAAAAAAAAAAAAAAAAAAAAAAAAAAAAAAAAAAAAAAAAAAAAAAAAAAAAAAAAAAAAAAAAAAAAAAAAAAAAAAAAAAAAAAAAAAAAAAAAAAAAAAAAAAAAAAAAAAAAAAAAAAAAAAAAAAAAAAAAAAAAAAAAAAAAAAAAAAAAAAAAAAAAAAAAAAAAAAAAAAAAAAAAAAAAAAAAAAAAAAAAAAAAAAAAAAAAAAAAAAAAAAAAAAAAAAAAAAAAAAAAAAAAAAAAAAAAAAAAAAAAAAAAAAAAAAAAAAAAAAAAAAAAAAAAAAAAAAAAAAAAAAAAAAAAAAAAAAAAAAAAAAAAAAAAAAAAAAAAAAAAAAAAAAAAAAAAAAAAAAAAAAAAAAAAAAAAAAAAAAAAAAAAAAAAAAAAAAAAAAAAAAAAAAAAAAAAAAAAAAAAAAAAAAAAAAAAAAAAAAAAAAAAAAAAAAAAAAAAAAAAAAAAAAAAAAAAAAAAAAAAAAAAAAAAAAAAAAAAAAAAAAAAAAAAAAAAAAAAAAAAAAAAAAAAAAAAAAAAAAAAAAAAAAAAAAAAAAAAAAAAAAAAAAAAAAAAAAAAAAAAAAAAAAAAAAAAAAAAAAAAAAAAAAAAAAAAAAAAAAAAAAAAAAAAAAAAAAAAAAAAAAAAAAAAAAAAAAAAAAAAAAAAAAAAAAAAAAAAAAAAAAAAAAAAAAAAAAAAAAAAAAAAAAAAAAAAAAAAAAAAAAAAAAAAAAAAAAAAAAAAAAAAAAAAAAAAAAAAAAAAAAAAAAAAAAAAAAAAAAAAAAAAAAAAAAAAAAAAAAAAAAAAAAAAAAAAAAAAAAAAAAAAAAAAAAAAAAAAAAAAAAAAAAAAAAAAAAAAAAAAAAAAAAAAAAAAAAAAAAAAAAAAAAAAAAAAAAAAAAAAAAAAAAAAAAAAAAAAAAAAAAAAAAAAAAAAAAAAAAAAAAAAAAAAAAAAAAAAAAAAAAAAAAAAAAAAAAAAAAAAAAAAAAAAAAAAAAAAAAAAAAAAAAAAAAAAAAAAAAAAAAAAAAAAAAAAAAAAAAAAAAAAAAAAAAAAAAAAAAAAAAAAAAAAAAAAAAAAAAAAAAAAAAAAAAAAAAAAAAAAAAAAAAAAAAAAAAAAAAAAAAAAAAAAAAAAAAAAAAAAAAAAAAAAAAAAAAAAAAAAAAAAAAAAAAAAAAAAAAAAAAAAAAAAAAAAAAAAAAAAAAAAAAAAAAAAAAAAAAAAAAAAAAAAAAAAAAAAAAAAAAAAAAAAAAAAAAAAAAAAAAAAAAAAAAAAAAAAAAAAAAAAAAAAAAAAAAAAAAAAAAAAAAAAAAAAAAAAAAAAAAAAAAAAAAAAAAAAAAAAAAAAAAAAAAAAAAAAAAAAAAAAAAAAAAAAAAAAAAAAAAAAAAAAAAAAAAAAAAAAAAAAAAAAAAAAAAAAAAAAAAAAAAAAAAAAAAAAAAAAAAAAAAAAAAAAAAAAAAAAAAAAAAAAAAAAAAAAAAAAAAAAAAAAAAAAAAAAAAAAAAAAAAAAAAAAAAAAAAAAAAAAAAAAAAAAAAAAAAAAAAAAAAAAAAAAAAAAAAAAAAAAAAAAAAAAAAAAAAAAAAAAAAAAAAAAAAAAAAAAAAAAAAAAAAAAAAAAAAAAAAAAAAAAAAAAAAAAAAAAAAAAAAAAAAAAAAAAAAAAAAAAAAAAAAAAAAAAAAAAAAAAAAAAAAAAAAAAAAAAAAAAAAAAAAAAAAAAAAAAAAAAAAAAAAAAAAAAAAAAAAAAAAAAAAAAAAAAAAAAAAAAAAAAAAAAAAAAAAAAAAAAAAAAAAAAAAAAAAAAAAAAAAAAAAAAAAAAAAAAAAAAAAAAAAAAAAAAAAAAAAAAAAAAAAAAAAAAAAAAAAAAAAAAAAAAAAAAAAAAAAAAAAAAAAAAAAAAAAAAAAAAAAAAAAAAAAAAAAAAAAAAAAAAAAAAAAAAAAAAAAAAAAAAAAAAAAAAAAAAAAAAAAAAAAAAAAAAAAAAAAAAAAAAAAAAAAAAAAAAAAAAAAAAAAAAAAAAAAAAAAAAAAAAAAAAAAAAAAAAAAAAAAAAAAAAAAAAAAAAAAAAAAAAAAAAAAAAAAAAAAAAAAAAAAAAAAAAAAAAAAAAAAAAAAAAAAAAAAAAAAAAAAAAAAAAAAAAAAAAAAAAAAAAAAAAAAAAAAAAAAAAAAAAAAAAAAAAAAAAAAAAAAAAAAAAAAAAAAAAAAAAAAAAAAAAAAAAAAAAAAAAAAAAAAAAAAAAAAAAAAAAAAAAAAAAAAAAAAAAAAAAAAAAAAAAAAAAAAAAAAAAAAAAAAAAAAAAAAAAAAAAAAAAAAAAAAAAAAAAAAAAAAAAAAAAAAAAAAAAAAAAAAAAAAAAAAAAAAAAAAAAAAAAAAAAAAAAAAAAAAAAAAAAAAAAAAAAAAAAAAAAAAAAAAAAAAAAAAAAAAAAAAAAAAAAAAAAAAAAAAAAAAAAAAAAAAAAAAAAAAAAAAAAAAAAAAAAAAAAAAAAAAAAAAAAAAAAAAAAAAAAAAAAAAAAAAAAAAAAAAAAAAAAAAAAAAAAAAAAAAAAAAAAAAAAAAAAAAAAAAAAAAAAAAAAAAAAAAAAAAAAAAAAAAAAAAAAAAAAAAAAAAAAAAAAAAAAAAAAAAAAAAAAAAAAAAAAAAAAAAAAAAAAAAAAAAAAAAAAAAAAAAAAAAAAAAAAAAAAAAAAAAAAAAAAAAAAAAAAAAAAAAAAAAAAAAAAAAAAAAAAAAAAAAAAAAAAAAAAAAAAAAAAAAAAAAAAAAAAAAAAAAAAAAAAAAAAAAAAAAAAAAAAAAAAAAAAAAAAAAAAAAAAAAAAAAAAAAAAAAAAAAAAAAAAAAAAAAAAAAAAAAAAAAAAAAAAAAAAAAAAAAAAAAAAAAAAAAAAAAAAAAAAAAAAAAAAAAAAAAAAAAAAAAAAAAAAAAAAAAAAAAAAAAAAAAAAAAAAAAAAAAAAAAAAAAAAAAAAAAAAAAAAAAAAAAAAAAAAAAAAAAAAAAAAAAAAAAAAAAAAAAAAAAAAAAAAAAAAAAAAAAAAAAAAAAAAAAAAAAAAAAAAAAAAAAAAAAAAAAAAAAAAAAAAAAAAAAAAAAAAAAAAAAAAAAAAAAAAAAAAAAAAAAAAAAAAAAAAAAAAAAAAAAAAAAAAAAAAAAAAAAAAAAAAAAAAAAAAAAAAAAAAAAAAAAAAAAAAAAAAAAAAAAAAAAAAAAAAAAAAAAAAAAAAAAAAAAAAAAAAAAAAAAAAAAAAAAAAAAAAAAAAAAAAAAAAAAAAAAAAAAAAAAAAAAAAAAAAAAAAAAAAAAAAAAAAAAAAAAAAAAAAAAAAAAAAAAAAAAAAAAAAAAAAAAAAAAAAAAAAAAAAAAAAAAAAAAAAAAAAAAAAAAAAAAAAAAAAAAAAAAAAAAAAAAAAAAAAAAAAAAAAAAAAAAAAAAAAAAAAAAAAAAAAAAAAAAAAAAAAAAAAAAAAAAAAAAAAAAAAAAAAAAAAAAAAAAAAAAAAAAAAAAAAAAAAAAAAAAAAAAAAAAAAAAAAAAAAAAAAAAAAAAAAAAAAAAAAAAAAAAAAAAAAAAAAAAAAAAAAAAAAAAAAAAAAAAAAAAAAAAAAAAAAAAAAAAAAAAAAAAAAAAAAAAAAAAAAAAAAAAAAAAAAAAAAAAAAAAAAAAAAAAAAAAAAAAAAAAAAAAAAAAAAAAAAAAAAAAAAAAAAAAAAAAAAAAAAAAAAAAAAAAAAAAAAAAAAAAAAAAAAAAAAAAAAAAAAAAAAAAAAAAAAAAAAAAAAAAAAAAAAAAAAAAAAAAAAAAAAAAAAAAAAAAAAAAAAAAAAAAAAAAAAAAAAAAAAAAAAAAAAAAAAAAAAAAAAAAAAAAAAAAAAAAAAAAAAAAAAAAAAAAAAAAAAAAAAAAAAAAAAAAAAAAAAAAAAAAAAAAAAAAAAAAAAAAAAAAAAAAAAAAAAAAAAAAAAAAAAAAAAAAAAAAAAAAAAAAAAAAAAAAAAAAAAAAAAAAAAAAAAAAAAAAAAAAAAAAAAAAAAAAAAAAAAAAAAAAAAAAAAAAAAAAAAAAAAAAAAAAAAAAAAAAAAAAAAAAAAAAAAAAAAAAAAAAAAAAAAAAAAAAAAAAAAAAAAAAAAAAAAAAAAAAAAAAAAAAAAAAAAAAAAAAAAAAAAAAAAAAAAAAAAAAAAAAAAAAAAAAAAAAAAAAAAAAAAAAAAAAAAAAAAAAAAAAAAAAAAAAAAAAAAAAAAAAAAAAAAAAAAAAAAAAAAAAAAAAAAAAAAAAAAAAAAAAAAAAAAAAAAAAAAAAAAAAAAAAAAAAAAAAAAAAAAAAAAAAAAAAAAAAAAAAAAAAAAAAAAAAAAAAAAAAAAAAAAAAAAAAAAAAAAAAAAAAAAAAAAAAAAAAAAAAAAAAAAAAAAAAAAAAAAAAAAAAAAAAAAAAAAAAAAAAAAAAAAAAAAAAAAAAAAAAAAAAAAAAAAAAAAAAAAAAAAAAAAAAAAAAAAAAAAAAAAAAAAAAAAAAAAAAAAAAAAAAAAAAAAAAAAAAAAAAAAAAAAAAAAAAAAAAAAAAAAAAAAAAAAAAAAAAAAAAAAAAAAAAAAAAAAAAAAAAAAAAAAAAAAAAAAAAAAAAAAAAAAAAAAAAAAAAAAAAAAAAAAAAAAAAAAAAAAAAAAAAAAAAAAAAAAAAAAAAAAAAAAAAAAAAAAAAAAAAAAAAAAAAAAAAAAAAAAAAAAAAAAAAAAAAAAAAAAAAAAAAAAAAAAAAAAAAAAAAAAAAAAAAAAAAAAAAAAAAAAAAAAAAAAAAAAAAAAAAAAAAAAAAAAAAAAAAAAAAAAAAAAAAAAAAAAAAAAAAAAAAAAAAAAAAAAAAAAAAAAAAAAAAAAAAAAAAAAAAAAAAAAAAAAAAAAAAAAAAAAAAAAAAAAAAAAAAAAAAAAAAAAAAAAAAAAAAAAAAAAAAAAAAAAAAAAAAAAAAAAAAAAAAAAAAAAAAAAAAAAAAAAAAAAAAAAAAAAAAAAAAAAAAAAAAAAAAAAAAAAAAAAAAAAAAAAAAAAAAAAAAAAAAAAAAAAAAAAAAAAAAAAAAAAAAAAAAAAAAAAAAAAAAAAAAAAAAAAAAAAAAAAAAAAAAAAAAAAAAAAAAAAAAAAAAAAAAAAAAAAAAAAAAAAAAAAAAAAAAAAAAAAAAAAAAAAAAAAAAAAAAAAAAAAAAAAAAAAAAAAAAAAAAAAAAAAAAAAAAAAAAAAAAAAAAAAAAAAAAAAAAAAAAAAAAAAAAAAAAAAAAAAAAAAAAAAAAAAAAAAAAAAAAAAAAAAAAAAAAAAAAAAAAAAAAAAAAAAAAAAAAAAAAAAAAAAAAAAAAAAAAAAAAAAAAAAAAAAAAAAAAAAAAAAAAAAAAAAAAAAAAAAAAAAAAAAAAAAAAAAAAAAAAAAAAAAAAAAAAAAAAAAAAAAAAAAAAAAAAAAAAAAAAAAAAAAAAAAAAAAAAAAAAAAAAAAAAAAAAAAAAAAAAAAAAAAAAAAAAAAAAAAAAAAAAAAAAAAAAAAAAAAAAAAAAAAAAAAAAAAAAAAAAAAAAAAAAAAAAAAAAAAAAAAAAAAAAAAAAAAAAAAAAAAAAAAAAAAAAAAAAAAAAAAAAAAAAAAAAAAAAAAAAAAAAAAAAAAAAAAAAAAAAAAAAAAAAAAAAAAAAAAAAAAAAAAAAAAAAAAAAAAAAAAAAAAAAAAAAAAAAAAAAAAAAAAAAAAAAAAAAAAAAAAAAAAAAAAAAAAAAAAAAAAAAAAAAAAAAAAAAAAAAAAAAAAAAAAAAAAAAAAAAAAAAAAAAAAAAAAAAAAAAAAAAAAAAAAAAAAAAAAAAAAAAAAAAAAAAAAAAAAAAAAAAAAAAAAAAAAAAAAAAAAAAAAAAAAAAAAAAAAAAAAAAAAAAAAAAAAAAAAAAAAAAAAAAAAAAAAAAAAAAAAAAAAAAAAAAAAAAAAAAAAAAAAAAAAAAAAAAAAAAAAAAAAAAAAAAAAAAAAAAAAAAAAAAAAAAAAAAAAAAAAAAAAAAAAAAAAAAAAAAAAAAAAAAAAAAAAAAAAAAAAAAAAAAAAAAAAAAAAAAAAAAAAAAAAAAAAAAAAAAAAAAAAAAAAAAAAAAAAAAAAAAAAAAAAAAAAAAAAAAAAAAAAAAAAAAAAAAAAAAAAAAAAAAAAAAAAAAAAAAAAAAAAAAAAAAAAAAAAAAAAAAAAAAAAAAAAAAAAAAAAAAAAAAAAAAAAAAAAAAAAAAAAAAAAAAAAAAAAAAAAAAAAAAAAAAAAAAAAAAAAAAAAAAAAAAAAAAAAAAAAAAAAAAAAAAAAAAAAAAAAAAAAAAAAAAAAAAAAAAAAAAAAAAAAAAAAAAAAAAAAAAAAAAAAAAAAAAAAAAAAAAAAAAAAAAAAAAAAAAAAAAAAAAAAAAAAAAAAAAAAAAAAAAAAAAAAAAAAAAAAAAAAAAAAAAAAAAAAAAAAAAAAAAAAAAAAAAAAAAAAAAAAAAAAAAAAAAAAAAAAAAAAAAAAAAAAAAAAAAAAAAAAAAAAAAAAAAAAAAAAAAAAAAAAAAAAAAAAAAAAAAAAAAAAAAAAAAAAAAAAAAAAAAAAAAAAAAAAAAAAAAAAAAAAAAAAAAAAAAAAAAAAAAAAAAAAAAAAAAAAAAAAAAAAAAAAAAAAAAAAAAAAAAAAAAAAAAAAAAAAAAAAAAAAAAAAAAAAAAAAAAAAAAAAAAAAAAAAAAAAAAAAAAAAAAAAAAAAAAAAAAAAAAAAAAAAAAAAAAAAAAAAAAAAAAAAAAAAAAAAAAAAAAAAAAAAAAAAAAAAAAAAAAAAAAAAAAAAAAAAAAAAAAAAAAAAAAAAAAAAAAAAAAAAAAAAAAAAAAAAAAAAAAAAAAAAAAAAAAAAAAAAAAAAAAAAAAAAAAAAAAAAAAAAAAAAAAAAAAAAAAAAAAAAAAAAAAAAAAAAAAAAAAAAAAAAAAAAAAAAAAAAAAAAAAAAAAAAAAAAAAAAAAAAAAAAAAAAAAAAAAAAAAAAAAAAAAAAAAAAAAAAAAAAAAAAAAAAAAAAAAAAAAAAAAAAAAAAAAAAAAAAAAAAAAAAAAAAAAAAAAAAAAAAAAAAAAAAAAAAAAAAAAAAAAAAAAAAAAAAAAAAAAAAAAAAAAAAAAAAAAAAAAAAAAAAAAAAAAAAAAAAAAAAAAAAAAAAAAAAAAAAAAAAAAAAAAAAAAAAAAAAAAAAAAAAAAAAAAAAAAAAAAAAAAAAAAAAAAAAAAAAAAAAAAAAAAAAAAAAAAAAAAAAAAAAAAAAAAAAAAAAAAAAAAAAAAAAAAAAAAAAAAAAAAAAAAAAAAAAAAAAAAAAAAAAAAAAAAAAAAAAAAAAAAAAAAAAAAAAAAAAAAAAAAAAAAAAAAAAAAAAAAAAAAAAAAAAAAAAAAAAAAAAAAAAAAAAAAAAAAAAAAAAAAAAAAAAAAAAAAAAAAAAAAAAAAAAAAAAAAAAAAAAAAAAAAAAAAAAAAAAAAAAAAAAAAAAAAAAAAAAAAAAAAAAAAAAAAAAAAAAAAAAAAAAAAAAAAAAAAAAAAAAAAAAAAAAAAAAAAAAAAAAAAAAAAAAAAAAAAAAAAAAAAAAAAAAAAAAAAAAAAAAAAAAAAAAAAAAAAAAAAAAAAAAAAAAAAAAAAAAAAAAAAAAAAAAAAAAAAAAAAAAAAAAAAAAAAAAAAAAAAAAAAAAAAAAAAAAAAAAAAAAAAAAAAAAAAAAAAAAAAAAAAAAAAAAAAAAAAAAAAAAAAAAAAAAAAAAAAAAAAAAAAAAAAAAAAAAAAAAAAAAAAAAAAAAAAAAAAAAAAAAAAAAAAAAAAAAAAAAAAAAAAAAAAAAAAAAAAAAAAAAAAAAAAAAAAAAAAAAAAAAAAAAAAAAAAAAAAAAAAAAAAAAAAAAAAAAAAAAAAAAAAAAAAAAAAAAAAAAAAAAAAAAAAAAAAAAAAAAAAAAAAAAAAAAAAAAAAAAAAAAAAAAAAAAAAAAAAAAAAAAAAAAAAAAAAAAAAAAAAAAAAAAAAAAAAAAAAAAAAAAAAAAAAAAAAAAAAAAAAAAAAAAAAAAAAAAAAAAAAAAAAAAAAAAAAAAAAAAAAAAAAAAAAAAAAAAAAAAAAAAAAAAAAAAAAAAAAAAAAAAAAAAAAAAAAAAAAAAAAAAAAAAAAAAAAAAAAAAAAAAAAAAAAAAAAAAAAAAAAAAAAAAAAAAAAAAAAAAAAAAAAAAAAAAAAAAAAAAAAAAAAAAAAAAAAAAAAAAAAAAAAAAAAAAAAAAAAAAAAAAAAAAAAAAAAAAAAAAAAAAAAAAAAAAAAAAAAAAAAAAAAAAAAAAAAAAAAAAAAAAAAAAAAAAAAAAAAAAAAAAAAAAAAAAAAAAAAAAAAAAAAAAAAAAAAAAAAAAAAAAAAAAAAAAAAAAAAAAAAAAAAAAAAAAAAAAAAAAAAAAAAAAAAAAAAAAAAAAAAAAAAAAAAAAAAAAAAAAAAAAAAAAAAAAAAAAAAAAAAAAAAAAAAAAAAAAAAAAAAAAAAAAAAAAAAAAAAAAAAAAAAAAAAAAAAAAAAAAAAAAAAAAAAAAAAAAAAAAAAAAAAAAAAAAAAAAAAAAAAAAAAAAAAAAAAAAAAAAAAAAAAAAAAAAAAAAAAAAAAAAAAAAAAAAAAAAAAAAAAAAAAAAAAAAAAAAAAAAAAAAAAAAAAAAAAAAAAAAAAAAAAAAAAAAAAAAAAAAAAAAAAAAAAAAAAAAAAAAAAAAAAAAAAAAAAAAAAAAAAAAAAAAAAAAAAAAAAAAAAAAAAAAAAAAAAAAAAAAAAAAAAAAAAAAAAAAAAAAAAAAAAAAAAAAAAAAAAAAAAAAAAAAAAAAAAAAAAAAAAAAAAAAAAAAAAAAAAAAAAAAAAAAAAAAAAAAAAAAAAAAAAAAAAAAAAAAAAAAAAAAAAAAAAAAAAAAAAAAAAAAAAAAAAAAAAAAAAAAAAAAAAAAAAAAAAAAAAAAAAAAAAAAAAAAAAAAAAAAAAAAAAAAAAAAAAAAAAAAAAAAAAAAAAAAAAAAAAAAAAAAAAAAAAAAAAAAAAAAAAAAAAAAAAAAAAAAAAAAAAAAAAAAAAAAAAAAAAAAAAAAAAAAAAAAAAAAAAAAAAAAAAAAAAAAAAAAAAAAAAAAAAAAAAAAAAAAAAAAAAAAAAAAAAAAAAAAAAAAAAAAAAAAAAAAAAAAAAAAAAAAAAAAAAAAAAAAAAAAAAAAAAAAAAAAAAAAAAAAAAAAAAAAAAAAAAAAAAAAAAAAAAAAAAAAAAAAAAAAAAAAAAAAAAAAAAAAAAAAAAAAAAAAAAAAAAAAAAAAAAAAAAAAAAAAAAAAAAAAAAAAAAAAAAAAAAAAAAAAAAAAAAAAAAAAAAAAAAAAAAAAAAAAAAAAAAAAAAAAAAAAAAAAAAAAAAAAAAAAAAAAAAAAAAAAAAAAAAAAAAAAAAAAAAAAAAAAAAAAAAAAAAAAAAAAAAAAAAAAAAAAAAAAAAAAAAAAAAAAAAAAAAAAAAAAAAAAAAAAAAAAAAAAAAAAAAAAAAAAAAAAAAAAAAAAAAAAAAAAAAAAAAAAAAAAAAAAAAAAAAAAAAAAAAAAAAAAAAAAAAAAAAAAAAAAAAAAAAAAAAAAAAAAAAAAAAAAAAAAAAAAAAAAAAAAAAAAAAAAAAAAAAAAAAAAAAAAAAAAAAAAAAAAAAAAAAAAAAAAAAAAAAAAAAAAAAAAAAAAAAAAAAAAAAAAAAAAAAAAAAAAAAAAAAAAAAAAAAAAAAAAAAAAAAAAAAAAAAAAAAAAAAAAAAAAAAAAAAAAAAAAAAAAAAAAAAAAAAAAAAAAAAAAAAAAAAAAAAAAAAAAAAAAAAAAAAAAAAAAAAAAAAAAAAAAAAAAAAAAAAAAAAAAAAAAAAAAAAAAAAAAAAAAAAAAAAAAAAAAAAAAAAAAAAAAAAAAAAAAAAAAAAAAAAAAAAAAAAAAAAAAAAAAAAAAAAAAAAAAAAAAAAAAAAAAAAAAAAAAAAAAAAAAAAAAAAAAAAAAAAAAAAAAAAAAAAAAAAAAAAAAAAAAAAAAAAAAAAAAAAAAAAAAAAAAAAAAAAAAAAAAAAAAAAAAAAAAAAAAAAAAAAAAAAAAAAAAAAAAAAAAAAAAAAAAAAAAAAAAAAAAAAAAAAAAAAAAAAAAAAAAAAAAAAAAAAAAAAAAAAAAAAAAAAAAAAAAAAAAAAAAAAAAAAAAAAAAAAAAAAAAAAAAAAAAAAAAAAAAAAAAAAAAAAAAAAAAAAAAAAAAAAAAAAAAAAAAAAAAAAAAAAAAAAAAAAAAAAAAAAAAAAAAAAAAAAAAAAAAAAAAAAAAAAAAAAAAAAAAAAAAAAAAAAAAAAAAAAAAAAAAAAAAAAAAAAAAAAAAAAAAAAAAAAAAAAAAAAAAAAAAAAAAAAAAAAAAAAAAAAAAAAAAAAAAAAAAAAAAAAAAAAAAAAAAAAAAAAAAAAAAAAAAAAAAAAAAAAAAAAAAAAAAAAAAAAAAAAAAAAAAAAAAAAAAAAAAAAAAAAAAAAAAAAAAAAAAAAAAAAAAAAAAAAAAAAAAAAAAAAAAAAAAAAAAAAAAAAAAAAAAAAAAAAAAAAAAAAAAAAAAAAAAAAAAAAAAAAAAAAAAAAAAAAAAAAAAAAAAAAAAAAAAAAAAAAAAAAAAAAAAAAAAAAAAAAAAAAAAAAAAAAAAAAAAAAAAAAAAAAAAAAAAAAAAAAAAAAAAAAAAAAAAAAAAAAAAAAAAAAAAAAAAAAAAAAAAAAAAAAAAAAAAAAAAAAAAAAAAAAAAAAAAAAAAAAAAAAAAAAAAAAAAAAAAAAAAAAAAAAAAAAAAAAAAAAAAAAAAAAAAAAAAAAAAAAAAAAAAAAAAAAAAAAAAAAAAAAAAAAAAAAAAAAAAAAAAAAAAAAAAAAAAAAAAAAAAAAAAAAAAAAAAAAAAAAAAAAAAAAAAAAAAAAAAAAAAAAAAAAAAAAAAAAAAAAAAAAAAAAAAAAAAAAAAAAAAAAAAAAAAAAAAAAAAAAAAAAAAAAAAAAAAAAAAAAAAAAAAAAAAAAAAAAAAAAAAAAAAAAAAAAAAAAAAAAAAAAAAAAAAAAAAAAAAAAAAAAAAAAAAAAAAAAAAAAAAAAAAAAAAAAAAAAAAAAAAAAAAAAAAAAAAAAAAAAAAAAAAAAAAAAAAAAAAAAAAAAAAAAAAAAAAAAAAAAAAAAAAAAAAAAAAAAAAAAAAAAAAAAAAAAAAAAAAAAAAAAAAAAAAAAAAAAAAAAAAAAAAAAAAAAAAAAAAAAAAAAAAAAAAAAAAAAAAAAAAAAAAAAAAAAAAAAAAAAAAAAAAAAAAAAAAAAAAAAAAAAAAAAAAAAAAAAAAAAAAAAAAAAAAAAAAAAAAAAAAAAAAAAAAAAAAAAAAAAAAAAAAAAAAAAAAAAAAAAAAAAAAAAAAAAAAAAAAAAAAAAAAAAAAAAAAAAAAAAAAAAAAAAAAAAAAAAAAAAAAAAAAAAAAAAAAAAAAAAAAAAAAAAAAAAAAAAAAAAAAAAAAAAAAAAAAAAAAAAAAAAAAAAAAAAAAAAAAAAAAAAAAAAAAAAAAAAAAAAAAAAAAAAAAAAAAAAAAAAAAAAAAAAAAAAAAAAAAAAAAAAAAAAAAAAAAAAAAAAAAAAAAAAAAAAAAAAAAAAAAAAAAAAAAAAAAAAAAAAAAAAAAAAAAAAAAAAAAAAAAAAAAAAAAAAAAAAAAAAAAAAAAAAAAAAAAAAAAAAAAAAAAAAAAAAAAAAAAAAAAAAAAAAAAAAAAAAAAAAAAAAAAAAAAAAAAAAAAAAAAAAAAAAAAAAAAAAAAAAAAAAAAAAAAAAAAAAAAAAAAAAAAAAAAAAAAAAAAAAAAAAAAAAAAAAAAAAAAAAAAAAAAAAAAAAAAAAAAAAAAAAAAAAAAAAAAAAAAAAAAAAAAAAAAAAAAAAAAAAAAAAAAAAAAAAAAAAAAAAAAAAAAAAAAAAAAAAAAAAAAAAAAAAAAAAAAAAAAAAAAAAAAAAAAAAAAAAAAAAAAAAAAAAAAAAAAAAAAAAAAAAAAAAAAAAAAAAAAAAAAAAAAAAAAAAAAAAAAAAAAAAAAAAAAAAAAAAAAAAAAAAAAAAAAAAAAAAAAAAAAAAAAAAAAAAAAAAAAAAAAAAAAAAAAAAAAAAAAAAAAAAAAAAAAAAAAAAAAAAAAAAAAAAAAAAAAAAAAAAAAAAAAAAAAAAAAAAAAAAAAAAAAAAAAAAAAAAAAAAAAAAAAAAAAAAAAAAAAAAAAAAAAAAAAAAAAAAAAAAAAAAAAAAAAAAAAAAAAAAAAAAAAAAAAAAAAAAAAAAAAAAAAAAAAAAAAAAAAAAAAAAAAAAAAAAAAAAAAAAAAAAAAAAAAAAAAAAAAAAAAAAAAAAAAAAAAAAAAAAAAAAAAAAAAAAAAAAAAAAAAAAAAAAAAAAAAAAAAAAAAAAAAAAAAAAAAAAAAAAAAAAAAAAAAAAAAAAAAAAAAAAAAAAAAAAAAAAAAAAAAAAAAAAAAAAAAAAAAAAAAAAAAAAAAAAAAAAAAAAAAAAAAAAAAAAAAAAAAAAAAAAAAAAAAAAAAAAAAAAAAAAAAAAAAAAAAAAAAAAAAAAAAAAAAAAAAAAAAAAAAAAAAAAAAAAAAAAAAAAAAAAAAAAAAAAAAAAAAAAAAAAAAAAAAAAAAAAAAAAAAAAAAAAAAAAAAAAAAAAAAAAAAAAAAAAAAAAAAAAAAAAAAAAAAAAAAAAAAAAAAAAAAAAAAAAAAAAAAAAAAAAAAAAAAAAAAAAAAAAAAAAAAAAAAAAAAAAAAAAAAAAAAAAAAAAAAAAAAAAAAAAAAAAAAAAAAAAAAAAAAAAAAAAAAAAAAAAAAAAAAAAAAAAAAAAAAAAAAAAAAAAAAAAAAAAAAAAAAAAAAAAAAAAAAAAAAAAAAAAAAAAAAAAAAAAAAAAAAAAAAAAAAAAAAAAAAAAAAAAAAAAAAAAAAAAAAAAAAAAAAAAAAAAAAAAAAAAAAAAAAAAAAAAAAAAAAAAAAAAAAAAAAAAAAAAAAAAAAAAAAAAAAAAAAAAAAAAAAAAAAAAAAAAAAAAAAAAAAAAAAAAAAAAAAAAAAAAAAAAAAAAAAAAAAAAAAAAAAAAAAAAAAAAAAAAAAAAAAAAAAAAAAAAAAAAAAAAAAAAAAAAAAAAAAAAAAAAAAAAAAAAAAAAAAAAAAAAAAAAAAAAAAAAAAAAAAAAAAAAAAAAAAAAAAAAAAAAAAAAAAAAAAAAAAAAAAAAAAAAAAAAAAAAAAAAAAAAAAAAAAAAAAAAAAAAAAAAAAAAAAAAAAAAAAAAAAAAAAAAAAAAAAAAAAAAAAAAAAAAAAAAAAAAAAAAAAAAAAAAAAAAAAAAAAAAAAAAAAAAAAAAAAAAAAAAAAAAAAAAAAAAAAAAAAAAAAAAAAAAAAAAAAAAAAAAAAAAAAAAAAAAAAAAAAAAAAAAAAAAAAAAAAAAAAAAAAAAAAAAAAAAAAAAAAAAAAAAAAAAAAAAAAAAAAAAAAAAAAAAAAAAAAAAAAAAAAAAAAAAAAAAAAAAAAAAAAAAAAAAAAAAAAAAAAAAAAAAAAAAAAAAAAAAAAAAAAAAAAAAAAAAAAAAAAAAAAAAAAAAAAAAAAAAAAAAAAAAAAAAAAAAAAAAAAAAAAAAAAAAAAAAAAAAAAAAAAAAAAAAAAAAAAAAAAAAAAAAAAAAAAAAAAAAAAAAAAAAAAAAAAAAAAAAAAAAAAAAAAAAAAAAAAAAAAAAAAAAAAAAAAAAAAAAAAAAAAAAAAAAAAAAAAAAAAAAAAAAAAAAAAAAAAAAAAAAAAAAAAAAAAAAAAAAAAAAAAAAAAAAAAAAAAAAAAAAAAAAAAAAAAAAAAAAAAAAAAAAAAAAAAAAAAAAAAAAAAAAAAAAAAAAAAAAAAAAAAAAAAAAAAAAAAAAAAAAAAAAAAAAAAAAAAAAAAAAAAAAAAAAAAAAAAAAAAAAAAAAAAAAAAAAAAAAAAAAAAAAAAAAAAAAAAAAAAAAAAAAAAAAAAAAAAAAAAAAAAAAAAAAAAAAAAAAAAAAAAAAAAAAAAAAAAAAAAAAAAAAAAAAAAAAAAAAAAAAAAAAAAAAAAAAAAAAAAAAAAAAAAAAAAAAAAAAAAAAAAAAAAAAAAAAAAAAAAAAAAAAAAAAAAAAAAAAAAAAAAAAAAAAAAAAAAAAAAAAAAAAAAAAAAAAAAAAAAAAAAAAAAAAAAAAAAAAAAAAAAAAAAAAAAAAAAAAAAAAAAAAAAAAAAAAAAAAAAAAAAAAAAAAAAAAAAAAAAAAAAAAAAAAAAAAAAAAAAAAAAAAAAAAAAAAAAAAAAAAAAAAAAAAAAAAAAAAAAAAAAAAAAAAAAAAAAAAAAAAAAAAAAAAAAAAAAAAAAAAAAAAAAAAAAAAAAAAAAAAAAAAAAAAAAAAAAAAAAAAAAAAAAAAAAAAAAAAAAAAAAAAAAAAAAAAAAAAAAAAAAAAAAAAAAAAAAAAAAAAAAAAAAAAAAAAAAAAAAAAAAAAAAAAAAAAAAAAAAAAAAAAAAAAAAAAAAAAAAAAAAAAAAAAAAAAAAAAAAAAAAAAAAAAAAAAAAAAAAAAAAAAAAAAAAAAAAAAAAAAAAAAAAAAAAAAAAAAAAAAAAAAAAAAAAAAAAAAAAAAAAAAAAAAAAAAAAAAAAAAAAAAAAAAAAAAAAAAAAAAAAAAAAAAAAAAAAAAAAAAAAAAAAAAAAAAAAAAAAAAAAAAAAAAAAAAAAAAAAAAAAAAAAAAAAAAAAAAAAAAAAAAAAAAAAAAAAAAAAAAAAAAAAAAAAAAAAAAAAAAAAAAAAAAAAAAAAAAAAAAAAAAAAAAAAAAAAAAAAAAAAAAAAAAAAAAAAAAAAAAAAAAAAAAAAAAAAAAAAAAAAAAAAAAAAAAAAAAAAAAAAAAAAAAAAAAAAAAAAAAAAAAAAAAAAAAAAAAAAAAAAAAAAAAAAAAAAAAAAAAAAAAAAAAAAAAAAAAAAAAAAAAAAAAAAAAAAAAAAAAAAAAAAAAAAAAAAAAAAAAAAAAAAAAAAAAAAAAAAAAAAAAAAAAAAAAAAAAAAAAAAAAAAAAAAAAAAAAAAAAAAAAAAAAAAAAAAAAAAAAAAAAAAAAAAAAAAAAAAAAAAAAAAAAAAAAAAAAAAAAAAAAAAAAAAAAAAAAAAAAAAAAAAAAAAAAAAAAAAAAAAAAAAAAAAAAAAAAAAAAAAAAAAAAAAAAAAAAAAAAAAAAAAAAAAAAAAAAAAAAAAAAAAAAAAAAAAAAAAAAAAAAAAAAAAAAAAAAAAAAAAAAAAAAAAAAAAAAAAAAAAAAAAAAAAAAAAAAAAAAAAAAAAAAAAAAAAAAAAAAAAAAAAAAAAAAAAAAAAAAAAAAAAAAAAAAAAAAAAAAAAAAAAAAAAAAAAAAAAAAAAAAAAAAAAAAAAAAAAAAAAAAAAAAAAAAAAAAAAAAAAAAAAAAAAAAAAAAAAAAAAAAAAAAAAAAAAAAAAAAAAAAAAAAAAAAAAAAAAAAAAAAAAAAAAAAAAAAAAAAAAAAAAAAAAAAAAAAAAAAAAAAAAAAAAAAAAAAAAAAAAAAAAAAAAAAAAAAAAAAAAAAAAAAAAAAAAAAAAAAAAAAAAAAAAAAAAAAAAAAAAAAAAAAAAAAAAAAAAAAAAAAAAAAAAAAAAAAAAAAAAAAAAAAAAAAAAAAAAAAAAAAAAAAAAAAAAAAAAAAAAAAAAAAAAAAAAAAAAAAAAAAAAAAAAAAAAAAAAAAAAAAAAAAAAAAAAAAAAAAAAAAAAAAAAAAAAAAAAAAAAAAAAAAAAAAAAAAAAAAAAAAAAAAAAAAAAAAAAAAAAAAAAAAAAAAAAAAAAAAAAAAAAAAAAAAAAAAAAAAAAAAAAAAAAAAAAAAAAAAAAAAAAAAAAAAAAAAAAAAAAAAAAAAAAAAAAAAAAAAAAAAAAAAAAAAAAAAAAAAAAAAAAAAAAAAAAAAAAAAAAAAAAAAAAAAAAAAAAAAAAAAAAAAAAAAAAAAAAAAAAAAAAAAAAAAAAAAAAAAAAAAAAAAAAAAAAAAAAAAAAAAAAAAAAAAAAAAAAAAAAAAAAAAAAAAAAAAAAAAAAAAAAAAAAAAAAAAAAAAAAAAAAAAAAAAAAAAAAAAAAAAAAAAAAAAAAAAAAAAAAAAAAAAAAAAAAAAAAAAAAAAAAAAAAAAAAAAAAAAAAAAAAAAAAAAAAAAAAAAAAAAAAAAAAAAAAAAAAAAAAAAAAAAAAAAAAAAAAAAAAAAAAAAAAAAAAAAAAAAAAAAAAAAAAAAAAAAAAAAAAAAAAAAAAAAAAAAAAAAAAAAAAAAAAAAAAAAAAAAAAAAAAAAAAAAAAAAAAAAAAAAAAAAAAAAAAAAAAAAAAAAAAAAAAAAAAAAAAAAAAAAAAAAAAAAAAAAAAAAAAAAAAAAAAAAAAAAAAAAAAAAAAAAAAAAAAAAAAAAAAAAAAAAAAAAAAAAAAAAAAAAAAAAAAAAAAAAAAAAAAAAAAAAAAAAAAAAAAAAAAAAAAAAAAAAAAAAAAAAAAAAAAAAAAAAAAAAAAAAAAAAAAAAAAAAAAAAAAAAAAAAAAAAAAAAAAAAAAAAAAAAAAAAAAAAAAAAAAAAAAAAAAAAAAAAAAAAAAAAAAAAAAAAAAAAAAAAAAAAAAAAAAAAAAAAAAAAAAAAAAAAAAAAAAAAAAAAAAAAAAAAAAAAAAAAAAAAAAAAAAAAAAAAAAAAAAAAAAAAAAAAAAAAAAAAAAAAAAAAAAAAAAAAAAAAAAAAAAAAAAAAAAAAAAAAAAAAAAAAAAAAAAAAAAAAAAAAAAAAAAAAAAAAAAAAAAAAAAAAAAAAAAAAAAAAAAAAAAAAAAAAAAAAAAAAAAAAAAAAAAAAAAAAAAAAAAAAAAAAAAAAAAAAAAAAAAAAAAAAAAAAAAAAAAAAAAAAAAAAAAAAAAAAAAAAAAAAAAAAAAAAAAAAAAAAAAAAAAAAAAAAAAAAAAAAAAAAAAAAAAAAAAAAAAAAAAAAAAAAAAAAAAAAAAAAAAAAAAAAAAAAAAAAAAAAAAAAAAAAAAAAAAAAAAAAAAAAAAAAAAAAAAAAAAAAAAAAAAAAAAAAAAAAAAAAAAAAAAAAAAAAAAAAAAAAAAAAAAAAAAAAAAAAAAAAAAAAAAAAAAAAAAAAAAAAAAAAAAAAAAAAAAAAAAAAAAAAAAAAAAAAAAAAAAAAAAAAAAAAAAAAAAAAAAAAAAAAAAAAAAAAAAAAAAAAAAAAAAAAAAAAAAAAAAAAAAAAAAAAAAAAAAAAAAAAAAAAAAAAAAAAAAAAAAAAAAAAAAAAAAAAAAAAAAAAAAAAAAAAAAAAAAAAAAAAAAAAAAAAAAAAAAAAAAAAAAAAAAAAAAAAAAAAAAAAAAAAAAAAAAAAAAAAAAAAAAAAAAAAAAAAAAAAAAAAAAAAAAAAAAAAAAAAAAAAAAAAAAAAAAAAAAAAAAAAAAAAAAAAAAAAAAAAAAAAAAAAAAAAAAAAAAAAAAAAAAAAAAAAAAAAAAAAAAAAAAAAAAAAAAAAAAAAAAAAAAAAAAAAAAAAAAAAAAAAAAAAAAAAAAAAAAAAAAAAAAAAAAAAAAAAAAAAAAAAAAAAAAAAAAAAAAAAAAAAAAAAAAAAAAAAAAAAAAAAAAAAAAAAAAAAAAAAAAAAAAAAAAAAAAAAAAAAAAAAAAAAAAAAAAAAAAAAAAAAAAAAAAAAAAAAAAAAAAAAAAAAAAAAAAAAAAAAAAAAAAAAAAAAAAAAAAAAAAAAAAAAAAAAAAAAAAAAAAAAAAAAAAAAAAAAAAAAAAAAAAAAAAAAAAAAAAAAAAAAAAAAAAAAAAAAAAAAAAAAAAAAAAAAAAAAAAAAAAAAAAAAAAAAAAAAAAAAAAAAAAAAAAAAAAAAAAAAAAAAAAAAAAAAAAAAAAAAAAAAAAAAAAAAAAAAAAAAAAAAAAAAAAAAAAAAAAAAAAAAAAAAAAAAAAAAAAAAAAAAAAAAAAAAAAAAAAAAAAAAAAAAAAAAAAAAAAAAAAAAAAAAAAAAAAAAAAAAAAAAAAAAAAAAAAAAAAAAAAAAAAAAAAAAAAAAAAAAAAAAAAAAAAAAAAAAAAAAAAAAAAAAAAAAAAAAAAAAAAAAAAAAAAAAAAAAAAAAAAAAAAAAAAAAAAAAAAAAAAAAAAAAAAAAAAAAAAAAAAAAAAAAAAAAAAAAAAAAAAAAAAAAAAAAAAAAAAAAAAAAAAAAAAAAAAAAAAAAAAAAAAAAAAAAAAAAAAAAAAAAAAAAAAAAAAAAAAAAAAAAAAAAAAAAAAAAAAAAAAAAAAAAAAAAAAAAAAAAAAAAAAAAAAAAAAAAAAAAAAAAAAAAAAAAAAAAAAAAAAAAAAAAAAAAAAAAAAAAAAAAAAAAAAAAAAAAAAAAAAAAAAAAAAAAAAAAAAAAAAAAAAAAAAAAAAAAAAAAAAAAAAAAAAAAAAAAAAAAAAAAAAAAAAAAAAAAAAAAAAAAAAAAAAAAAAAAAAAAAAAAAAAAAAAAAAAAAAAAAAAAAAAAAAAAAAAAAAAAAAAAAAAAAAAAAAAAAAAAAAAAAAAAAAAAAAAAAAAAAAAAAAAAAAAAAAAAAAAAAAAAAAAAAAAAAAAAAAAAAAAAAAAAAAAAAAAAAAAAAAAAAAAAAAAAAAAAAAAAAAAAAAAAAAAAAAAAAAAAAAAAAAAAAAAAAAAAAAAAAAAAAAAAAAAAAAAAAAAAAAAAAAAAAAAAAAAAAAAAAAAAAAAAAAAAAAAAAAAAAAAAAAAAAAAAAAAAAAAAAAAAAAAAAAAAAAAAAAAAAAAAAAAAAAAAAAAAAAAAAAAAAAAAAAAAAAAAAAAAAAAAAAAAAAAAAAAAAAAAAAAAAAAAAAAAAAAAAAAAAAAAAAAAAAAAAAAAAAAAAAAAAAAAAAAAAAAAAAAAAAAAAAAAAAAAAAAAAAAAAAAAAAAAAAAAAAAAAAAAAAAAAAAAAAAAAAAAAAAAAAAAAAAAAAAAAAAAAAAAAAAAAAAAAAAAAAAAAAAAAAAAAAAAAAAAAAAAAAAAAAAAAAAAAAAAAAAAAAAAAAAAAAAAAAAAAAAAAAAAAAAAAAAAAAAAAAAAAAAAAAAAAAAAAAAAAAAAAAAAAAAAAAAAAAAAAAAAAAAAAAAAAAAAAAAAAAAAAAAAAAAAAAAAAAAAAAAAAAAAAAAAAAAAAAAAAAAAAAAAAAAAAAAAAAAAAAAAAAAAAAAAAAAAAAAAAAAAAAAAAAAAAAAAAAAAAAAAAAAAAAAAAAAAAAAAAAAAAAAAAAAAAAAAAAAAAAAAAAAAAAAAAAAAAAAAAAAAAAAAAAAAAAAAAAAAAAAAAAAAAAAAAAAAAAAAAAAAAAAAAAAAAAAAAAAAAAAAAAAAAAAAAAAAAAAAAAAAAAAAAAAAAAAAAAAAAAAAAAAAAAAAAAAAAAAAAAAAAAAAAAAAAAAAAAAAAAAAAAAAAAAAAAAAAAAAAAAAAAAAAAAAAAAAAAAAAAAAAAAAAAAAAAAAAAAAAAAAAAAAAAAAAAAAAAAAAAAAAAAAAAAAAAAAAAAAAAAAAAAAAAAAAAAAAAAAAAAAAAAAAAAAAAAAAAAAAAAAAAAAAAAAAAAAAAAAAAAAAAAAAAAAAAAAAAAAAAAAAAAAAAAAAAAAAAAAAAAAAAAAAAAAAAAAAAAAAAAAAAAAAAAAAAAAAAAAAAAAAAAAAAAAAAAAAAAAAAAAAAAAAAAAAAAAAAAAAAAAAAAAAAAAAAAAAAAAAAAAAAAAAAAAAAAAAAAAAAAAAAAAAAAAAAAAAAAAAAAAAAAAAAAAAAAAAAAAAAAAAAAAAAAAAAAAAAAAAAAAAAAAAAAAAAAAAAAAAAAAAAAAAAAAAAAAAAAAAAAAAAAAAAAAAAAAAAAAAAAAAAAAAAAAAAAAAAAAAAAAAAAAAAAAAAAAAAAAAAAAAAAAAAAAAAAAAAAAAAAAAAAAAAAAAAAAAAAAAAAAAAAAAAAAAAAAAAAAAAAAAAAAAAAAAAAAAAAAAAAAAAAAAAAAAAAAAAAAAAAAAAAAAAAAAAAAAAAAAAAAAAAAAAAAAAAAAAAAAAAAAAAAAAAAAAAAAAAAAAAAAAAAAAAAAAAAAAAAAAAAAAAAAAAAAAAAAAAAAAAAAAAAAAAAAAAAAAAAAAAAAAAAAAAAAAAAAAAAAAAAAAAAAAAAAAAAAAAAAAAAAAAAAAAAAAAAAAAAAAAAAAAAAAAAAAAAAAAAAAAAAAAAAAAAAAAAAAAAAAAAAAAAAAAAAAAAAAAAAAAAAAAAAAAAAAAAAAAAAAAAAAAAAAAAAAAAAAAAAAAAAAAAAAAAAAAAAAAAAAAAAAAAAAAAAAAAAAAAAAAAAAAAAAAAAAAAAAAAAAAAAAAAAAAAAAAAAAAAAAAAAAAAAAAAAAAAAAAAAAAAAAAAAAAAAAAAAAAAAAAAAAAAAAAAAAAAAAAAAAAAAAAAAAAAAAAAAAAAAAAAAAAAAAAAAAAAAAAAAAAAAAAAAAAAAAAAAAAAAAAAAAAAAAAAAAAAAAAAAAAAAAAAAAAAAAAAAAAAAAAAAAAAAAAAAAAAAAAAAAAAAAAAAAAAAAAAAAAAAAAAAAAAAAAAAAAAAAAAAAAAAAAAAAAAAAAAAAAAAAAAAAAAAAAAAAAAAAAAAAAAAAAAAAAAAAAAAAAAAAAAAAAAAAAAAAAAAAAAAAAAAAAAAAAAAAAAAAAAAAAAAAAAAAAAAAAAAAAAAAAAAAAAAAAAAAAAAAAAAAAAAAAAAAAAAAAAAAAAAAAAAAAAAAAAAAAAAAAAAAAAAAAAAAAAAAAAAAAAAAAAAAAAAAAAAAAAAAAAAAAAAAAAAAAAAAAAAAAAAAAAAAAAAAAAAAAAAAAAAAAAAAAAAAAAAAAAAAAAAAAAAAAAAAAAAAAAAAAAAAAAAAAAAAAAAAAAAAAAAAAAAAAAAAAAAAAAAAAAAAAAAAAAAAAAAAAAAAAAAAAAAAAAAAAAAAAAAAAAAAAAAAAAAAAAAAAAAAAAAAAAAAAAAAAAAAAAAAAAAAAAAAAAAAAAAAAAAAAAAAAAAAAAAAAAAAAAAAAAAAAAAAAAAAAAAAAAAAAAAAAAAAAAAAAAAAAAAAAAAAAAAAAAAAAAAAAAAAAAAAAAAAAAAAAAAAAAAAAAAAAAAAAAAAAAAAAAAAAAAAAAAAAAAAAAAAAAAAAAAAAAAAAAAAAAAAAAAAAAAAAAAAAAAAAAAAAAAAAAAAAAAAAAAAAAAAAAAAAAAAAAAAAAAAAAAAAAAAAAAAAAAAAAAAAAAAAAAAAAAAAAAAAAAAAAAAAAAAAAAAAAAAAAAAAAAAAAAAAAAAAAAAAAAAAAAAAAAAAAAAAAAAAAAAAAAAAAAAAAAAAAAAAAAAAAAAAAAAAAAAAAAAAAAAAAAAAAAAAAAAAAAAAAAAAAAAAAAAAAAAAAAAAAAAAAAAAAAAAAAAAAAAAAAAAAAAAAAAAAAAAAAAAAAAAAAAAAAAAAAAAAAAAAAAAAAAAAAAAAAAAAAAAAAAAAAAAAAAAAAAAAAAAAAAAAAAAAAAAAAAAAAAAAAAAAAAAAAAAAAAAAAAAAAAAAAAAAAAAAAAAAAAAAAAAAAAAAAAAAAAAAAAAAAAAAAAAAAAAAAAAAAAAAAAAAAAAAAAAAAAAAAAAAAAAAAAAAAAAAAAAAAAAAAAAAAAAAAAAAAAAAAAAAAAAAAAAAAAAAAAAAAAAAAAAAAAAAAAAAAAAAAAAAAAAAAAAAAAAAAAAAAAAAAAAAAAAAAAAAAAAAAAAAAAAAAAAAAAAAAAAAAAAAAAAAAAAAAAAAAAAAAAAAAAAAAAAAAAAAAAAAAAAAAAAAAAAAAAAAAAAAAAAAAAAAAAAAAAAAAAAAAAAAAAAAAAAAAAAAAAAAAAAAAAAAAAAAAAAAAAAAAAAAAAAAAAAAAAAAAAAAAAAAAAAAAAAAAAAAAAAAAAAAAAAAAAAAAAAAAAAAAAAAAAAAAAAAAAAAAAAAAAAAAAAAAAAAAAAAAAAAAAAAAAAAAAAAAAAAAAAAAAAAAAAAAAAAAAAAAAAAAAAAAAAAAAAAAAAAAAAAAAAAAAAAAAAAAAAAAAAAAAAAAAAAAAAAAAAAAAAAAAAAAAAAAAAAAAAAACAAAAAAAAAAAAAAAAAAAAAAAAAAAAAAAAAAAAAAAAAAAAAAAAAAAAAAAAAAAAAAAAAAAAAAAAAAAAAAAAAAAAAAAAAAAAAAAAAAAAAAAAAAAAAAAAAAAAAAAAAAAAAAAAAAAAAAAAAAAAAAAAAAAAAAAAAAAAAAAAAAAAAAAAAAAAAAAAAAAAAAAAAAAAAAAAAAAAAAAAAAAAAAAAAAAAAAAAAAAAAAAAAAAAAAAAAAAAAAAAAAAAAAAAAAAAAAAAAAAAAAAAAAAAAAAAAAAAAAAAAAAAAAAAAAAAAAAAAAAAAAAAAAAAAAAAAAAAAAAAAAAAAAAAAAAAAAAAAAAAAAAAAAAAAAAAAAAAAAAAAAAAAAAAAAAAAAAAAAAAAAAAAAAAAAAAAAAAAAAAAAAAAAAAAAAAAAAAAAAAAAAAAAAAAAAAAAAAAAAAAAAAAAAAAAAAAAAAAAAAAAAAAAAAAAAAAAAAAAAAAAAAAAAAAAAAAAAAAAAAAAAAAAAAAAAAAAAAAAAAAAAAAAAAACAAAAAAAAAAAAAAAAAAAAAAAAAAAAAAAAAAAAAAAAAAAAAAAAAAAAAAAAAAAAAAAAAAAAAAAAAAAAAAAAAAAAAAAAAAAAAAAAAAAAAAAAAAAAAAAAAAAAAAAAAAAAAAAAAAAAAAAAAAAAAAAAAAAAAAAAAAAAAAAAAAAAAAAAAAAAAAAAAAAAAAAAAAAAAAAAAAAAAAAAAAAAAAAAAAAAAAAAAAAAAAAAAAAAAAAAAAAAAAAAAAAAAAAAAAAAAAAAAAAAAAAAAAAAAAAAAAAAAAAAAAAAAAAAAAAAAAAAAAAAAAAAAAAAAAAAAAAAAAAAAAAAAAAAAAAAAAAAAAAAAAAAAAAAAAAAAAAAAAAAAAAAAAAAAAAAAAAAAAAAAAAAAAACAAAAAAAAAAAAAAAAAAAAAAAAAAAAAAAAAAAAAAAAAAAAAAAAAAAAAAAAAAAAAAAAAAAAAAAAAAAAAAAAAAAAAAAAAAAAAAAAAAAAAAAAAAAAAAAAAAAAAAAAAAAAAAAAAAAAAAAAAAAAAAAAAAAAAAAAAAAAAAAAAAAAAAAAAAAAAAAAAAAAAAAAAAAAAAAAAAAAAAAAAAAAAAAAAAAAAAAAAAAAAAAAAAAAAAAAAAAAAAAAAAAAAAAAAAAAAAAAAAAAAAAAAAAAAAAAAAAAAAAAAAAAAAAAAAAAAAAAAAAAAAAAAAAAAAAAAAAAAAAAAAAAAAAAAAAAAAAAAAAAAAAAAAAAAAAAAAAAAAAAAAAAAAAAAAAAAAAAAAAAAAAAAAAAAAAAAAAAAAAAAAAAAAAAAAAAAAAAAAAAAAAAAACAAAAAAAAAAAAAAAAAAAAAAAAAAAAAAAAAAAAAAAAAAAAAAAAAAAAAAAAAAAAAAAAAAAAAAAAAAAAAAAAAAAAAAAAAAAAAAAAAAAAAAAAAAAAAAAAAAAAAAAAAAAAAAAAAAAAAAAAAAAAAAAAAAAAAAAAAAAAAAAAAAAAAAAAAAAAAAAAAAAAAAAAAAAAAAAAAAAAAAAAAAAAAAAAAAAAAAAAAAAAAAAAAAAAAAAAAAAAAAAAAAAAAAAAAAAAAAAAAAAAAAAAAAAAAAAAAAAAAAAAAAAAAAAAAAAAAAAAAAAAAAAAAAAAAAAAAAAAAAAAAAAAAAAAAAAAAAAAAAAAAAAAAAAAAAAAAAAAAAAAAAAAAAAAAAAAAAAAAAAAAAAAAAAAAAAAAAAAAAAAAAAAAAAAAAAAAAAAAAAAAAAAAAAAAAAAAACAAAAAAAAAAAAAAAAAAAAAAAAAAAAAAAAAAAAAAAAAAAAAAAAAAAAAAAAAAAAAAAAAAAAAAAAAAAAAAAAAAAAAAAAAAAAAAAAAAAAAAAAAAAAAAAAAAAAAAAAAAAAAAAAAAAAAAAAAAAAAAAAAAAAAAAAAAAAAAAAAAAAAAAAAAAAAAAAAAAAAAAAAAAAAAAAAAAAAAAAAAAAAAAAAAAAAAAAAAAAAAAAAAAAAAAAAAAAAAAAAAAAAAAAAAAAAAAAAAAAAAAAAAAAAAAAAAAAAAAAAAAAAAAAAAAAAAAAAAAAAAAAAAACAAAAAAAAAAAAAAAAAAAAAAAAAAAAAAAAAAAAAAAAAAAAAAAAAAAAAAAAAAAAAAAAAAAAAAAAAAAAAAAAAAAAAAAAAAAAAAAAAAAAAAAAAAAAAAAAAAAAAAAAAAAAAAAAAAAAAAAAAAAAAAAAAAAAAAAAAAAAAAAAAAAAAAAAAAAAAAAAAAAAAAAAAAAAAAAAAAAAAAAAAAAAAAAAAAACAAAAAAAAAAAAAAAAAAAAAAAAAAAAAAAAAAAAAAAAAAAAAAAAAAAAAAAAAAAAAAAAAAAAAAAAAAAAAAAAAAAAAAAAAAAAAAAAAAAAAAAAAAAAAAAACAAAAAAAAAAAAAAAAAAAAAAAAAAAAAAAAAAAAAAAAAAAAAAAAAAAAAAAAAAAAAAAAAAAAAAAAAAAAAAAAAAAAAAAAAAAAAAAAAAAAAAAAAAAAAAAAAAAAAAAAAAAAAAAAAAAAAAAAAAAAAAAAAAAAAAAAAAAAAAAAAAAAAAAAAAAAAAAAAAAAAAAAAAAAAAAAAAAAAAAAAAAAAAAAAAAAAAAAAAAAAAAAAAAAAAAAAAAAAAAAAAAAAAAAAAAAAAAAAAAAAAAAAAAAAAAAAAAAAAAAAAAAAAAAAAAAAAAAAAAAAAAAAAAAAAAAAAAAAAAAAAAAAAAAAAAAAAAAAAAAAAAAAAAAAAAAAAAAAAAAAAAAAAAAAAAAAAAAAAAAAAAAAAAAAAAAAAAAAAAAAAAAAAAAAAAAAAAAAAAAAAAAAAAAAAAAAAAAAAAAAAAAAAAAAAAAAAAAAAAAAAAAAAAAAAAAAAAAAAAAAAAAAAAAAAAAAAAAAAAAAAAAAAAAAAAAAAAAAAAAAAAAAAAAAAAAAAAAAAAAAAAAAAAAAAAAAAAAAAAAAAAAAAAAAAAAAAAAAAAAAAAAAAAAAAAAAAAAAAAAAAAAAAAAAAAAAAAAAAAAAAAAAAAAAAAAAAAAAAAAAAAAAAAAAAAAAAAAAAAAAAAAAAAAAAAAAAAAAAAAAAAAAAAAAAAAAAAAAAAAAAAAAAAAAAAAAAAAAAAAAAAAAAAAAAAAAAAAAAAAAAAAAAAAAAAAAAAAAAAAAAAAAAAAAAAAAAAAAAAAAAAAAAAAAAAAAAAAAAAAAAAAAAAAAAAAAAAAAAAAAAAAAAAAAAAAAAAAAAAAAAAAAAAAAAAAAAAAAAAAAAAAAAAAAAAAAAAAAAAAAAAAAAAAAAAAAAAAAAAAAAAAAAAAAAAAAAAAAAAAAAAAAAAAAAAAAAAAAAAAAAAAAAAAAAAAAAAAAAAAAAAAAAAAAAAAAAAAAAAAAAAAAAAAAAAAAAAAAAAAAAAAAAAAAAAAAAAAAAAAAAAAAAAAAAAAAAAAAAAAAAAAAAAAAAAAAAAAAAAAAAAAAAAAAAAAAAAAAAAAAAAAAAAAAAAAAAAAAAAAAAAAAAAAAAAAAAAAAAAAAAAAAAAAAAAAAAAAAAAAAAAAAAAAAAAAAAAAAAAAAAAAAAAAAAAAAAAAAAAAAAAAAAAAAAAAAAAAAAAAAAAAAAAAAAAAAAAAAAAAAAAAAAAAAAAAAAAAAAAAAAAAAAAAAAAAAAAAAAAAAAAAAAAAAAAAAAAAAAAAAAAAAAAAAAAAAAAAAAAAAAAAAAAAAAAAAAAAAAAAAAAAAAAAAAAAAAAAAAAAAAAAAAAAAAAAAAAAAAAAAAAAAAAAAAAAAAAAAAAAAAAAAAAAAAAAAAAAAAAAAAAAAAAAAAAAAAAAAAAAAAAAAAAAAAAAAAAAAAAAAAAAAAAAAAAAAAAAAAAAAAAAAAAAAAAAAAAAAAAAAAAAAAAAAAAAAAAAAAAAAAAAAAAAAAAAAAAAAAAAAAAAAAAAAAAAAAAAAAAAAAAAAAAAAAAAAAAAAAAAAAAAAAAAAAAAAAAAAAAAAAAAAAAAAAAAAAAAAAAAAAAAAAAAAAAAAAAAAACAAAAAAAAAAAAAAAAAAAAAAAAAAAAAAAAAAAAAAAAAAAAAAAAAAAAAAAAAAAAAAAAAAAAAACAAAAAAAAAAAAAAAAAAAAAAAAAAAAAAAAAAAAAAAAAAAAAAAAAAAAAAAAAAAAAAAAAAAAAAAAAAAAAAAAAAAAAATAAAAAAAAAAAAAAAAAAAAAAAAAAAAAAAAAAAAAAAAAAAAAAAAAAAAAAAAATAAAAAAAAAAAAAAAAAAAAAAAAAAAAAAAAAAAAAAATAAAAAAAAAAAAAAAAAAAAAAAAAAAAAAAAAAAAAAAAAAAAAAAAAAAAAAAAAAAAAAAAAAAAAAAAAAAAAAAAAAAAAAAAAAAAAAAAAAAAAAAAAAAAAAAAAAAAAATAAAAAAAAAAAAAAAAAAAAAAAAAAAAAAAAAAAAAAAAAAAAAATAAAAAAAAAAAAAAAAAAAAAAAAAAAAAAAAAAAAAAAAAAAAAAAAAAAAAAAAAAAAAAAAAAAAAAAAAAAAAAAAAAAAAAAAAAAAAAAAAAAAAAAAAAAAAAAAAAAAAAAAAAAAAAAAAAAAAAAAAAAAAAAAAAAAAAAAAAAAAAAAAAAAAAAAAAAAAAAAAAAAAAAAAAAAAAAAAAAAAAAAAAAAAAAAAAAAAAAAAAAAAAAAAAAAAAAAAAAAAAAAAAAAAAAAAAAAAAAAAAAAAAAAAAAAAAAAAAAAAAAAAAAAAAAAAAAAAAAAAAAAAAAAAAAAAAAAAAAAAAAAAAAAATAAAAAAAAAAAAAAAAAAAAAAAAAAAAAAAAAAAAAAAAAAAAAAAAAAAAAAAAAAAAAAAAAAAAAAAAAAAAAAAAAAAAAAAAAAAAAAAAAAAAAAAAAAAAAAAAAAAAAAAAAAAAAAAAAAAAAAAAAAAAAAAAAAAAAAAAAAAAAAAAAAAAAAAAAAAAAAAAAAAAAAAAAAAAAAAAAAAAAAAAAAAAAAAAAAAAAATTAAAAAAAAAAAAAAAAAAAAAAAAAAAAAAAAAAAAAAAAAAAAAAAAAAAAAAAAAAAAAAAAAAAAAAAAAAAAAAAAAATAAAAAAAAAAAAAAAAAAAAAAAAAAAAAAAAAAAAAAAAAAAAAAAAAAAAAAAAAAAAAAAAAAAAAAAAAAAAAAAAAAAAAAAAAAAAAAAAAAAAAAAAAAAAAAAAAAAAAAAAAAAAAAAAAAAAAAAAAAAAAAAAAAAAAAAAAAAAAAAAAAAAAAAAAAAAAAAAAAAAAAAAAAAAAAAAAAAAAAAAAAAAAAAAAAAAAAAAAAAAAAAAAAAAAAAAAAAAAAAAAAAAAAAAAAAAAAAAAAAAAAAAAAAAAAAAAAAAAAAAAAAAAAAAAAAAAAAAAAAAAAAAAAAAAAAAAAAAAAAAAAAAAAAAAAAAAAAAAAAAAAAAAAAAAAAAAAAAAAAAAAAAAAAAAAAAAAAAAAAAAAAAAAAAAAAAAAAAAAAAAAAAAAAAAAAAAAAAAAAAAAAAAAAAAAAAAAAAAAAAAAAAAAAAAAAAAAAAAAAAAAAAAAAAAAAAAAAAAAAAAAAAAAAAAAAAAAAAAAAAAAAAAAAAAAAAAAAAAAAAAAAAAAAAAAAAAAAAAAAAAAAAAAAAAAAAAAAAAAAAAAAAAAAAAAAAAAAAAAAAAAAAAAAAAAAAAAAAAAAAAAAAAAAAAAAAAAAAAAAAAAAAAAAAAAAAAAAAAAAAAAAAAAAAAAAAAAAAAAAAAAAAAAAAAAAAAAAAAAAAAAAAAAAAAAAAAAAAAAAAAAAAAAAAAAAAAAAAAAAAAAAAAAAAAAAAAAAAAAAAAAAAAAAAAAAAAAAAAAAAAAAAAAAAAAAAAAAAAAAAAAAAAAAAAAAAAAAAAAAAAAAAAAAAAAAAAAAAAAAAAAAAAAAAAAAAAAAAAAAAAAAAAAAAAAAAAAAAAAAAAAAAAAAAAAAAAAAAAAAAAAAAAAAAAAAAAAAAAAAAAAAAAAAAAAAAAAAAAAAAAAAAAAAAAAAAAAAAAAAAAAAAAAAAAAAAAAAAAAAAAAAAAAAAAAAAAAAAAAAAAAAAAAAAAAAAAAAAAAAAAAAAAAAAAAAAAAAAAAAAAAAAAAAAAAAAAAAAAAAAAAAAAAAAAAAAAAAAAAAAAAAAAAAAAAAAAAAAAAAAAAAAAAAAAAAAAAAAAAAAAAAAAAAAAAAAAAAAAAAAAAAAAAAAAAAAAAAAAAAAAAAAAAAAAAAAAAAAAAAAAAAAAAAAAAAAAAAAAAAAAAAAAAAAAAAAAAAAAAAAAAAAAAAAAAAAAAAAAAAAAAAAAAAAAAAAAAAAAAAAAAAAAAAAAAAAAAAAAAAAAAAAAAAAAAAAAAAAAAAAAAAAAAAAAAAAAAAAAAAAAAAAAAAAAAAAAAAAAAAAAAAAAAAAAAAAAAAAAAAAAAAAAAAAAAAAAAAAAAAAAAAAAAAAAAAAAAAAAAAAAAAAAAAAAAAAAAAAAAAAAAAAAAAAAAAAAAAAAAAAAAAAAAAAAAAAAAAAAAAAAAAAAAAAAAAAAAAAAAAAAAAAAAAAAAAAAAAAAAAAAAAAAAAAAAAAAAAAAAAAAAAAAAAAAAAAAAAAAAAAAAAAAAAAAAAAAAAAAAAAAAAAAAAAAAAAAAAAAAAAAAAAAAAAAAAAAAAAAAAAAAAAAAAAAAAAAAAAAAAAAAAAAAAAAAAAAAAAAAAAAAAAAAAAAAAAAAAAAAAAAAAAAAAAAAAAAAAAAAAAAAAAAAAAAAAAAAAAAAAAAAAAAAAAAAAAAAAAAAAAAAAAAAAAAAAAAAAAAAAAAAAAAAAAAAAAAAAAAAAAAAAAAAAAAAAAAAAAAAAAAAAAAAAAAAAAAAAAAAAAAAAAAAAAAAAAAAAAAAAAAAAAAAAAAAAAAAAAAAAAAAAAAAAAAAAAAAAAAAAAAAAAAAAAAAAAAAAAAAAAAAAAAAAAAAAAAAAAAAAAAAAAAAAAAAAAAAAAAAAAAAAAAAAAAAAAAAAAAAAAAAAAAAAAAAAAAAAAAAAAAAAAAAAAAAAAAAAAAAAAAAAAAAAAAAAAAAAAAAAAAAAAAAAAAAAAAAAAAAAAAAAAAAAAAAAAAAAAAAAAAAAAAAAAAAAAAAAAAAAAAAAAAAAAAAAAAAAAAAAAAAAAAAAAAAAAAAAAAAAAAAAAAAAAAAAAAAAAAAAAAAAAAAAAAAAAAAAAAAAAAAAAAAAAAAAAAAAAAAAAAAAAAAAAAAAAAAAAAAAAAAAAAAAAAAAAAAAAAAAAAAAAAAAAAAAAAAAAAAAAAAAAAAAAAAAAAAAAAAAAAAAAAAAAAAAAAAAAAAAAAAAAAAAAAAAAAAAAAAAAAAAAAAAAAAAAAAAAAAAAAAAAAAAAAAAAAAAAAAAAAAAAAAAAAAAAAAAAAAAAAAAAAAAAAAAAAAAAAAAAAAAAAAAAAAAAAAAAAAAAAAAAAAAAAAAAAAAAAAAAAAAAAAAAAAAAAAAAAAAAAAAAAAAAAAAAAAAAAAAAAAAAAAAAAAAAAAAAAAAAAAAAAAAAAAAAAAAAAAAAAAAAAAAAAAAAAAAAAAAAAAAAAAAAAAAAAAAAAAAAAAAAAAAAAAAAAAAAAAAAAAAAAAAAAAAAAAAAAAAAAAAAAAAAAAAAAAAAAAAAAAAAAAAAAAAAAAAAAAAAAAAAAAAAAAAAAAAAAAAAAAAAAAAAAAAAAAAAAAAAAAAAAAAAAAAAAAAAAAAAAAAAAAAAAAAAAAAAAAAAAAAAAAAAAAAAAAAAAAAAAAAAAAAAAAAAAAAAAAAAAAAAAAAAAAAAAAAAAAAAAAAAAAAAAAAAAAAAAAAAAAAAAAAAAAAAAAAAAAAAAAAAAAAAAAAAAAAAAAAAAAAAAAAAAAAAAAAAAAAAAAAAAAAAAAAAAAAAAAAAAAAAAAAAAAAAAAAAAAAAAAAAAAAAAAAAAAAAAAAAAAAAAAAAAAAAAAAAAAAAAAAAAAAAAAAAAAAAAAAAAAAAAAAAAAAAAAAAAAAAAAAAAAAAAAAAAAAAAAAAAAAAAAAAAAAAAAAAAAAAAAAAAAAAAAAAAAAAAAAAAAAAAAAAAAAAAAAAAAAAAAAAAAAAAAAAAAAAAAAAAAAAAAAAAAAAAAAAAAAAAAAAAAAAAAAAAAAAAAAAAAAAAAAAAAAAAAAAAAAAAAAAAAAAAAAAAAAAAAAAAAAAAAAAAAAAAAAAAAAAAAAAAAAAAAAAAAAAAAAAAAAAAAAAAAAAAAAAAAAAAAAAAAAAAAAAAAAAAAAAAAAAAAAAAAAAAAAAAAAAAAAAAAAAAAAAAAAAAAAAAAAAAAAAAAAAAAAAAAAAAAAAAAAAAAAAAAAAAAAAAAAAAAAAAAAAAAAAAAAAAAAAAAAAAAAAAAAAAAAAAAAAAAAAAAAAAAAAAAAAAAAAAAAAAAAAAAAAAAAAAAAAAAAAAAAAAAAAAAAAAAAAAAAAAAAAAAAAAAAAAAAAAAAAAAAAAAAAAAAAAAAAAAAAAAAAAAAAAAAAAAAAAAAAAAAAAAAAAAAAAAAAAAAAAAAAAAAAAAAAAAAAAAAAAAAAAAAAAAAAAAAAAAAAAAAAAAAAAAAAAAAAAAAAAAAAAAAAAAAAAAAAAAAAAAAAAAAAAAAAAAAAAAAAAAAAAAAAAAAAAAAAAAAAAAAAAAAAAAAAAAAAAAAAAAAAAAAAAAAAAAAAAAAAAAAAAAAAAAAAAAAAAAAAAAAAAAAAAAAAAAAAAAAAAAAAAAAAAAAAAAAAAAAAAAAAAAAAAAAAAAAAAAAAAAAAAAAAAAAAAAAAAAAAAAAAAAAAAAAAAAAAAAAAAAAAAAAAAAAAAAAAAAAAAAAAAAAAAAAAAAAAAAAAAAAAAAAAAAAAAAAAAAAAAAAAAAAAAAAAAAAAAAAAAAAAAAAAAAAAAAAAAAAAAAAAAAAAAAAAAAAAAAAAAAAAAAAAAAAAAAAAAAAAAAAAAAAAAAAAAAAAAAAAAAAAAAAAAAAAAAAAAAAAAAAAAAAAAAAAAAAAAAAAAAAAAAAAAAAAAAAAAAAAAAAAAAAAAAAAAAAAAAAAAAAAAAAAAAAAAAAAAAAAAAAAAAAAAAAAAAAAAAAAAAAAAAAAAAAAAAAAAAAAAAAAAAAAAAAAAAAAAAAAAAAAAAAAAAAAAAAAAAAAAAAAAAAAAAAAAAAAAAAAAAAAAAAAAAAAAAAAAAAAAAAAAAAAAAAAAAAAAAAAAAAAAAAAAAAAAAAAAAAAAAAAAAAAAAAAAAAAAAAAAAAAAAAAAAAAAAAAAAAAAAAAAAAAAAAAAAAAAAAAAAAAAAAAAAAAAAAAAAAAAAAAAAAAAAAAAAAAAAAAAAAAAAAAAAAAAAAAAAAAAAAAAAAAAAAAAAAAAAAAAAAAAAAAAAAAAAAAAAAAAAAAAAAAAAAAAAAAAAAAAAAAAAAAAAAAAAAAAAAAAAAAAAAAAAAAAAAAAAAAAAAAAAAAAAAAAAAAAAAAAAAAAAAAAAAAAAAAAAAAAAAAAAAAAAAAAAAAAAAAAAAAAAAAAAAAAAAAAAAAAAAAAAAAAAAAAAAAAAAAAAAAAAAAAAAAAAAAAAAAAAAAAAAAAAAAAAAAAAAAAAAAAAAAAAAAAAAAAAAAAAAAAAAAAAAAAAAAAAAAAAAAAAAAAAAAAAAAAAAAAAAAAAAAAAAAAAAAAAAAAAAAAAAAAAAAAAAAAAAAAAAAAAAAAAAAAAAAAAAAAAAAAAAAAAAAAAAAAAAAAAAAAAAAAAAAAAAAAAAAAAAAAAAAAAAAAAAAAAAAAAAAAAAAAAAAAAAAAAAAAAAAAAAAAAAAAAAAAAAAAAAAAAAAAAAAAAAAAAAAAAAAAAAAAAAAAAAAAAAAAAAAAAAAAAAAAAAAAAAAAAAAAAAAAAAAAAAAAAAAAAAAAAAAAAAAAAAAAAAAAAAAAAAAAAAAAAAAAAAAAAAAAAAAAAAAAAAAAAAAAAAAAAAAAAAAAAAAAAAAAAAAAAAAAAAAAAAAAAAAAAAAAAAAAAAAAAAAAAAAAAAAAAAAAAAAAAAAAAAAAAAAAAAAAAAAAAAAAAAAAAAAAAAAAAAAAAAAAAAAAAAAAAAAAAAAAAAAAAAAAAAAAAAAAAAAAAAAAAAAAAAAAAAAAAAAAAAAAAAAAAAAAAAAAAAAAAAAAAAAAAAAAAAAAAAAAAAAAAAAAAAAAAAAAAAAAAAAAAAAAAAAAAAAAAAAAAAAAAAAAAAAAAAAAAAAAAAAAAAAAAAAAAAAAAAAAAAAAAAAAAAAAAAAAAAAAAAAAAAAAAAAAAAAAAAAAAAAAAAAAAAAAAAAAAAAAAAAAAAAAAAAAAAAAAAAAAAAAAAAAAAAAAAAAAAAAAAAAAAAAAAAAAAAAAAAAAAAAAAAAAAAAAAAAAAAAAAAAAAAAAAAAAAAAAAAAAAAAAAAAAAAAAAAAAAAAAAAAAAAAAAAAAAAAAAAAAAAAAAAAAAAAAAAAAAAAAAAAAAAAAAAAAAAAAAAAAAAAAAAAAAAAAAAAAAAAAAAAAAAAAAAAAAAAAAAAAAAAAAAAAAAAAAAAAAAAAAAAAAAAAAAAAAAAAAAAAAAAAAAAAAAAAAAAAAAAAAAAAAAAAAAAAAAAAAAAAAAAAAAAAAAAAAAAAAAAAAAAAAAAAAAAAAAAAAAAAAAAAAAAAAAAAAAAAAAAAAAAAAAAAAAAAAAAAAAAAAAAAAAAAAAAAAAAAAAAAAAAAAAAAAAAAAAAAAAAAAAAAAAAAAAAAAAAAAAAAAAAAAAAAAAAAAAAAAAAAAAAAAAAAAAAAAAAAAAAAAAAAAAAAAAAAAAAAAAAAAAAAAAAAAAAAAAAAAAAAAAAAAAAAAAAAAAAAAAAAAAAAAAAAAAAAAAAAAAAAAAAAAAAAAAAAAAAAAAAAAAAAAAAAAAAAAAAAAAAAAAAAAAAAAAAAAAAAAAAAAAAAAAAAAAAAAAAAAAAAAAAAAAAAAAAAAAAAAAAAAAAAAAAAAAAAAAAAAAAAAAAAAAAAAAAAAAAAAAAAAAAAAAAAAAAAAAAAAAAAAAAAAAAAAAAAAAAAAAAAAAAAAAAAAAAAAAAAAAAAAAAAAAAAAAAAAAAAAAAAAAAAAAAAAAAAAAAAAAAAAAAAAAAAAAAAAAAAAAAAAAAAAAAAAAAAAAAAAAAAAAAAAAAAAAAAAAAAAAAAAAAAAAAAAAAAAAAAAAAAAAAAAAAAAAAAAAAAAAAAAAAAAAAAAAAAAAAAAAAAAAAAAAAAAAAAAAAAAAAAAAAAAAAAAAAAAAAAAAAAAAAAAAAAAAAAAAAAAAAAAAAAAAAAAAAAAAAAAAAAAAAAAAAAAAAAAAAAAAAAAAAAAAAAAAAAAAAAAAAAAAAAAAAAAAAAAAAAAAAAAAAAAAAAAAAAAAAAAAAAAAAAAAAAAAAAAAAAAAAAAAAAAAAAAAAAAAAAAAAAAAAAAAAAAAAAAAAAAAAAAAAAAAAAAAAAAAAAAAAAAAAAAAAAAAAAAAAAAAAAAAAAAAAAAAAAAAAAAAAAAAAAAAAAAAAAAAAAAAAAAAAAAAAAAAAAAAAAAAAAAAAAAAAAAAAAAAAAAAAAAAAAAAAAAAAAAAAAAAAAAAAAAAAAAAAAAAAAAAAAAAAAAAAAAAAAAAAAAAAAAAAAAAAAAAAAAAAAAAAAAAAAAAAAAAAAAAAAAAAAAAAAAAAAAAAAAAAAAAAAAAAAAAAAAAAAAAAAAAAAAAAAAAAAAAAAAAAAAAAAAAAAAAAAAAAAAAAAAAAAAAAAAAAAAAAAAAAAAAAAAAAAAAAAAAAAAAAAAAAAAAAAAAAAAAAAAAAAAAAAAAAAAAAAAAAAAAAAAAAAAAAAAAAAAAAAAAAAAAAAAAAAAAAAAAAAAAAAAAAAAAAAAAAAAAAAAAAAAAAAAAAAAAAAAAAAAAAAAAAAAAAAAAAAAAAAAAAAAAAAAAAAAAAAAAAAAAAAAAAAAAAAAAAAAAAAAAAAAAAAAAAAAAAAAAAAAAAAAAAAAAAAAAAAAAAAAAAAAAAAAAAAAAAAAAAAAAAAAAAAAAAAAAAAAAAAAAAAAAAAAAAAAAAAAAAAAAAAAAAAAAAAAAAAAAAAAAAAAAAAAAAAAAAAAAAAAAAAAAAAAAAAAAAAAAAAAAAAAAAAAAAAAAAAAAAAAAAAAAAAAAAAAAAAAAAAAAAAAAAAAAAAAAAAAAAAAAAAAAAAAAAAAAAAAAAAAAAAAAAAAAAAAAAAAAAAAAAAAAAAAAAAAAAAAAAAAAAAAAAAAAAAAAAAAAAAAAAAAAAAAAAAAAAAAAAAAAAAAAAAAAAAAAAAAAAAAAAAAAAAAAAAAAAAAAAAAAAAAAAAAAAAAAAAAAAAAAAAAAAAAAAAAAAAAAAAAAAAAAAAAAAAAAAAAAAAAAAAAAAAAAAAAAAAAAAAAAAAAAAAAAAAAAAAAAAAAAAAAAAAAAAAAAAAAAAAAAAAAAAAAAAAAAAAAAAAAAAAAAAAAAAAAAAAAAAAAAAAAAAAAAAAAAAAAAAAAAAAAAAAAAAAAAAAAAAAAAAAAAAAAAAAAAAAAAAAAAAAAAAAAAAAAAAAAAAAAAAAAAAAAAAAAAAAAAAAAAAAAAAAAAAAAAAAAAAAAAAAAAAAAAAAAAAAAAAAAAAAAAAAAAAAAAAAAAAAAAAAAAAAAAAAAAAAAAAAAAAAAAAAAAAAAAAAAAAAAAAAAAAAAAAAAAAAAAAAAAAAAAAAAAAAAAAAAAAAAAAAAAAAAAAAAAAAAAAAAAAAAAAAAAAAAAAAAAAAAAAAAAAAAAAAAAAAAAAAAAAAAAAAAAAAAAAAAAAAAAAAAAAAAAAAAAAAAAAAAAAAAAAAAAAAAAAAAAAAAAAAAAAAAAAAAAAAAAAAAAAAAAAAAAAAAAAAAAAAAAAAAAAAAAAAAAAAAAAAAAAAAAAAAAAAAAAAAAAAAAAAAAAAAAAAAAAAAAAAAAAAAAAAAAAAAAAAAAAAAAAAAAAAAAAAAAAAAAAAAAAAAAAAAAAAAAAAAAAAAAAAAAAAAAAAAAAAAAAAAAAAAAAAAAAAAACAAAAAAAAAAAAAAAAAAAAAAAAAAAAAAAAAAAAAAAAAAAAAAAAAAAAAAAAAAAAAAAAAAAAAAAAAAAAAAAAAAAAAAAAAAAAAAAAAAAAAAAAAAAAAAAAAAAAAAAAAAAAAAAAAAAAAAAAAAAAAAAAAAAAAAAAAAAAAAAAAAAAAAAAAAAAAAAAAAAAAAAAAAAAAAAAAAAAAAAAAAAAAAAAAAAAAAAAAAAAAAAAAAAAAAAAAAAAAAAAAAAAAAAAAAAAAAAAAAAAAAAAAAAAAAAAAAAAAAAAAAAAAAAAAAAAAAAAAAAAAAAAAAAAAAAAAAAAAAAAAAAAAAAAAAAAAAAAAAAAAAAAAAAAAAAAAAAAAAAAAAAAAAAAAAAAAAAAAAAAAAAAAAAAAAAAAAAAAAAAAAAAAAAAAAAAAAAAAAAAAAAAAAAAAAAAAAAAAAAAAAAAAAAAAAAAAAAAAAAAAAAAAAAAAAAAAAAAAAAAAAAAAAAAAAAAAAAAAAAAAAAAAAAAAAAAAAAAAAAAAAAAAAAAAAAAAAAAAAAAAAAAAAAAAAAAAAAAAAAAAAAAAAAAAAAAAAAAAAAAAAAAAAAAAAAAAAAAAAAAAAAAAAAAAAAAAAAAAAAAAAAAAAAAAAAAAAAAAAAAAAAAAAAAAAAAAAAAAAAAAAAAAAAAAAAAAAAAAAAAAAAAAAAAAAAAAAAAAAAAAAAAAAAAAAAAAAAAAAAAAAAAAAAAAAAAAAAAAAAAAAAAAAAAAAAAAAAAAAAAAAAAAAAAAAAAAAAAAAAAAAAAAAAAAAAAAAAAAAAAAAAAAAAAAAAAAAAAAAAAAAAAAAAAAAAAAAAAAAAAAAAAAAAAAAAAAAAAAAAAAAAAAAAAAAAAAAAAAAAAAAAAAAAAAAAAAAAAAAAAAAAAAAAAAAAAAAAAAAAAAAAAAAAAAAAAAAAAAAAAAAAAAAAAAAAAAAAAAAAAAAAAAAAAAAAAAAAAAAAAAAAAAAAAAAAAAAAAAAAAAAAAAAAAAAAAAAAAAAAAAAAAAAAAAAAAAAAAAAAAAAAAAAAAAAAAAAAAAAAAAAAAAAAAAAAAAAAAAAAAAAAAAAAAAAAAAAAAAAAAAAAAAAAAAAAAAAAAAAAAAAAAAAAAAAAAAAAAAAAAAAAAAAAAAAAAAAAAAAAAAAAAAAAAAAAAAAAAAAAAAAAAAAAAAAAAAAAAAAAAAAAAAAAAAAAAAAAAAAAAAAAAAAAAAAAAAAAAAAAAAAAAAAAAAAAAAAAAAAAAAAAAAC
>WOAB01000469.1:0-13742 GCA_027886185.1 Rheum nobile
AATTTTGCCATTTTCTTTCCGTGAATCATCATATATTGTCAAGATATTGGGGGGAAACAAAGAGCTAAGACTTGTGGCCACAAAAAATACTAAAAACTCGTACGTTTTACCATTTACGACACAAAGTATAACTTTGAGCGAATGTTAGGAGTTTCAAATATTGTCAATTTTTGTGCGTGAATCATCTTATATTGTCAAAATAAAGGGGGAAAACAAAGAGCTAACAGTTCGGGATAGAAACAAAACTAAAAACGCATAGGGTTTACCATTTACAACACAAGGCACAACTGTGAGCGAAAGTCATGAGTTTTAAATATTGTCAATATCATTGCGTAAATCAGCTTATGTTGTCAAAATGTTGGGGGGAAACAAAGAGTTAAGAGTCTGGGCGACAAACAACACTAAAAACTCTTACGGTAGGCACAATTTTGAGCGAAAGTTGGGAGTTTCAAATACTGTCAATTTCTTTTAGTGAATCATCTTATATTGTCAAAATATTGGGAGGAAACAAAGAGCAAAGAGATAGGGCGACAAACAACACTGAAAACACCAATGATTTACCATTTACGACACATGGCACAACTTTGAGCGAAAGTTATGGGTTTCAAAAAATTTCAATATCTTTCTGTGAATCATCTTATATTTGTCTAAATATTGGGGGAAACAAAGAGCTAAGAGTTTGGACGACAAACAACACTAAAAACTCATACGTTTTACCATTTATGACACAATGCGAATTTTTAAGCGAATGTTAGGAGTTTCAAATATTGTCAATTTCTTTGTGTGAATCGTCTTATATTGTCAAAATAATGGGGAAAAACAAAGAGGCAACAATTTAGGCTATAAACAACACTTAAACTCATACGATTTACCATTTACAACACAAGGCACAACTTTGAGCGAATGTCATGAGTTTCAAATTTTGTTAATATCATTGCGTGAATCATCTTATATTGTCAAAATATTGGGGGGGGGGACAAAGAGCTAAGAGTTTGGGCGACATACAACACTAGAAACTCAAACGTTTTACCATTTATGACACAAGGCACAACTTTGAGCGAATGTTCGGAGTTTCAAAAATGTCAATTTCTTGGAGTGAATCATCTTATATTGTCAAAATATTGGGGGGAAACAAAGAGCAAAGAGTTTGGGCCACAAACAACAATGAAAACACCAATGATTTACCATTTACGACACAAGGCAAAAGGCACAACTTTGAACGAAAGTTATGAGTTTCAAATTTTGCCATTTTCTTTCCGTGAATCATCATATATTGTCAAGATATTGGGGGAAACAAAGAGCTAAGACTTGTGGCCACAAAAAAACACTAAAAACTCGTATTTACGACACAAAGTATAACTTTGAGCGAATGTTAGGAGTTTCAAATATTGTCAATTTTTGTGCGTGAATCATCTTATATTGTCAAAATAAAGGGGGAAAACAAAGAGCTAACAGTTTGGGATAGAAACAACACTAAAAACGCATACGGTTTACCATTTACAACACAAGGCACAACTGTGAGCGAAAGTCATGAGTTTTAAATATTTTCAATATCATTGCGTGAATCAGCTTATATTGTCAAATTGTTGGGGGGGGGGGGAACAAAGAGCTAAGAGTCTGGGCGACAAACAACACTAAAAACTCATACGGTAGGCACAATTTTGAGCGAAAGTTTGGAGTTTCAAATACTGTCAATTTCTTTTAGTGAATCATCTTATATTGTCAAAATATTGGGTGGAAACAAAGAGCAAAGAGATAGGGTGACAAACAACACTAAAAACACCTATGATTTACCATTTACGACACATGGCACAACTTTGAGCGAAAGTTATGTGTTTCAAAAAATTTCAATATCTTTCCGTGAATCATCTTATATTTGTCTAAATATTGGGGGAAACAAAGAGCTAAGAGTTTAGCGACAAACAACACTAAAAACTCATACGTTTTACCATTTACGACACAATGCGAAGTTTTAAGCGAATGTTAGGAGTTTCAAATATTGTCAATTTGTTTGTGTGAATCGTCTTATATTGTCAAAATAATGGGGGAAAACAAAGAGGCAACAATTTAGGTTATAAACAACACTTAAACTCATACGATTTACCATTTACAACACAAGGCACAACTTTGAGCGAATGTCATGAGTTTCAAATTTTGTTAATATCATTGCGTGAATCATCTTATATTGTCAAAATATTTGGGGGGGGGGGACAAAGAGCTAAGAGTTTGGGCGACATACAACACTAGAAACTCAAACGTTTTACCATTTACGACACAAGGCACAACTTTGAGCGAATGTTCGGAGTTTCAAAATTGTCAATTTCTTTGAGTGAATCATCTTATATTGTCAAAATATTGGGGGAAAACAAAGTGCAAAGAGTTTGGGCCACAAACAACACTGAAAACACCAATGATTTACCATTTACGACACAAGGCAAAAGGCACAACTTTGAACGAAAGTTATGAGTTTCAAATTTTGCCATTTTCTTTCCGTGAATCATCATATATTATCAAGATATTGGGGGAAACAAAGAGCTAAGACTTGTGGCCACAAAAAACACTAAAAACTCGTATGTTTTACCATTTACGACACAAAGTATAACTTTGAGCGAATGTTAGGAGTTTCATATATTGTCATTTTTTGTGCGTGAATCATCTTATATTGTCAAAATAAAGGGGGAAAACAAAGAGCTAACAATTTGGGATAGAAACAACACTAAAAACACATACGGTTTACCATTTACAACACAAGGCACAACTGTGAGCGAAATTCATGAGTTTTAAATATTGTCAATATCATTGCGTGAATCAGCTTATATTGTCAAAATGTTGGGGGGGAAACAAAGAGCTAAGAGTCTGGGCGACAAACAACACTAAAAACTCATACGGTAGGCATAATTTTGAGCGAAAGTTGGGAGTTTCAAATACTGTCAATTTCTTTTAGTGAATCATCTTATATTGTCAAAATATTGGGTGGAAACAAAGAGCAAAGAGATAGGGCGACAAACAACACTAAAAACACCTATGATTTACCATTTACGACACATGGCACAACTTTGAGCGAAAGTTATGGGTTTCAAAAAATATCAATATCTTTCCGTGAATCATCTTATATTTGCCTAAATATTGGGGGAAACAAAGAGCTAAGAGTTTGGGCGACAAACAACACTAAAAACTCATACGTTTTACCATTTACGACACAATGCGAAGTTTTAAGCGAATGTTAGGAGTTTCAAATATTGTCAATTTGTTTGTGTGAATCGTCTTATATTGTCAAAATAATGGGGAAAAACAAAGAGGCAACAATTTAGGTTATAAACAACACTTAAACTCATACGATTTACCATTTACAACACAAGGCACAACTTTGAGCAAATGTCATGAGTTTCAAATTTTGTTAATATCATTGCGTGAATCATCTTATATTGTCAAAATATTTGTGGGGGGGGGGGGGGACAAAGAGCTAAGAGTTTGGGCGACATACAACACTAGAAACTCAAACGTTTTACCATTTACGACACAAGGCACAACTTTGAGCGAATGTTCGGAGTTTCAAAATTGTCAATTTCTTTGAGTGAATCATCTTATATTGTCAAAATATTCGGGGGAAACAAAGAGCAAAGAGTTTGGGCCACAAACAACAATGAAAACACCAATGATTTACCATTTACGACACAATGCAAAAGGCACAACTTTGAACGAAAGTTATGAGTTTCAAATTTTGCCATTTTCTTTCCGTGAATCATCATATATTGTCAAGATATTGGGGGAAACAAAGAGCTAAGACTTGTGGCCACAAAAAAACACTAAAAACTCGTATGTTTTACCATTTACGACACAAAGTATAAGTTTGAGCGAATGTTAGGAGTTTCAAATATTGTCAATTTTTGTGCGTGAATCATCTTATATTGTCAAAATAAAGGGGGAAAACAAAGAGCTAACAGTTTGGGATAGAAACAACACTAAAAACGCATACGGTTTACCATTTACAACACAAGGCACAACTGTGAGCGAAAGTCATGAGTTTTAAATATTGTCAATATCATTGCGTGAATCAGCTTATATTGTCAAATTGTTGGGGGGGAAACAAAGAGCTAAGAGTCTGGGCGACAAACAACACTAAAAACTCATACGGTAGGCACAATTTTGAGCGAAAGTTGGGAGTTTCAAATACTGTCAATTTATTTTAGTGAATCATCTTATATTGTCAAAATATTGGGTGGAAACAAAGAGCAAAGAGATAGGGCGACAAACAACACTAAAAACACCTATGATTTACCATTTACGACACATGGCACAACTTTGAGCGAAAGTTATGGGTTTCAAAAAATTTCAATATCTTTCCGTGAATCATCTTATATTTGTCTAAATATTGGGGGAAACAAAGAGCTAATAGTTTGGGCGACAAACAACACTAAAAACACATACGTTTTACCATTTATGACAAAATGCACAATTTTAAGCGAATGTTAGGAGTTTCAAATATTGTCAATTTCTTTGTGTGAATCGTCTTATATAATGGGGAAAAACAAAGAGGTAACAATTTAGGCTACAAACAACACTTAAACTCATACGATTTACCATTTACAACACACGGCACAAGTTTGAGCGAATGTGATGCGGTACTGGCCCGCCATCAGATGGTTCAGTAAGAGGCTGAGTCAACCAAGACCATGGCGTCCTCCCTGGAGTAGTACTTAGCTCAGTTTATTATATATTTCTATATTATTAGTTATTTCCAGTTTTAGTATGTTTCCCGTTTTAGTATTTCTAATTCAGTCATTTCTATTTCGGACGTGTGCCAACTCTTGTAGAGTGGGCCGGCCCATTTAGCTAGAAATCGTTCATCAACAACGATCGAACAAATTCACCCCTTTGATCGAACACCAATTTCGGATCTGTAGATCCCCTACCGCATCATCATCAGCACCGCTCAGATCCACCATTGCGGAGATGATCTTCTCCAACATCACACCGCCGGATCTGCGCATCACCGTCGCATCGTCGATCCGCCGTCGATCTCGCGATCCGCCATTCATCATCGCCGGATCAGGGGGGCAGATCGCAGATCCGCCATCTTCATCGCCGCCGCTGTTTCGATCTTCGGCGATCATCGCCGGATCTGCAGATCCACTCCGCCACCGCCCGCCTTCGTCTCCGACCACCAAACACCCAGATCTGCATCACCTTGCCCGCGCCCCCGGTCGTCTTCAACCTCCAGCCTTCGCCACAAAGTCGCCCTGACGTCCATCGCGTCACGCCGTCGTCCCTCAGAACCTGCGAAGCCGCCGGAGCCTATATGCAAGAGTTGCGGCTGCAACTTACAGCAAAAAAAAAAATCGAGAGAAGGAGATAGAGGATTAGGTTATTTTGTTTAATTTGTTTTGTAAGTTATTTTTGTAAAAAAATCAGTTTTGTGGTGAGAGAGAAAAAAAAATTCGAGAGAGAATTATAAAAAAAAAATCGAGAGAAAAAAAAAATTGAGAGAAAAAAAAAGAAGAAGCTTCTGTTAGGAAAAAAAAAAGGAAAGAAAAGAAAGTAGTCATTTTTTCGACATGGCAAGTCGACTTTCAGATTGGCGCCCACCCGAGATCCGCTTGCGTCGTCGACGTTTTTATGGTGATGCCGAAGAGTTCCTGGAGTGGTCCCGGCACATGGCTTACTACGAAGTGGAGCAATGCGACATCGCGATCAATTGCCTCGCTGGCTACGCGTGGGATTGGTGGTGCCGCGTCGAAGACAAGAGATGGGACCGTGCTTGGCAACCCGTGGAAACTTGGGAGCAACTTGTTTACTTGATGACTCGACATTTTGCTCTCCAGGTTGACCTAGTAGCCTACGCTGCCCATTCATACCGAAGAACACTTCCAGCGCGTTCTCCTGCACACGCCACAACTTCAACGCGTGCTCCTGCAAATTCCACGCGTTCTCCTGCAAGCGCCACAACTTCAGCGCGCATCCCAGATTTAGCACGTGTCCCTGAGCGCATCCCAGCGCGTGCCCCGGATCTCGTGTTCATCGCGGCGCCCAGCGAGCAAGAGTTCATCGCGACGCCCACCGAGCCGGTCTTCATCACGGCGCCGAGTGCGCCAGAATTGATCGCGGTGCCCACCGAGCCGGTCTACATCGCGGCGCCCTCCGAGCCAGAAAGCATCGCGGCGCCCACCGAGCTCGAGTTCATCGTGAAGCAGGAAATCACCTCGGCGCTTACTGAGTCGACAAACGACGCGCCACCTACAGAGCAGACATTCATCGCGGCGCCTACTGAGCCGACATTCGACGCAGTGATTGCCGTGCAAGTTCCCACGGACTCAAGCCCATTGCTTTCCACTGATGAACCAGACGACGCGCCCTCTCCTGGACTAGAGTACTACGCGATCACATTTGAGGTTCCAAGAGTCGGACCCATTCCCGACGTCGTCTTTATACTGCCGATCGAGTGCTTGCTCTCCCTAGCCCCACCTAGCTCGAAGCGGGGACGCTTCGATTCTAAGGGAGGGAGAATGATGCGGTACTGGCCCGCCATCAGATGGTTCAGTAAGAGGCTGAGTCAACCAAGACCATGGCGTCCTCCCTGGAGTAGTACTTAGCTCAGTTTATTATATATTTCTATATTATTAGTTATTTCCAGTTTTAGTATGTTTCCCGTTTTAGTATTTCTAATTCAGTCATTTCTATTTCGGGCGTGTGCCAACTCTTGTAGAGTGGGCCGGCCCATTTAGCTAGAATTAGGCCCAAGCCCATTAGGGTTTTTGGGTGATCTATTTGCCTTTAAAAGGCTCTCTTGTACTTCATTTTTATTACGTTGAAATTAAGCCAAGCTTTGCAGTTGAGTTTTACTCCTCCCCTTGGCCTCAACGTCACTCGTTCTTGTTACAAATCAAACACAATTTATCCCTAATCAATCCAAACACAACCAGTTGGCGACCCAGGTGAACTCCTCGATCTAGATCCGTGCGCGAAACGAATCGAGTCCCACTCTTTTCGCATCAGAATGTCATGAGTTTCAAATTTTGTTAATATCATTGCGTGAATCATCTTATATTGTCAAAATATTTGGGGGGGGGACAAAGAGCTAAGAGTTTGGGCGAATTACAACACTAAAAACTCAAACATTTTACCATTTACGACACAAGGCACAACTTTGAGCCAATGTTCGGAGTTTCAAAATTGTCAATTTCTTTGAGTGAATCATCTTATATTGTCAAAATATTGGGGGAAAACAAAGTGCAAAGAGTTTGGGCCACAAACAACACTGAAAACACCAATGATTTACCATTTACGACACAAGGCAAAAGGCACAACTTTGAAAGAAAGTTATGAGTTTCAAATTTTGCCATTTTCTTTCCGTGAATCATCATATATTGTCAAGATATTGGGGGAAACAAAGAGCTAAGAGTTGTGGCCACAAAAAAACACTAAAAACTCTTACGTTTTACCATTTACGACACAAAGTATAACTTTGAGCGAATGTTAGGAGTTTCAAATATTGTCAATTTTTGTGCGTGAATCATCTTATATTGTCAAAATAAAGGGGGAAAACAAAGAGCTAACAGTTTGGGATAGAAACAACACTAAAAACGCATACGGTTTACCATTTACAACATAAGGCACAACTGTGAGCGAAATTCATGAGTTTTAAATATTGTCAATATCATTGCGTGAATCAGCTTATATTGTCAAAATGTTGGGGGGGAAACAAAGAGCTAAGAGTCTGGGCGACAAACAATACTAAAAACTCATACGGTAGGTACAATTTTGAGCGAAAGTTGGGAGTTTCAAATACTGTCAATTTCTTTTAGTGAATCATCTTATATTGTCAAAATATTGGGTGGAAACAAAGAGCAAAGAGATAGGGCGACAAACAACACTAAAAACACCTATGATTTATCATTTACGACACATGGCACAACTTTGAGCGAAAGTTATGGGTTTAAAAAAATTTCAATATCTTTCCGTGAATCATCTTATATTTGTCTAAATTTTGGGGGAAACAAAGAGCTAAGAGTTTGGGCGACAAACAACACTAAAAACACATACGTTTTACCATTTATGACAAAAAAAAATCTTAAGCGAATGTTAGGAGTTTCAAATATTGTCAGTTTCTTTGCGTGAATCGTCTTATATTGTCAAAATAATGTGGAAAAACAAAGAGGTAACAATTTAGGCTACAAACAACACTTAAACTCATACGATTTACCATTTATAACACAAGGCACAACTTTGAGCGAATGTCATGAGTTTCAAATTTTGTTAATATCATTGAGTGAATCATCTTATATTGTCAAAATATTGGGGGGGGGGGGGGGACAAAGAGCTAAGAGTTTCGGCGACATACAACACTAAAAACTCAAACGTTTTACCATTTACGACACAAGGCACAACTTTGAGCGAATGTTCGGAGTTTCAAAATTGTCAATTTCATTGAGTGAATCATCTTATATTGATAAAATATTGGTGGAAAACAAAGAGCAAAGAGTTTGGGCCACAAACAACACTGAAAACACCAATGATTTACCATTTACGACACAAGACAAAAGGCACAACTTTGAACGAAAGTTATGAGTTTCAAATTTTGTCATTTTCTTTCCGTGAATCATCATATATTGTCAAGATATTGGGGGAAACAAATAGCTAAGACTTGTGGCCACAAAAAACACTAAAAACTCGTACGTTTTACCATTTACGACACAAATTATAACTTTGAGCGAATGTTAGGAGTTTCAAATATTGTCAATATCATTGCGTGAATCATCTTATATTGTCAAAATATTGGAGGGGAAACAAAGAGCTAAGAGTCTGGGCGACAAACAACACTAAAAACTCATACGATAGGCACAATTTTGAGCGAAAGTTGGGAGTTTCAAATAATGTCAATTTCTTTTAGTGAATCATCTTATATTGTCAAAATATTGGGTGAAAACAAAGAGCAAAGAGATAGGGCGAAAAACAACACTAAAAACACATATGATTAACATTTACGACACAAGTAACAATTTTGAGGGAAAGTTATGGGTTTCAAAAAATTTCAATATTTTTACGTGAATCATCTTATATTTGTCTAAATATTGGGGGAAACAAAGAGCTAGAAGTTTGGGCGACAAACAACACTAAAAACTCATACGTTTTACCATTTACGACACAATGCGAAGTTTTAAGCGAATGTTAGGAGTTTCAAATATTGTCAATTTCTTTGTGTGAATCGTCTTATATTGTCAAAATAATGGGGAAAAACAAAGAGGCAACAATTTAAGCTATAAACAACACTTAAACTCATACGATTTACCATTTACAACACAAGGCACAACTTTGAGCGAATGTCATGAGTTTCAAATTTTGTTAATATCATTGCGTGAATCATCTTATATTGTCAAAATATTTGGGGGGGGGGGGGACAAAGAGCTAAGAGTTTGGGCGACATACAACACTAGAAACTCAAACGTTTTACCATTTACGACACAAGGCACAACTTTGAGCGAATGTTCGGAGTTTCAAAATTGTCAATTTCTTTGAATGAATCATCTTATATTGTCAAAATATTGGGGGGAAACAAAGAGCAAAGAGTTTGGGCCACAAACAACAATGAAAACACCAATGATTTACCATTTACGACACAAGGCAAAAGGCACAACTTTGAACGAAAGTTATGAATTTCAAATTTTGCCATTTTCTTTCCGTGAATCATCATATATTGTCAAGATATTGGGGGAAACAAAGAGCTAAGACTTCTGGCCACAAAAAACACTAAAAACTCGTATGTTTTACCATTTACGACACAAAGTATAACTTTGAGAGAATGTTAGGAGTTTCAAATATTGTCAATTTTTATGCGTGAATCATCTTATATTGTCAAAATAAAGGGGGAAAACAAAGAGCTAACAGTTTGGGATAGAAACAACACTAAAAACGCATACGGTTTACCATTGACAACACAAGGCACAACTGTGAGCGAAAGTCATGAGTTTCAAATATTGTCAATATCATTGCGTGAATCATCTTATATTGTCAAAATGTTGGGGGGGGGGGAACAAAGAGCTAAGAGTATGGGCGACAAACAACACTAAAAACTCATACGGTAGGCACAATTTTGAGCGAAAGTTGGGAGTTTCAAATACTGTCAATTTCTTTTAGTGAATCATCTTATATTGTCAAAATATTGGGTGGAAACAAAGAGCAAAGAGATAGGGCGACAAACAACACTAAAAACACCTATGATTTACCATTTACGACACATGGCACAACTTTGAGCGAAAGTTATGGGTTTCAAAAAATTTCAATATCTTTCCGTGAATCATCTTATATTTGTCTAAATATTGGGGGAAACAAAGAGTTAAGAGTTTGGGCGACAAACAACACTAAAAACACATACGTTTTACCATTTACGACAAAATGCACAATTTTAAGCGAATGTTAGGAGTTTCAAATATTGTCAATTTCTTTGTGTGAATCGTCTTATATAATGGGGAAAAACAAAGAGGTAACAATTTAGGCTACAAACAACACTTAAACTCATACGATTTACCATTTACAACACACGGCACAAGTTTGAGCGAATGTCATGAGTTTCAAATTTTGTTAATATCATTGCGTGAATCATCTTATATTGTCAAAATATTGGGGGGGGGGGGACAAAGAGCTAAGAGTTTGGGCGAATTACAACACTAAAAACTCAAACGTTTTACCATTTACGACACAAGGCACAACTTTGAGCGAATGTTCGGAGTTTCAAAATTGTCAATTTCTTTGAGTGAATCATCTTATATTGTCAAAATATTGGGGGAAAACAAAGTGCAAAGAGTTTGGGCCACAAACAACACTGAAAACACCAATGATTTACCATTTACGACACAAGGCAAAAGGCACAACTTTGAACGAAAGTTATGAGTTTCAAATTTTGCCATTTTCTTTTCGTGAATCATCATATATTGTCAAGATATTGGGGGAAACAAAGAGCTAAGACTTGTGGCCACAAAAAACACTAAAAACTCGTACGTTTTACCACTTACGACACAAAGTATAACTTTGAGCGAATGTTAGGAGTTTCAAATATTGTCAATTTTTGTGCGTGAATCATCTTATATTGTCAAAATAAAGGGGGAAAACAAAGAGCTAACAGTTTGGGATAGAAACAACAATAAAAACGCATACGGTTTACCATTTACAACACAAGGCACAACTGTGAGCGAAAGTCATGAGTTTTAAATATTGTCAATATCATTGCGTGAATCAGCTTATATTGTCAAAATGTTGGGGGGGAAACAAAGAGCTAAGAGTCTGGGCGACAAACAACACTAAAAACTCATACGGTAGGCACAATTTTGAGCGAAAGTTGGGAGTTTCAAATACTGTCAATTTCTTTTAGTGAATCATCTTATATTGTCAAAATATTGGGTGGAAACAAAGAGCAAAGAGATAGGGCGACAAACAACACTAAAAACACCAATGATTTACCATTTACGACACATGGCACAACTTTGAGCGAAAGTTATGGGTTTCAAAAAATTTCAATATCTTTCCGTGAATCATCTTATATTTTTCTAAATATTGGGGGAAACAAAGAGCTAAGAGTTTGGGCGACAAACAACACTAAAAACACATACGTTTTACCATTTACGACAAAATGCACAATTTTAAGCGAATGTTAGGAGTTTCAAATATTGTCAATTTCTTTGTGTGAATCGTCTTATATAATGGGGAAAAACAAAGAGGTAACAATTTAGGCTACAAACAACACTTAAACTCATACGATTTACCATTTACAACACACGGCACAACTTTGAGCGAATGTCATGAGTTTCAAATTTTGTTAATATCATTGCGTGAATCATCTTATATTGTCAAAATATTGGGGGGGGGGGGGGGGGGGACAAAGAGCTAAGAGTTTGGGCGAATTACAACACTAAAAACTCAAACGTTTTACCATTTACGACACAAGGCACAACTTTGAGCGAATGTTCGGAGTTTCAAAATTGTCAATTTCTTTGAGTGAATCATCTTATATTGTCAAAATATTGGGGGAAAACAAAGAGCAAAGAATTTGGGCCACAAACAACACTGAAAACACCAATGATTTACCATTTACGACACAAGGCAAAAGGCACAACTTTGAACGAAAGTTATGCGTTTCAAATTTTGCCATTTTCTTTCCGTGAATCATCATATATTGTCAAGATATTGGGGGAAACAAAGAGCTAAGACTTGTGGCCACAAAAAACACTAAAAACTCATACGTTTTACCATTTACGACACAAAGTATAACTTTGAGTGAATGTTAGGAGTTTCAAATATTGTCAATTTTTGTGCGTGAATCATCTTATATTGTCAAAATAAAGGGGGAAAACAAAGAGATAACAGTTTGGGATAGAAACAACACTAAAAACGCATACGGTTTACCATTTACAAGACAAGGCACAATTGTGTGCGAAAGTCATGAGTTTCAAATATTGTCAATATCATTGCGTGAATCATCTTATATTGTCAAAATATTGGGGGGAAACAAAGTGCTAAGAGTCTGGGCGACAAACAACACTAAAAACTCATACGGTATGCACAATTTTGAGCGAAAGTTGGGAGTTTCAAATACTGTCAATTTCTTTTAGTGAATCATCTTATATTGTCAAAATATTGGGTGGAAACAGAGAGCAAAGAGATAGGGCGACAAACAACACTAAAAAACCTATGATTTACCATTTACGACACAAGGCACAACTTTGAGCGAAAGTTATGGGTTTCGAAAAATTTCAATATCTTTACTTGAATCATCTTATATTTGTCTAAATGCTGGGGGAAACAAAGAGATAAGAGTTTGGGCAACAAACAACACTAAAAACTCATAAGTTTTACCATTTACGACACAAGGCACAATTTTAAGCAAAAGTTAGGAGTTTCAAATATTGTCAATTTCTTTGCGTGAATTGTCTTATATTGTAAAAATAATGGGGAAAAACAAAGAGGTAACAATTTAGGCTACAAACAACACTAAAATCATACGATTTACCATTTACAACACAAGGCACAACTTTGAGCGAATGTCATGAGTTTCAAATTTTGTTAATATCATTGCGTGAATCATCTTATATTGTCAAAATATTTTTTTTTGGGGGGGGGGGGGACACAGAGCTAAGAGTTTGGGCGAGATACAACACAAAAAACTCAAACGTTTTACCATTTACGACACAAGGCACAACTTTGAGCGAATGTTCGGAGTTTCAAAATTGTCAATTTGTTTGAGTGAATCATCTTATATTGTCAAAATATTGGGGGAAAACAAAGAGCAAATAGTTTGGGCCACAAAAAACACTGAAAACACCAATGATTTACCATTTACGACACAAGGCAAAATGCACAACTTTGAACGAAAGTTATGAGTTTCAAATTTTGTCATTTTCTTTTCGTGAATCATCATATATTGTCAAGATATTGGGGGAAACACAGAGCTAAGACTTGTGGCCAGAAAAAACACTAAAAACTCGTACGTTTTACCATTTACGACACAAGGCACAACTTTGAGCGAAAGTTGGGAGTTTCAAATACTCTCAATTTCTTTTAGTGAATCATCTTATATTGTCAAAATATTGGGTGGAAACAAAGAGCAAAGAGATAAGGCGACAAACAACACTAAAAACACCTATGATTTACCATTTACGAGTTTGGGCGACAAACATTTCAATATCTTTCGGTGAATCATCTTATATTTGTCTAAATATTGGGGGAAACAAAGATCTAAGAGTTTGGGCGACAAA
>WOAB01000470.1:2500-44094 GCA_027886185.1 Rheum nobile
AAAAAAAAAAAAAAAAAAAAAAAAAAAAAAAAAAAAAAAAAAAAAAAAAAAAAAAAAAAAAAAAAAAAAAAAAAAAAAAAAAAAAAAAAAAAAAAAAAAAAAAAAAAAAAAAAAAAAAAAAAAAAAAAAAAAAAAAAAAAAAAAAAAAAAAAAAAAAAAAAAAAAAAAAAAAAAAAAAAAAAAAAAAAAAAAAAAAAAAAAAAAAAAAAAAAAAAAAAAAAAAAAAAAAAAAAAAAAAAAAAAAAAAAAAAAAAAAAAAAAAAAAAAAAAAAAAAAAAAAAAAAAAAAAAAAAAAAAAAAAAAAAAAAAAAAAAAAAAAAAAAAAAAAAAAAAAAAAAAAAAAAAAAAAAAAAAAAAAAAAAAAAAAAAAAAAAAAAAAAAAAAAAAAAAAAAAAAAAAAAAAAAAAAAAAAAAAAAAAAAAAAAAAAAAAAAAAAAAAAAAAAAAAAAAAAAAAAAAAAAAAAAAAAAAAAAAAAAAAAAAAAAAAAAAAAAAAAAAAAAAAAAAAAAAAAAAAAAAAAAAAAAAAAAAAAAAAAAAAAAAAAAAAAAAAAAAAAAAAAAAAAAAAAAAAAAAAAAAAAAAAAAAAAAAAAAAAAAAAAAAAAAAAAAAAAAAAAAAAAAAAAAAAAAAAAAAAAAAAAAAAAAAAAAAAAAAAAAAAAAAAAAAAAAAAAAAAAAAAAAAAAAAAAAAAAAAAAAAAAAAAAAAAAAAAAAAAAAAAAAAAAAAAAAAAAAAAAAAAAAAAAAAAAAAAAAAAAAAAAAAAAAAAAAAAAAAAAAAAAAAAAAAAAAAAAAAAAAAAAAAAAAAAAAAAAAAAAAAAAAAAAAAAAAAAAAAAAAAAAAAAAAAAAAAAAAAAAAAAAAAAAAAAAAAAAAAAAAAAAAAAAAAAAAAAAAAAAAAAAAAAAAAAAAAAAAAAAAAAAAAAAAAAAAAAAAAAAAAAAAAAAAAAAAAAAAAAAAAAAAAAAAAAAAAAAAAAAAAAAAAAAAAAAAAAAAAAAAAAAAAAAAAAAAAAAAAAAAAAAAAAAAAAAAAAAAAAAAAAAAAAAAAAAAAAAAAAAAAAAAAAAAAAAAAAAAAAAAAAAAAAAAAAAAAAAAAAAAAAAAAAAAAAAAAAAAAAAAAAAAAAAAAAAAAAAAAAAAAAAAAAAAAAAAAAAAAAAAAAAAAAAAAAAAAAAAAAAAAAAAAAAAAAAAAAAAAAAAAAAAAAAAAAAAAAAAAAAAAAAAAAAAAAAAAAAAAAAAAAAAAAAAAAAAAAAAAAAAAAAAAAAAAAAAAAAAAAAAAAAAAAAAAAAAAAAAAAAAAAAAAAAAAAAAAAAAAAAAAAAAAAAAAAAAAAAAAAAAAAAAAAAAAAAAAAAAAAAAAAAAAAAAAAAAAAAAAAAAAAAAAAAAAAAAAAAAAAAAAAAAAAAAAAAAAAAAAAAAAAAAAAAAAAAAAAAAAAAAAAAAAAAAAAAAAAAAAAAAAAAAAAAAAAAAAAAAAAAAAAAAAAAAAAAAAAAAAAAAAAAAAAAAAAAAAAAAAAAAAAAAAAAAAAAAAAAAAAAAAAAAAAAAAAAAAAAAAAAAAAAAAAAAAAAAAAAAAAAAAAAAAAAAAAAAAAAAAAAAAAAAAAAAAAAAAAAAAAAAAAAAAAAAAAAAAAAAAAAAAAAAAAAAAAAAAAAAAAAAAAAAAAAAAAAAAAAAAAAAAAAAAAAAAAAAAAAAAAAAAAAAAAAAAAAAAAAAAAAAAAAAAAAAAAAAAAAAAAAAAAAAAAAAAAAAAAAAAAAAAAAAAAAAAAAAAAAAAAAAAAAAAAAAAAAAAAAAAAAAAAAAAAAAAAAAAAAAAAAAAAAAAAAAAAAAAAAAAAAAAAAAAAAAAAAAAAAAAAAAAAAAAAAAAAAAAAAAAAAAAAAAAAAAAAAAAAAAAAAAAAAAAAAAAAAAAAAAAAAAAAAAAAAAAAAAAAAAAAAAAAAAAAAAAAAAAAAAAAAAAAAAAAAAAAAAAAAAAAAAAAAAAAAAAAAAAAAAAAAAAAAAAAAAAAAAAAAAAAAAAAAAAAAAAAAAAAAAAAAAAAAAAAAAAAAAAAAAAAAAAAAAAAAAAAAAAAAAAAAAAAAAAAAAAAAAAAAAAAAAAAAAAAAAAAAAAAAAAAAAAAAAAAAAAAAAAAAAAAAAAAAAAAAAAAAAAAAAAAAAAAAAAAAAAAAAAAAAAAAAAAAAAAAAAAAAAAAAAAAAAAAAAAAAAAAAAAAAAAAAAAAAAAAAAAAAAAAAAAAAAAAAAAAAAAAAAAAAAAAAAAAAAAAAAAAAAAAAAAAAAAAAAAAAAAAAAAAAAAAAAAAAAAAAAAAAAAAAAAAAAAAAAAAAAAAAAAAAAAAAAAAAAAAAAAAAAAAAAAAAAAAAAAAAAAAAAAAAAAAAAAAAAAAAAAAAAAAAAAAAAAAAAAAAAAAAAAAAAAAAAAAAAAAAAAAAAAAAAAAAAAAAAAAAAAAAAAAAAAAAAAAAAAAAAAAAAAAAAAAAAAAAAAAAAAAAAAAAAAAAAAAAAAAAAAAAAAAAAAAAAAAAAAAAAAAAAAAAAAAAAAAAAAAAAAAAAAAAAAAAAAAAAAAAAAAAAAAAAAAAAAAAAAAAAAAAAAAAAAAAAAAAAAAAAAAAAAAAAAAAAAAAAAAAAAAAAAAAAAAAAAAAAAAAAAAAAAAAAAAAAAAAAAAAAAAAAAAAAAAAAAAAAAAAAAAAAAAAAAAAAAAAAAAAAAAAAAAAAAAAAAAAAAAAAAAAAAAAAAAAAAAAAAAAAAAAAAAAAAAAAAAAAAAAAAAAAAAAAAAAAAAAAAAAAAAAAAAAAAAAAAAAAAAAAAAAAAAAAAAAAAAAAAAAAAAAAAAAAAAAAAAAAAAAAAAAAAAAAAAAAAAAAAAAAAAAAAAAAAAAAAAAAAAAAAAAAAAAAAAAAAAAAAAAAAAAAAAAAAAAAAAAAAAAAAAAAAAAAAAAAAAAAAAAAAAAAAAAAAAAAAAAAAAAAAAAAAAAAAAAAAAAAAAAAAAAAAAAAAAAAAAAAAAAAAAAAAAAAAAAAAAAAAAAAAAAAAAAAAAAAAAAAAAAAAAAAAAAAAAAAAAAAAAAAAAAAAAAAAAAAAAAAAAAAAAAAAAAAAAAAAAAAAAAAAAAAAAAAAAAAAAAAAAAAAAAAAAAAAAAAAAAAAAAAAAAAAAAAAAAAAAAAAAAAAAAAAAAAAAAAAAAAAAAAAAAAAAAAAAAAAAAAAAAAAAAAAAAAAAAAAAAAAAAAAAAAAAAAAAAAAAAAAAAAAAAAAAAAAAAAAAAAAAAAAAAAAAAAAAAAAAAAAAAAAAAAAAAAAAAAAAAAAAAAAAAAAAAAAAAAAAAAAAAAAAAAAAAAAAAAAAAAAAAAAAAAAAAAAAAAAAAAAAAAAAAAAAAAAAAAAAAAAAAAAAAAAAAAAAAAAAAAAAAAAAAAAAAAAAAAAAAAAAAAAAAAAAAAAAAAAAAAAAAAAAAAAAAAAAAAAAAAAAAAAAAAAAAAAAAAAAAAAAAAAAAAAAAAAAAAAAAAAAAAAAAAAAAAAAAAAAAAAAAAAAAAAAAAAAAAAAAAAAAAAAAAAAAAAAAAAAAAAAAAAAAAAAAAAAAAAAAAAAAAAAAAAAAAAAAAAAAAAAAAAAAAAAAAAAAAAAAAAAAAAAAAAAAAAAAAAAAAAAAAAAAAAAAAAAAAAAAAAAAAAAAAAAAAAAAAAAAAAAAAAAAAAAAAAAAAAAAAAAAAAAAAAAAAAAAAAAAAAAAAAAAAAAAAAAAAAAAAAAAAAAAAAAAAAAAAAAAAAAAAAAAAAAAAAAAAAAAAAAAAAAAAAAAAAAAAAAAAAAAAAAAAAAAAAAAAAAAAAAAAAAAAAAAAAAAAAAAAAAAAAAAAAAAAAAAAAAAAAAAAAAAAAAAAAAAAAAAAAAAAAAAAAAAAAAAAAAAAAAAAAAAAAAAAAAAAAAAAAAAAAAAAAAAAAAAAAAAAAAAAAAAAAAAAAAAAAAAAAAAAAAAAAAAAAAAAAAAAAAAAAAAAAAAAAAAAAAAAAAAAAAAAAAAAAAAAAAAAAAAAAAAAAAAAAAAAAAAAAAAAAAAAAAAAAAAAAAAAAAAAAAAAAAAAAAAAAAAAAAAAAAAAAAAAAAAAAAAAAAAAAAAAAAAAAAAAAAAAAAAAAAAAAAAAAAAAAAAAAAAAAAAAAAAAAAAAAAAAAAAAAAAAAAAAAAAAAAAAAAAAAAAAAAAAAAAAAAAAAAAAAAAAAAAAAAAAAAAAAAAAAAAAAAAAAAAAAAAAAAAAAAAAAAAAAAAAAAAAAAAAAAAAAAAAAAAAAAAAAAAAAAAAAAAAAAAAAAAAAAAAAAAAAAAAAAAAAAAAAAAAAAAAAAAAAAAAAAAAAAAAAAAAAAAAAAAAAAAAAAAAAAAAAAAAAAAAAAAAAAAAAAAAAAAAAAAAAAAAAAAAAAAAAAAAAAAAAAAAAAAAAAAAAAAAAAAAAAAAAAAAAAAAAAAAAAAAAAAAAAAAAAAAAAAAAAAAAAAAAAAAAAAAAAAAAAAAAAAAAAAAAAAAAAAAAAAAAAAAAAAAAAAAAAAAAAAAAAAAAAAAAAAAAAAAAAAAAAAAAAAAAAAAAAAAAAAAAAAAAAAAAAAAAAAAAAAAAAAAAAAAAAAAAAAAAAAAAAAAAAAAAAAAAAAAAAAAAAAAAAAAAAAAAAAAAAAAAAAAAAAAAAAAAAAAAAAAAAAAAAAAAAAAAAAAAAAAAAAAAAAAAAAAAAAAAAAAAAAAAAAAAAAAAAAAAAAAAAAAAAAAAAAAAAAAAAAAAAAAAAAAAAAAAAAAAAAAAAAAAAAAAAAAAAAAAAAAAAAAAAAAAAAAAAAAAAAAAAAAAAAAAAAAAAAAAAAAAAAAAAAAAAAAAAAAAAAAAAAAAAAAAAAAAAAAAAAAAAAAAAAAAAAAAAAAAAAAAAAAAAAAAAAAAAAAAAAAAAAAAAAAAAAAAAAAAAAAAAAAAAAAAAAAAAAAAAAAAAAAAAAAAAAAAAAAAAAAAAAAAAAAAAAAAAAAAAAAAAAAAAAAAAAAAAAAAAAAAAAAAAAAAAAAAAAAAAAAAAAAAAAAAAAAAAAAAAAAAAAAAAAAAAAAAAAAAAAAAAAAAAAAAAAAAAAAAAAAAAAAAAAAAAAAAAAAAAAAAAAAAAAAAAAAAAAAAAAAAAAAAAAAAAAAAAAAAAAAAAAAAAAAAAAAAAAAAAAAAAAAAAAAAAAAAAAAAAAAAAAAAAAAAAAAAAAAAAAAAAAAAAAAAAAAAAAAAAAAAAAAAAAAAAAAAAAAAAAAAAAAAAAAAAAAAAAAAAAAAAAAAAAAAAAAAAAAAAAAAAAAAAAAAAAAAAAAAAAAAAAAAAAAAAAAAAAAAAAAAAAAAAAAAAAAAAAAAAAAAAAAAAAAAAAAAAAAAAAAAAAAAAAAAAAAAAAAAAAAAAAAAAAAAAAAAAAAAAAAAAAAAAAAAAAAAAAAAAAAAAAAAAAAAAAAAAAAAAAAAAAAAAAAAAAAAAAAAAAAAAAAAAAAAAAAAAAAAAAAAAAAAAAAAAAAAAAAAAAAAAAAAAAAAAAAAAAAAAAAAAAAAAAAAAAAAAAAAAAAAAAAAAAAAAAAAAAAAAAAAAAAAAAAAAAAAAAAAAAAAAAAAAAAAAAAAAAAAAAAAAAAAAAAAAAAAAAAAAAAAAAAAAAAAAAAAAAAAAAAAAAAAAAAAAAAAAAAAAAAAAAAAAAAAAAAAAAAAAAAAAAAAAAAAAAAAAAAAAAAAAAAAAAAAAAAAAAAAAAAAAAAAAAAAAAAAAAAAAAAAAAAAAAAAAAAAAAAAAAAAAAAAAAAAAAAAAAAAAAAAAAAAAAAAAAAAAAAAAAAAAAAAAAAAAAAAAAAAAAAAAAAAAAAAAAAAAAAAAAAAAAAAAAAAAAAAAAAAAAAAAAAAAAAAAAAAAAAAAAAAAAAAAAAAAAAAAAAAAAAAAAAAAAAAAAAAAAAAAAAAAAAAAAAAAAAAAAAAAAAAAAAAAAAAAAAAAAAAAAAAAAAAAAAAAAAAAAAAAAAAAAAAAAAAAAAAAAAAAAAAAAAAAAAAAAAAAAAAAAAAAAAAAAAAAAAAAAAAAAAAAAAAAAAAAAAAAAAAAAAAAAAAAAAAAAAAAAAAAAAAAAAAAAAAAAAAAAAAAAAAAAAAAAAAAAAAAAAAAAAAAAAAAAAAAAAAAAAAAAAAAAAAAAAAAAAAAAAAAAAAAAAAAAAAAAAAAAAAAAAAAAAAAAAAAAAAAAAAAAAAAAAAAAAAAAAAAAAAAAAAAAAAAAAAAAAAAAAAAAAAAAAAAAAAAAAAAAAAAAAAAAAAAAAAAAAAAAAAAAAAAAAAAAAAAAAAAAAAAAAAAAAAAAAAAAAAAAAAAAAAAAAAAAAAAAAAAAAAAAAAAAAAAAAAAAAAAAAAAAAAAAAAAAAAAAAAAAAAAAAAAAAAAAAAAAAAAAAAAAAAAAAAAAAAAAAAAAAAAAAAAAAAAAAAAAAAAAAAAAAAAAAAAAAAAAAAAAAAAAAAAAAAAAAAAAAAAAAAAAAAAAAAAAAAAAAAAAAAAAAAAAAAAAAAAAAAAAAAAAAAAAAAAAAAAAAAAAAAAAAAAAAAAAAAAAAAAAAAAAAAAAAAAAAAAAAAAAAAAAAAAAAAAAAAAAAAAAAAAAAAAAAAAAAAAAAAAAAAAAAAAAAAAAAAAAAAAAAAAAAAAAAAAAAAAAAAAAAAAAAAAAAAAAAAAAAAAAAAAAAAAAAAAAAAAAAAAAAAAAAAAAAAAAAAAAAAAAAAAAAAAAAAAAAAAAAAAAAAAAAAAAAAAAAAAAAAAAAAAAAAAAAAAAAAAAAAAAAAAAAAAAAAAAAAAAAAAAAAAAAAAAAAAAAAAAAAAAAAAAAAAAAAAAAAAAAAAAAAAAAAAAAAAAAAAAAAAAAAAAAAAAAAAAAAAAAAAAAAAAAAAAAAAAAAAAAAAAAAAAAAAAAAAAAAAAAAAAAAAAAAAAAAAAAAAAAAAAAAAAAAAAAAAAAAAAAAAAAAAAAAAAAAAAAAAAAAAAAAAAAAAAAAAAAAAAAAAAAAAAAAAAAAAAAAAAAAAAAAAAAAAAAAAAAAAAAAAAAAAAAAAAAAAAAAAAAAAAAAAAAAAAAAAAAAAAAAAAAAAAAAAAAAAAAAAAAAAAAAAAAAAAAAAAAAAAAAAAAAAAAAAAAAAAAAAAAAAAAAAAAAAAAAAAAAAAAAAAAAAAAAAAAAAAAAAAAAAAAAAAAAAAAAAAAAAAAAAAAAAAAAAAAAAAAAAAAAAAAAAAAAAAAAAAAAAAAAAAAAAAAAAAAAAAAAAAAAAAAAAAAAAAAAAAAAAAAAAAAAAAAAAAAAAAAAAAAAAAAAAAAAAAAAAAAAAAAAAAAAAAAAAAAAAAAAAAAAAAAAAAAAAAAAAAAAAAAAAAAAAAAAAAAAAAAAAAAAAAAAAAAAAAAAAAAAAAAAAAAAAAAAAAAAAAAAAAAAAAAAAAAAAAAAAAAAAAAAAAAAAAAAAAAAAAAAAAAAAAAAAAAAAAAAAAAAAAAAAAAAAAAAAAAAAAAAAAAAAAAAAAAAAAAAAAAAAAAAAAAAAAAAAAAAAAAAAAAAAAAAAAAAAAAAAAAAAAAAAAAAAAAAAAAAAAAAAAAAAAAAAAAAAAAAAAAAAAAAAAAAAAAAAAAAAAAAAAAAAAAAAAAAAAAAAAAAAAAAAAAAAAAAAAAAAAAAAAAAAAAAAAAAAAAAAAAAAAAAAAAAAAAAAAAAAAAAAAAAAAAAAAAAAAAAAAAAAAAAAAAAAAAAAAAAAAAAAAAAAAAAAAAAAAAAAAAAAAAAAAAAAAAAAAAAAAAAAAAAAAAAAAAAAAAAAAAAAAAAAAAAAAAAAAAAAAAAAAAAAAAAAAAAAAAAAAAAAAAAAAAAAAAAAAAAAAAAAAAAAAAAAAAAAAAAAAAAAAAAAAAAAAAAAAAAAAAAAAAAAAAAAAAAAAAAAAAAAAAAAAAAAAAAAAAAAAAAAAAAAAAAAAAAAAAAAAAAAAAAAAAAAAAAAAAAAAAAAAAAAAAAAAAAAAAAAAAAAAAAAAAAAAAAAAAAAAAAAAAAAAAAAAAAAAAAAAAAAAAAAAAAAAAAAAAAAAAAAAAAAAAAAAAAAAAAAAAAAAAAAAAAAAAAAAAAAAAAAAAAAAAAAAAAAAAAAAAAAAAAAAAAAAAAAAAAAAAAAAAAAAAAAAAAAAAAAAAAAAAAAAAAAAAAAAAAAAAAAAAAAAAAAAAAAAAAAAAAAAAAAAAAAAAAAAAAAAAAAAAAAAAAAAAAAAAAAAAAAAAAAAAAAAAAAAAAAAAAAAAAAAAAAAAAAAAAAAAAAAAAAAAAAAAAAAAAAAAAAAAAAAAAAAAAAAAAAAAAAAAAAAAAAAAAAAAAAAAAAAAAAAAAAAAAAAAAAAAAAAAAAAAAAAAAAAAAAAAAAAAAAAAAAAAAAAAAAAAAAAAAAAAAAAAAAAAAAAAAAAAAAAAAAAAAAAAAAAAAAAAAAAAAAAAAAAAAAAAAAAAAAAAAAAAAAAAAAAAAAAAAAAAAAAAAAAAAAAAAAAAAAAAAAAAAAAAAAAAAAAAAAAAAAAAAAAAAAAAAAAAAAAAAAAAAAAAAAAAAAAAAAAAAAAAAAAAAAAAAAAAAAAAAAAAAAAAAAAAAAAAAAAAAAAAAAAAAAAAAAAAAAAAAAAAAAAAAAAAAAAAAAAAAAAAAAAAAAAAAAAAAAAAAAAAAAAAAAAAAAAAAAAAAAAAAAAAAAAAAAAAAAAAAAAAAAAAAAAAAAAAAAAAAAAAAAAAAAAAAAAAAAAAAAAAAAAAAAAAAAAAAAAAAAAAAAAAAAAAAAAAAAAAAAAAAAAAAAAAAAAAAAAAAAAAAAAAAAAAAAAAAAAAAAAAAAAAAAAAAAAAAAAAAAAAAAAAAAAAAAAAAAAAAAAAAAAAAAAAAAAAAAAAAAAAAAAAAAAAAAAAAAAAAAAAAAAAAAAAAAAAAAAAAAAAAAAAAAAAAAAAAAAAAAAAAAAAAAAAAAAAAAAAAAAAAAAAAAAAAAAAAAAAAAAAAAAAAAAAAAAAAAAAAAAAAAAAAAAAAAAAAAAAAAAAAAAAAAAAAAAAAAAAAAAAAAAAAAAAAAAAAAAAAAAAAAAAAAAAAAAAAAAAAAAAAAAAAAAAAAAAAAAAAAAAAAAAAAAAAAAAAAAAAAAAAAAAAAAAAAAAAAAAAAAAAAAAAAAAAAAAAAAAAAAAAAAAAAAAAAAAAAAAAAAAAAAAAAAAAAAAAAAAAAAAAAAAAAAAAAAAAAAAAAAAAAAAAAAAAAAAAAAAAAAAAAAAAAAAAAAAAAAAAAAAAAAAAAAAAAAAAAAAAAAAAAAAAAAAAAAAAAAAAAAAAAAAAAAAAAAAAAAAAAAAAAAAAAAAAAAAAAAAAAAAAAAAAAAAAAAAAAAAAAAAAAAAAAAAAAAAAAAAAAAAAAAAAAAAAAAAAAAAAAAAAAAAAAAAAAAAAAAAAAAAAAAAAAAAAAAAAAAAAAAAAAAAAAAAAAAAAAAAAAAAAAAAAAAAAAAAAAAAAAAAAAAAAAAAAAAAAAAAAAAAAAAAAAAAAAAAAAAAAAAAAAAAAAAAAAAAAAAAAAAAAAAAAAAAAAAAAAAAAAAAAAAAAAAAAAAAAAAAAAAAAAAAAAAAAAAAAAAAAAAAAAAAAAAAAAAAAAAAAAAAAAAAAAAAAAAAAAAAAAAAAAAAAAAAAAAAAAAAAAAAAAAAAAAAAAAAAAAAAAAAAAAAAAAAAAAAAAAAAAAAAAAAAAAAAAAAAAAAAAAAAAAAAAAAAAAAAAAAAAAAAAAAAAAAAAAAAAAAAAAAAAAAAAAAAAAAAAAAAAAAAAAAAAAAAAAAAAAAAAAAAAAAAAAAAAAAAAAAAAAAAAAAAAAAAAAAAAAAAAAAAAAAAAAAAAAAAAAAAAAAAAAAAAAAAAAAAAAAAAAAAAAAAAAAAAAAAAAAAAAAAAAAAAAAAAAAAAAAAAAAAAAAAAAAAAAAAAAAAAAAAAAAAAAAAAAAAAAAAAAAAAAAAAAAAAAAAAAAAAAAAAAAAAAAAAAAAAAAAAAAAAAAAAAAAAAAAAAAAAAAAAAAAAAAAAAAAAAAAAAAAAAAAAAAAAAAAAAAAAAAAAAAAAAAAAAAAAAAAAAAAAAAAAAAAAAAAAAAAAAAAAAAAAAAAAAAAAAAAAAAAAAAAAAAAAAAAAAAAAAAAAAAAAAAAAAAAAAAAAAAAAAAAAAAAAAAAAAAAAAAAAAAAAAAAAAAAAAAAAAAAAAAAAAAAAAAAAAAAAAAAAAAAAAAAAAAAAAAAAAAAAAAAAAAAAAAAAAAAAAAAAAAAAAAAAAAAAAAAAAAAAAAAAAAAAAAAAAAAAAAAAAAAAAAAAAAAAAAAAAAAAAAAAAAAAAAAAAAAAAAAAAAAAAAAAAAAAAAAAAAAAAAAAAAAAAAAAAAAAAAAAAAAAAAAAAAAAAAAAAAAAAAAAAAAAAAAAAAAAAAAAAAAAAAAAAAAAAAAAAAAAAAAAAAAAAAAAAAAAAAAAAAAAAAAAAAAAAAAAAAAAAAAAAAAAAAAAAAAAAAAAAAAAAAAAAAAAAAAAAAAAAAAAAAAAAAAAAAAAAAAAAAAAAAAAAAAAAAAAAAAAAAAAAAAAAAAAAAAAAAAAAAAAAAAAAAAAAAAAAAAAAAAAAAAAAAAAAAAAAAAAAAAAAAAAAAAAAAAAAAAAAAAAAAAAAAAAAAAAAAAAAAAAAAAAAAAAAAAAAAAAAAAAAAAAAAAAAAAAAAAAAAAAAAAAAAAAAAAAAAAAAAAAAAAAAAAAAAAAAAAAAAAAAAAAAAAAAAAAAAAAAAAAAAAAAAAAAAAAAAAAAAAAAAAAAAAAAAAAAAAAAAAAAAAAAAAAAAAAAAAAAAAAAAAAAAAAAAAAAAAAAAAAAAAAAAAAAAAAAAAAAAAAAAAAAAAAAAAAAAAAAAAAAAAAAAAAAAAAAAAAAAAAAAAAAAAAAAAAAAAAAAAAAAAAAAAAAAAAAAAAAAAAAAAAAAAAAAAAAAAAAAAAAAAAAAAAAAAAAAAAAAAAAAAAAAAAAAAAAAAAAAAAAAAAAAAAAAAAAAAAAAAAAAAAAAAAAAAAAAAAAAAAAAAAAAAAAAAAAAAAAAAAAAAAAAAAAAAAAAAAAAAAAAAAAAAAAAAAAAAAAAAAAAAAAAAAAAAAAAAAAAAAAAAAAAAAAAAAAAAAAAAAAAAAAAAAAAAAAAAAAAAAAAAAAAAAAAAAAAAAAAAAAAAAAAAAAAAAAAAAAAAAAAAAAAAAAAAAAAAAAAAAAAAAAAAAAAAAAAAAAAAAAAAAAAAAAAAAAAAAAAAAAAAAAAAAAAAAAAAAAAAAAAAAAAAAAAAAAAAAAAAAAAAAAAAAAAAAAAAAAAAAAAAAAAAAAAAAAAAAAAAAAAAAAAAAAAAAAAAAAAAAAAAAAAAAAAAAAAAAAAAAAAAAAAAAAAAAAAAAAAAAAAAAAAAAAAAAAAAAAAAAAAAAAAAAAAAAAAAAAAAAAAAAAAAAAAAAAAAAAAAAAAAAAAAAAAAAAAAAAAAAAAAAAAAAAAAAAAAAAAAAAAAAAAAAAAAAAAAAAAAAAAAAAAAAAAAAAAAAAAAAAAAAAAAAAAAAAAAAAAAAAAAAAAAAAAAAAAAAAAAAAAAAAAAAAAAAAAAAAAAAAAAAAAAAAAAAAAAAAAAAAAAAAAAAAAAAAAAAAAAAAAAAAAAAAAAAAAAAAAAAAAAAAAAAAAAAAAAAAAAAAAAAAAAAAAAAAAAAAAAAAAAAAAAAAAAAAAAAAAAAAAAAAAAAAAAAAAAAAAAAAAAAAAAAAAAAAAAAAAAAAAAAAAAAAAAAAAAAAAAAAAAAAAAAAAAAAAAAAAAAAAAAAAAAAAAAAAAAAAAAAAAAAAAAAAAAAAAAAAAAAAAAAAAAAAAAAAAAAAAAAAAAAAAAAAAAAAAAAAAAAAAAAAAAAAAAAAAAAAAAAAAAAAAAAAAAAAAAAAAAAAAAAAAAAAAAAAAAAAAAAAAAAAAAAAAAAAAAAAAAAAAAAAAAAAAAAAAAAAAAAAAAAAAAAAAAAAAAAAAAAAAAAAAAAAAAAAAAAAAAAAAAAAAAAAAAAAAAAAAAAAAAAAAAAAAAAAAAAAAAAAAAAAAAAAAAAAAAAAAAAAAAAAAAAAAAAAAAAAAAAAAAAAAAAAAAAAAAAAAAAAAAAAAAAAAAAAAAAAAAAAAAAAAAAAAAAAAAAAAAAAAAAAAAAAAAAAAAAAAAAAAAAAAAAAAAAAAAAAAAAAAAAAAAAAAAAAAAAAAAAAAAAAAAAAAAAAAAAAAAAAAAAAAAAAAAAAAAAAAAAAAAAAAAAAAAAAAAAAAAAAAAAAAAAAAAAAAAAAAAAAAAAAAAAAAAAAAAAAAAAAAAAAAAAAAAAAAAAAAAAAAAAAAAAAAAAAAAAAAAAAAAAAAAAAAAAAAAAAAAAAAAAAAAAAAAAAAAAAAAAAAAAAAAAAAAAAAAAAAAAAAAAAAAAAAAAAAAAAAAAAAAAAAAAAAAAAAAAAAAAAAAAAAAAAAAAAAAAAAAAAAAAAAAAAAAAAAAAAAAAAAAAAAAAAAAAAAAAAAAAAAAAAAAAAAAAAAAAAAAAAAAAAAAAAAAAAAAAAAAAAAAAAAAAAAAAAAAAAAAAAAAAAAAAAAAAAAAAAAAAAAAAAAAAAAAAAAAAAAAAAAAAAAAAAAAAAAAAAAAAAAAAAAAAAAAAAAAAAAAAAAAAAAAAAAAAAAAAAAAAAAAAAAAAAAAAAAAAAAAAAAAAAAAAAAAAAAAAAAAAAAAAAAAAAAAAAAAAAAAAAAAAAAAAAAAAAAAAAAAAAAAAAAAAAAAAAAAAAAAAAAAAAAAAAAAAAAAAAAAAAAAAAAAAAAAAAAAAAAAAAAAAAAAAAAAAAAAAAAAAAAAAAAAAAAAAAAAAAAAAAAAAAAAAAAAAAAAAAAAAAAAAAAAAAAAAAAAAAAAAAAAAAAAAAAAAAAAAAAAAAAAAAAAAAAAAAAAAAAAAAAAAAAAAAAAAAAAAAAAAAAAAAAAAAAAAAAAAAAAAAAAAAAAAAAAAAAAAAAAAAAAAAAAAAAAAAAAAAAAAAAAAAAAAAAAAAAAAAAAAAAAAAAAAAAAAAAAAAAAAAAAAAAAAAAAAAAAAAAAAAAAAAAAAAAAAAAAAAAAAAAAAAAAAAAAAAAAAAAAAAAAAAAAAAAAAAAAAAAAAAAAAAAAAAAAAAAAAAAAAAAAAAAAAAAAAAAAAAAAAAAAAAAAAAAAAAAAAAAAAAAAAAAAAAAAAAAAAAAAAAAAAAAAAAAAAAAAAAAAAAAAAAAAAAAAAAAAAAAAAAAAAAAAAAAAAAAAAAAAAAAAAAAAAAAAAAAAAAAAAAAAAAAAAAAAAAAAAAAAAAAAAAAAAAAAAAAAAAAAAAAAAAAAAAAAAAAAAAAAAAAAAAAAAAAAAAAAAAAAAAAAAAAAAAAAAAAAAAAAAAAAAAAAAAAAAAAAAAAAAAAAAAAAAAAAAAAAAAAAAAAAAAAAAAAAAAAAAAAAAAAAAAAAAAAAAAAAAAAAAAAAAAAAAAAAAAAAAAAAAAAAAAAAAAAAAAAAAAAAAAAAAAAAAAAAAAAAAAAAAAAAAAAAAAAAAAAAAAAAAAAAAAAAAAAAAAAAAAAAAAAAAAAAAAAAAAAAAAAAAAAAAAAAAAAAAAAAAAAAAAAAAAAAAAAAAAAAAAAAAAAAAAAAAAAAAAAAAAAAAAAAAAAAAAAAAAAAAAAAAAAAAAAAAAAAAAAAAAAAAAAAAAAAAAAAAAAAAAAAAAAAAAAAAAAAAAAAAAAAAAAAAAAAAAAAAAAAAAAAAAAAAAAAAAAAAAAAAAAAAAAAAAAAAAAAAAAAAAAAAAAAAAAAAAAAAAAAAAAAAAAAAAAAAAAAAAAAAAAAAAAAAAAAAAAAAAAAAAAAAAAAAAAAAAAAAAAAAAAAAAAAAAAAAAAAAAAAAAAAAAAAAAAAAAAAAAAAAAAAAAAAAAAAAAAAAAAAAAAAAAAAAAAAAAAAAAAAAAAAAAAAAAAAAAAAAAAAAAAAAAAAAAAAAAAAAAAAAAACAAAAAAAAAAAAAAAAAAAAAAAAAAAAAAAAAAAAAAAAAAAAAAAAAAAAAAAAAAAAAAAAAAAAAAAAAAAAAAAAAAAAAAAAAAAAAAAAAAAAAAAAAAAAAAAAAAAAAAAAAAAAAAAAAAAAAAAAAAAAAAAAAAAAAAAAAAAAAAAAAAAAAAAAAAAAAAAAAAAAAAAAAAAAAAAAAAAAAAAAAAAAAAAAAAAAAAAAAAAAAAAAAAAAAAAAAAAAAAAAAAAAAAAAAAAAAAAAAAAAAAAAAAAAAAAAAAAAAAAAAAAAAAAAAAAAAAAAAAAAAAAAAAAAAAAAAAAAAAAAAAAAAAAAAAAAAAAAAAAAAAAAAAAAAAAAAAAAAAAAAAAAAAAAAAAAAAAAAAAAAAAAAAAAAAAAAAAAAAAAAAAAAAAAAAAAAAAAAAAAAAAAAAAAAAAAAAAAAAAAAAAAAAAAAAAAAAAAAAAAAAAAAAAAAAAAAAAAAAAAAAAAAAAAAAAAAAAAAAAAAAAAAAAAAAAAAAAAAAAAAAAAAAAAAAAAAAAAAAAAAAAAAAAAAAAAAAAAAAAAAAAAAAAAAAAAAAAAAAAAAAAAAAAAAAAAAAAAAAAAAAAAAAAAAAAAAAAAAAAAAAAAAAAAAAAAAAAAAAAAAAAAAAAAAAAAAAAAAAAAAAAAAAAAAAAAAAAAAAAAAAAAAAAAAAAAAAAAAAAAAAAAAAAAAAAAAAAAAAAAAAAAAAAAAAAAAAAAAAAAAAAAAAAAAAAAAAAAAAAAAAAAAAAAAAAAAAAAAAAAAAAAAAAAAAAAAAAAAAAAAAAAAAAAAAAAAAAAAAAAAAAAAAAAAAAAAAAAAAAAAAAAAAAAAAAAAAAAAAAAAAAAAAAAAAAAAAAAAAAAAAAAAAAAAAAAAAAAAAAAAAAAAAAAAAAAAAAAAAAAAAAAAAAAAAAAAAAAAAAAAAAAAAAAAAAAAAAAAAAAAAAAAAAAAAAAAAAAAAAAAAAAAAAAAAAAAAAAAAAAAAAAAAAAAAAAAAAAAAAAAAAAAAAAAAAAAAAAAAAAAAAAAAAAAAAAAAAAAAAAAAAAAAAAAAAAAAAAAAAAAAAAAAAAAAAAAAAAAAAAAAAAAAAAAAAAAAAAAAAAAAAAAAAAAAAAAAAAAAAAAAAAAAAAAAAAAAAAAAAAAAAAAAAAAAAAAAAAAAAAAAAAAAAAAAAAAAAAAAAAAAAAAAAAAAAAAAAAAAAAAAAAAAAAAAAAAAAAAAAAAAAAAAAAAAAAAAAAAAAAAAAAAAAAAAAAAAAAAAAAAAAAAAAAAAAAAAAAAAAAAAAAAAAAAAAAAAAAAAAAAAAAAAAAAAAAAAAAAAAAAAAAAAAAAAAAAAAAAAAAAAAAAAAAAAAAAAAAAAAAAAAAAAAAAAAAAAAAAAAAAAAAAAAAAAAAAAAAAAAAAAAAAAAAAAAAAAAAAAAAAAAAAAAAAAAAAAAAAAAAAAAAAAAAAAAAAAAAAAAAAAAAAAAAAAAAAAAAAAAAAAAAAAAAAAAAAAAAAAAAAAAAAAAAAAAAAAAAAAAAAAAAAAAAAAAAAAAAAAAAAAAAAAAAAAAAAAAAAAAAAAAAAAAAAAAAAAAAAAAAAAAAAAAAAAAAAAAAAAAAAAAAAAAAAAAAAAAAAAAAAAAAAAAAAAAAAAAAAAAAAAAAAAAAAAAAAAAAAAAAAAAAAAAAAAAAAAAAAAAAAAAAAAAAAAAAAAAAAAAAAAAAAAAAAAAAAAAAAAAAAAAAAAAAAAAAAAAAAAAAAAAAAAAAAAAAAAAAAAAAAAAAAAAAAAAAAAAAAAAAAAAAAAAAAAAAAAAAAAAAAAAAAAAAAAAAAAAAAAAAAAAAAAAAAAAAAAAAAAAAAAAAAAAAAAAAAAAAAAAAAAAAAAAAAAAAAAAAAAAAAAAAAAAAAAAAAAAAAAAAAAAAAAAAAAAAAAAAAAAAAAAAAAAAAAAAAAAAAAAAAAAAAAAAAAAAAAAAAAAAAAAAAAAAAAAAAAAAAAAAAAAAAAAAAAAAAAAAAAAAAAAAAAAAAAAAAAAAAAAAAAAAAAAAAAAAAAAAAAAAAAAAAAAAAAAAAAAAAAAAAAAAAAAAAAAAAAAAAAAAAAAAAAAAAAAAAAAAAAAAAAAAAAAAAAAAAAAAAAAAAAAAAAAAAAAAAAAAAAAAAAAAAAAAAAAAAAAAAAAAAAAAAAAAAAAAAAAAAAAAAAAAAAAAAACAAAAAAAAAAAAAAAAAAAAAAAAAAAAAAAAAAAAAAAAAAAAAAAAAAAAAAAAAAAAAAAAAAAAAAAAAAAAAAAAAAAAAAAAAAAAAAAAAAAAAAAAAAAAAAAAAAAAAAAAAAAAAAAAAAAAAAAAAAAAAAAAAAAAAAAAAAAAAAAAAAAAAAAAAAAAAAAAAAAAAAAAAAAAAAAAAAAAAAAAAAAAAAAAAAAAAAAAAAAAAAAAAAAAAAAAAAAAAAAAAAAAAAAAAAAAAAAAAAAAAAAAAAAAAAAAAAAAAAAAAAAAAAAAAAAAAAAAAAAAAAAAAAAAAAAAAAAAAAAAAAAAAAAAAAAAAAAAAAAAAAAAAAAAAAAAAAAAAAAAAAAAAAAAAAAAAAAAAAAAAAAAAAAAAAAAAAAAAAAAAAAAAAAAAAAAAAAAAAAAAAAAAAAAAAAAAAAAAAAAAAAAAAAAAAAAAAAAAAAAAAAAAAAAAAAAAAAAAAAAAAAAAAAAAAAAAAAAAAAAAAAAAAAAAAAAAAAAAAAAAAAAAAAAAAAAAAAAAAAAAAAAAAAAAAAAAAAAAAAAAAAAAAAAAAAAAAAAAAAAAAAAAAAAAAAAAAAAAAAAAAAAAAAAAAAAAAAAAAAAAAAAAAAAAAAAAAAAAAAAAAAAAAAAAAAAAAAAAAAAAAAAAAAAAAAAAAAAAAAAAAAAAAAAAAAAAAAAAAAAAAAAAAAAAAAAAAAAAAAAAAAAAAAAAAAAAAAAAAAAAAAAAAAAAAAAAAAAAAAAAAAAAAAAAAAAACAAAAAAAAAAAAAAAAAAAAAAAAAAAAAAAAAAAAAAAAAAAAAAAAAAAAAAAAAAAAAAAAAAAAAAAAAAAAAAAAAAAAAAAAAAAAAAAAAAAAAAAAAAAAAAAAAAAAAAAAAAAAAAAAAAAAAAAAAAAAAAAAAAAAAAAAAAAAAAAAAAAAAAAAAAAAAAAAAAAAAAAAAAAAAAAAAAAAAAAAAAAAAAAAAAAAAAAAAAAAAAAAAAAAAAAAAAAAAAAAAAAAAAAAAAAAAAAAAAAAAAAAAAAAAAAAAAAAAAAAAAAAAAAAAAAAAAAAAAAAAAAAAAAAAAAAAAAAAAAAAAAAAAAAAAAAAAAAAAAAAAAAAAAAAAAAAAAAAAAAAAAAAAAAAAAAAAAAAAAAAAAAAAAAAAAAAAAAAAAAAAAAAAAAAAAAAAAAAAAAAAAAAAAAAAAAAAAAAAAAAAAAAAAAAAAAAAAAAAAAAAAAAAAAAAAAAAAAAAAAAAAAAAAAAAAAAAAAAAAAAAAAAAAAAAAAAAAAAAAAAAAAAAAAAAAAAAAAAAAAAAAAAAAAAAAAAAAAAAAAAAAAAAAAAAAAAAAAAAAAAAAAAAAAAAAAAAAAAAAAAAAAAAAAAAAAAAAAAAAAAAAAAAAAAAAAAAAAAAAAAAAAAAAAAAAAAAAAAAAAAAAAAAAAAAAAAAAAAAAAAAAAAAAAAAAAAAAAAAAAAAAAAAAAAAAAAAAAAAAAAAAAAAAAAAAAAAAAAAAAAAAAAAAAAAAAAAAAAAAAAAAAAAAAAAAAAAAAAAAAAAAAAAAAAAAAAAAAAAAAAAAAAAAAAAAAAAAAAAAAAAAAAAAAAAAAAAAAAAAAAAAAAAAAAAAAAAAAAAAAAAAAAAAAAAAAAAAAAAAAAAAAAAAAAAAAAAAAAAAAAAAAAAAAAAAAAAAAAAAAAAAAAAAAAAAAAAAAAAAAAAAAAAAAAAAAAAAAAAAAAAAAAAAAAAAAAAAAAAAAAAAAAAAAAAAAAAAAAAAAAAAAAAAAAAAAAAAAAAAAAAAAAAAAAAAAAAAAAAAAAAAAAAAAAAAAAAAAAAAAAAAAAAAAAAAAAAAAAAAAAAAAAAAAAAAAAAAAAAAAAAAAAAAAAAAAAAAAAAAAAAAAAAAAAAAAAAAAAAAAAAAAAAAAAAAAAAAAAAAAAAAAAAAAAAAAAAAAAAAAAAAAAAAAAAAAAAAAAAAAAAAAAAAAAAAAAAAAAAAAAAAAAAAAAAAAAAAAAAAAAAAAAAAAAAAAAAAAAAAAAAAAAAAAAAAAAAAAAAAAAAAAAAAAAAAAAAAAAAAAAAAAAAAAAAAAAAAAAAAAAAAAAAAAAAAAAAAAAAAAAAAAAAAAAAAAAAAAAAAAAAAAAAAAAAAAAAAAAAAAAAAAAAAAAAAAAAAAAAAAAAAAAAAAAAAAAAAAAAAAAAAAAAAAAAAAAAAAAAAAAAAAAAAAAAAAAAAAAAAAAAAAAAAAAAAAAAAAAAAAAAAAAAAAAAAAAAAAAAAAAAAAAAAAAAAAAAAAAAAAAAAAAAAAAAAAAAAAAAAAAAAAAAAAAAAAAAAAAAAAAAAAAAAAAAAAAAAAAAAAAAAAAAAAAAAAAAAAAAAAAAAAAAAAAAAAAAAAAAAAAAAAAAAAAAAAAAAAAAAAAAAAAAAAAAAAAAAAAAAAAAAAAAAAAAAAAAAAAAAAAAAAAAAAAAAAAAAAAAAAAAAAAAAAAAAAAAAAAAAAAAAAAAAAAAAAAAAAAAAAAAAAAAAAAAAAAAAAAAAAAAAAAAAAAAAAAAAAAAAAAAAAAAAAAAAAAAAAAAAAAAAAAAAAAAAAAAAAAAAAAAAAAAAAAAAAAAAAAAAAAAAAAAAAAAAAAAAAAAAAAAAAAAAAAAAAAAAAAAAAAAAAAAAAAAAAAAAAAAAAAAAAAAAAAAAAAAAAAAAAAAAAAAAAAAAAAAAAAAAAAAAAAAAAAAAAAAAAAAAAAAAAAAAAAAAAAAAAAAAAAAAAAAAAAAAAAAAAAAAAAAAAAAAAAAAAAAAAAAAAAAAAAAAAAAAAAAAAAAAAAAAAAAAAAAAAAAAAAAAAAAAAAAAAAAAAAAAAAAAAAAAAAAAAAAAAAAAAAAAAAAAAAAAAAAAAAAAAAAAAAAAAAAAAAAAAAAAAAAAAAAAAAAAAAAAAAAAAAAAAAAAAAAAAAAAAAAAAAAAAAAAAAAAAAAAAAAAAAAAAAAAAAAAAAAAAAAAAAAAAAAAAAAAAAAAAAAAAAAAAAAAAAAAAAAAAAAAAAAAAAAAAAAAAAAAAAAAAAAAAAAAAAAAAAAAAAAAAAAAAAAAAAAAAAAAAAAAAAAAAAAAAAAAAAAAAAAAAAAAAAAAAAAAAAAAAAAAAAAAAAAAAAAAAAAAAAAAAAAAAAAAAAAAAAAAAAAAAAAAAAAAAAAAAAAAAAAAAAAAAAAAAAAAAAAAAAAAAAAAAAAAAAAAAAAAAAAAAAAAAAAAAAAAAAAAAAAAAAAAAAAAAAAAAAAAAAAAAAAAAAAAAAAAAAAAAAAAAAAAAAAAAAAAAAAAAAAAAAAAAAAAAAAAAAAAAAAAAAAAAAAAAAAAAAAAAAAAAAAAAAAAAAAAAAAAAAAAAAAAAAAAAAAAAAAAAAAAAAAAAAAAAAAAAAAAAAAAAAAAAAAAAAAAAAAAAAAAAAAAAAAAAAAAAAAAAAAAAAAAAAAAAAAAAAAAAAAAAAAAAAAAAAAAAAAAAAAAAAAAAAAAAAAAAAAAAAAAAAAAAAAAAAAAAAAAAAAAAAAAAAAAAAAAAAAAAAAAAAAAAAAAAAAAAAAAAAAAAAAAAAAAAAAAAAAAAAAAAAAAAAAAAAAAAAAAAAAAAAAAAAAAAAAAAAAAAAAAAAAAAAAAAAAAAAAAAAAAAAAAAAAAAAAAAAAAAAAAAAAAAAAAAAAAAAAAAAAAAAAAAAAAAAAAAAAAAAAAAAAAAAAAAAAAAAAAAAAAAAAAAAAAAAAAAAAAAAAAAAAAAAAAAAAAAAAAAAAAAAAAAAAAAAAAAAAAAAAAAAAAAAAAAAAAAAAAAAAAAAAAAAAAAAAAAAAAAAAAAAAAAAAAAAAAAAAAAAAAAAAAAAAAAAAAAAAAAAAAAAAAAAAAAAAAAAAAAAAAAAAAAAAAAAAAAAAAAAAAAAAAAAAAAAAAAAAAAAAAAAAAAAAAAAAAAAAAAAAAAAAAAAAAAAAAAAAAAAAAAAAAAAAAAAAAAAAAAAAAAAAAAAAAAAAAAAAACAAAAAAAAAAAAAAAAAAAAAAAAAAAAAAAAAAAAAAAAAAAAAAAAAAAAAAAAAAAAAAAAAAAAAAAAAAAAAAAAAAAAAAAAAAAAAAAAAAAAAAAAAAAAAAAAAAAAAAAAAAAAAAAAAAAAAAAAAAAAAAAAAAAAAAAAAAAAAAAAAAAAAAAAAAAAAAAAAAAAAAAAAAAAAAAAAAAAAAAAAAAAAAAAAAAAAAAAAAAAAAAAAAAAAAAAAAAAAAAAAAAAAAAAAAAAAAAAAAAAAAAAAAAAAAAAAAAAAAAAAAAAAAAAAAAAAAAAAAAAAAAAAAAAAAAAAAAAAAAAAAAAAAAAAAAAAAAAAAAAAAAAAAAAAAAAAAAAAAAAAAAAAAAAAAAAAAAAAAAAAAAAAAAAAAAAAAAAAAAAAAAAAAAAAAAAAAAAAAAAAAAAAAAAAAAAAAAAAAAAAAAAAAAAAAAAAAAAAAAAAAAAAAAAAAAAAAAAAAAAAAAAAAAAAAAAAAAAAAAAAAAAAAAAAAAAAAAAAAAAAAAAAAAAAAAAAAAAAAACAAAAAAAAAAAAAAAAAAAAAAAAAAAAAAAAAAAAAAAAAAAAAAAAAAAAAAAAAAAAAAAAAAAAAAAAAAAAAAAAAAAAAAAAAAAAAAAAAAAAAAAAAAAAAAAAAAAAAAAAAAAAAAAAAAAAAAAAAAAAAAAAAAAAAAAAAAAAAAAAAAAAAAAAAAAAAAAAAAAAAAAAAAAAAAAAAAAAAAAAAAAAAAAAAAAAAAAAAAAAAAAAAAAAAAAAAAAAAAAAAAAAAAAAAAAAAAAAAAAAAAAAAAAAAAAAAAAAAAAAAAAAAAAAAAAAAAAAAAAAAAAAAAAAAAAAAAAAAAAAAAAAAAAAAAAAAAAAAAAAAAAAAAAAAAAAAAAAAAAAAAAAAAAAAAAAAAAAAAAAAAAAAAAAAAAAAAAAAAAAAAAAAAAAAAAAAAAAAAAAAAAAAAAAAAAAAAAAAAAAAAAAAAAAAAAAAAAAAAAAAAAAAAAAAAAAAAAAAAAAAAAAAAAAAAAAAAAAAAAAAAAAAAAAAAAAAAAAAAAAAAAAAAAAAAAAAAAAAAAAAAAAAAAAAAAAAAAAAAAAAAAAAAAAAAAAAAAAAAAAAAAAAAAAAAAAAAAAAAAAAAAAAAAAAAAAAAAAAAAAAAAAAAAAAAAAAAAAAAAAAAAAAAAAAAAAAAAAAAAAAAAAAAAAAAAAAAAAAAAAAAAAAAAAAAAAAAAAAAAAAAAAAAAAAAAAAAAAAAAAAAAAAAAAAAAAAAAAAAAAAAAAAAAAAAAAAAAAAAAAAAAAAAAAAAAAAAAAAAAAAAAAAAAAAAAAAAAAAAAAAAAAAAAAAAAAAAAAAAAAAAAAAAAAAAAAAAAAAAAAAAAAAAAAAAAAAAAAAAAAAAAAAAAAAAAAAAAAAAAAAAAAAAAAAAAAAAAAAAAAAAAAAAAAAAAAAAAACAAAAAAAAAAAAAAAAAAAAAAAAAAAAAAAAAAAAAAAAAAAAAAAAAAAAAAAAAAAAAAAAAAAAAAAAAAAAAAAAAAAAAAAAAAAAAAAAAAAAAAAAAAAAAAAAAAAAAAAAAAAAAAAAAAAAAAAAAAAAAAAAAAAAAAAAAAAAAAAAAAAAAAAAAAAAAAAAAAAAAAAAAAAAAAAAAAAAAAAAAAAAAAAAAAAAAAAAAAAAAAAAAAAAAAAAAAAAAAAAAAAAAAAAAAAAAAAAAAAAAAAAAAAAAAAAAAAAAAAAAAAAAAAAAAAAAAAAAAAAAAAAAAAAAAAAAAAAAAAAAAAAAAAAAAAAAAAAAAAAAAAAAAAAAAAAAAAAAAAAAAAAAAAAAAAAAAAAAAAAAAAAAAAAAAAAAAAAAAAAAAAAAAAAAAAAAAAAAAAAAAAAAAAAAAAAAAAAAAAAAAAAAAAAAAAAAAAAAAAAAAAAAAAAAAAAAAAAAAAAAAAAAAAAAAAAAAAAAAAAAAAAAAAAAAAAAAAAAAAAAAAAAAAAAAAAAAAAAAAAAAAAAAAAAAAAAAAAAAAAAAAAAAAAAAAAAAAAAAAAAAAAAAAAAAAAAAAAAAAAAAAAAAAAAAAAAAAAAAAAAAAAAAAAAAAAAAAAAAAAAAAAAAAAAAAAAAAAAAAAAAAAAAAAAAAAAAAAAAAAAAAACAAAAAAAAAAAAAAAAAAAAAAAAAAAAAAAAAAAAAAAAAAAAAAAAAAAAAAAAAAAAAAAAAAAAAAAAAAAAAAAAAAAAAAAAAAAAAAAAAAAAAAAAAAAAAAAAAAAAAAAAAAAAAAAAAAAAAAAAAAAAAAAAAAAAAAAAAAAAAAAAAAAAAAAAAAAAAAAAAAAAAAAAAAAAAAAAAAAAAAAAAAAAAAAAAAAAAAAAAAAAAAAAAAAAAAAAAAAAAAAAAAAAAAAAAAAAAAAAAAAAAAAAAAAAAAAAAAAAAAAAAAAAAAAAAAAAAAAAAAAAAAAAAAAAAAAAAAAAAAAAAAAAAAAAAAAAAAAAAAAAAAAAAAAAAAAAAAAAAAAAAAAAAAAAAAAAAAAAAAAAAAAAAAAAAAAAAAAAAAAAAAAAAAAAAAAAAAAAAAAAAAAAAAAAAAAAAAAAAAAAAAAAAAAAAAAAAAAAAAAAAAAAAAAAAAAAAAAAAAAAAAAAAAAAAAAAAAAAAAAAAAAAAAAAAAAAAAAAAAAAAAAAAAAAAAAAAAAAACAAAAAAAAAAAAAAAAAAAAAAAAAAAAAAAAAAAAAAAAAAAAAAAAAAAAAAAAAAAAAAAAAAAAAAAAAAAAAAAAAAAAAAAAAAAAAAAAAAAAAAAAAAAAAAAAAAAAAAAAAAAAAAAAAAAAAAAAAAAAAAAAAAAAAAAAAAAACAAAAAAAAAAAAAAAAAAAAAAAAAAAAAAAAAAAAAAAAAAAAAAAAAAAAAAAAAAAAAAAAAAAAAAAAAAAAAAAAAAAAAAAAAAAAAAAAAAAAAAAAAAAAAAAAAAAAAAAAAAAAAAAAAAAAAAAAAAAAAAAAAAAAAAAAAAAAAAAAAAAAAAAAAAAAAAAAAAAAAAAAAAAAAAAAAAAAAAAAAAAAAAAAAAAAAAAAAAAAAAAAAAAAAAAAAAAAAAAAAAAAAAAAAAAAAAAAAAAAAAAAAAAAAAAAAAAAAAAAAAAAAAAAAAAAAAAAAAAAAAAAAAAAAAAAAAAAAAAAAAAAAAAAAAAAAAAAAAAAAAAAAAAAAAAAAAAAAAAAAAAAAAAAAAAAAAAAAAAAAAAAAAAAAAAAAAAAAAAAAAAAAAAAAAAAAAAAAAAAAAAAAAAAAAAAAAAAAAAAAAAAAAAAAAAAAAAAAAAAAAAAAAAAAAAAAAAAAAAAAAAAAAAAAAAAAAAAAAAAAAAACAAAAAAAAAAAAAAAAAAAAAAAAAAAAAAAAAAAAAAAAAAAAAAAAAAAAAAAAAAAAAAAAAAAAAAAAAAAAAAAAAAAAAAAAAAAAAAAAAAAAAAAAAAAAAAAAAAAAAAAAAAAAAAAAAAAAAAAAAAAAAAAAAAAAAAAAAAAAAAAAAAAAAAAAAAAAAAAAAAAAAAAAAAAAAAAAAAAAAAAAAAAAAAAAAAAAAAAAAAAAAAAAAAAAAAAAAAAAAAAAAAAAAACAAAAAAAAAAAAAAAAAAAAAAAAAAAAAAAAAAAAAAAAAAAAAAAAAAAAAAAAAAAAAAAAAAAAAAAAAAAAAAAAAAAAAAAAAAAAAAAAAAAAAAAAAAAAAAAAAAAAAAAAAAAAAAAAAAAAAAAAAAAAAAAAAAAAAAAAAAAAAAAAAAAAAAAAAAAACAAAAAAAAAAAAAAAAAAAAAAAAAAAAAAAAAAAAAAAAAAAAAAAAAAAAAAAAAAAAAAAAAAAAAAAAAAAAAAAAAAAAAAAAAAAAAAAAAAAAAAAAAAAAAAAAAAAAAAAAAAAAAAAAAAAAAAAAAAAAAAAAAAAAAAAAAAAAAAAAAAAAAAAAAAAAAAAAAAAAAAAAAAAAAAAAAAAAAAAAAAAAAAAAAAAAAAAAAAAAAAAAAAAAAAAAAAAAAAAAAAAAAAAAAAAAAAAAAAAAAAAAAAAAAAAAAAAAAAAAAAAAAAAAAAAAAAAAAAAAAAAAAAAAAAAAAAAAAAAAAAAAAAAAAAAAAAAAAAAAAAAAAAAAAAAAAAAAAAAAAAAAAAAAAAAAAAAAAAAAAAAAAAAAAAAAAAAAAAAAAAAAAAAAAAAAAAAAAAAAAAAAAAAAAAAAAAAAAAAAAAAAAAAAAAAAAAAAAAAAAAAAAAAAAAAAAAAAAAAAAAAAAAAAAAAAAAAAAAAAAAAAAAAAAAAAAAAAAAAAAAAAAAAAAAAAAAAAAAAAAAAAAAAAAAAAAAAAAAAAAAAAAAAAAAAAAAAAAAAAAAAAAAAAAAAAAAAAAAAAAAAAAAAAAAAAAAAAAAAAAAAAAAAAAAAAAAAAAAAAAAAAAAAAAAAAAAAAAAAAAAAAAAAAAAAAAAAAAAAAAAAAAAAAAAAAAAAAAAAAAAAAAAAAAAAAAAAAAAAAAAAAAAAAAAAAAAAAAAAAAAAAAAAAAAAAAAAAAAAAAAAAAAAAAAAAAAAAAAAAAAAAAAAAAAAAAAAAAAAAAAAAAAAACAAAAAAAAAAAAAAAAAAAAAAAAAAAAAAAAAAAAAAAAAAAAAAAAAAAAAAAAAAAAAAAAAAAAAAAAAAAAAAAAAAAAAAAAAAAAAAAAAAAAAAAAAAAAAAAAAAAAAAAAAAAAAAAAAAAAAAAAAAAAAAAAAAAAAAAAAAAAAAAAAAAAAAAAAAAAAAAAAAAAAAAAAAAAAAAAAAAAAAAAAAAAAAAAAAAAAAAAAAAAAAAAAAAAAAAAAAAAAAAAAAAAAAAAAAAAAAAAAAAAAAAAAAAAAAAAAAAAAAAAAAAAAAAAAAAAAAAAAAAAAAAAAAAAAAAAAAAAAAAAAAAAAAAAAAAAAAAAAAAAAAAAAAAAAAAAAAAAAAAAAAAAAAAAAAAAAAAAAAAAAAAAAAAAAAAAAAAAAAAAAAAAAAAAAAAAAAAAAAAAAAAAAAAAAAAAAAAAAAAAAAAAAAAAAAAAAAAAAAAAAAAAAAAAAAAAAAAAAAAAAAAAAAAAAAAAAAAAAAAAAAAAAAAAAAAAAAAAAAAAAAAAAAAAAAAAAAAAAAAAAAAAAAAAAAAAAAAAAAAAAAAAAAAAAAAAAAAAAAAAAAAAAAAAAAAAAAAAAAAAAAAAAAAAAAAAAAAAAAAAAAAAAAAAAAAAAAAAAAAAAAAAAAAAAAAAAAAAAAAAAAAAAAAAAAAAAAAAAAAAAAAAAAAAAAAAACAAAAAAAAAAAAAAAAAAAAAAAAAAAAAAAAAAAAAAAAAAAAAAAAAAAAAAAAAAAAAAAAAAAAAAAAAAAAAAAAAAAAAAAAAAAAAAAAAAAAAAAAAAAAAAAAAAAAAAAAAAAAAAAAAAAAAAAAAAAAAAAAAAAAAAAAAAAAAAAAAAAAAAAAAAAAAAAAAAAAAAAAAAAAAAAAAAAAAAAAAAAAAAAAAAAAAAAAAAAAAAAAAAAAAAAAAAAAAAAAAAAAAAAAAAAAAAAAAAAAAAAAAAAAAAAAAAAAAAAAAAAAAAAAAAAAAACAAAAAAAAAAAAAAAAAAAAAAAAAAAAAAAAAAAAAAAAAAAAAAAAAAAAAAAAAAAAAAAAAAAAAAAAAAAAAAAAAAAAAAAAAAAAAAAAAAAAAAAAAAAAAAAAAAAAAAAAAAAAAAAAAAAAAAAAAAAAAAAAAAAAAAAAAAAAAAAAAAAAAAAAAAAAAAAAAAAAAAAAAAAAAAAAAAAAAAAAAAAAAAAAAAAAAAAAAAAAAAAAAAAAAAAAAAAAAAAAAAAAAAAAAAAAAAAAAAAAAAAAAAAAAAAAAAAAAAAAAAAAAAAAAAAAAAAAAAAAAAAAAAAAAAAAAAAAAAAAAAAAAAAAAAAAAAAAAAAAAAAAAAAAAAAAAAAAAAAAAAAAAAAACAAAAAAAAAAAAAAAAAAAAAAAAAAAAAAAAAAAAAAAAAAAAAAAAAAAAAAAAAAAAAAAAAAAAAAAAAAAAAAAAAAAAAAAAAAAAAAAAAAAAAAAAAAAAAAAAAAAAAAAAAAAAAAAAAAAAAAAAAAAAAAAAAAAAAAAAAAAAAAAAAAAAAAAAAAAAAAAAAAAAAAAAAAAAAAAAAAAAAAAAAAAAAAAAAAAAAAAAAAAAAAAAAAAAAAAAAAAAAAAAAAAAAAAAAAAAAAAAAAAAAAAAAAAAAAAAAAAAAAAAAAAAAAAAAAAAAAAAAAAAAAAAAAAAAAAAAAAAAAAAAAAAAAAAAAAAAAAAAAAAAAAAAAAAAAAAAAAAAAAAAAAAAAAAAAAAAAAAAAAAAAAAAAAAAAAAAAAAAAAAAAAAAAAAAAAAAAAAAAAAAAAAAAAAAAAAAAAAAAAAAAAAAAAAAAAAAAAAAAAAAAAAAAAAAAAAAAAAAAAAAAAAAAAAAAAAAAAAAAAAAAAAAAAAAAAAAAAAAAAAAAAAAAAAAAAAAACAAAAAAAAAAAAAAAAAAAAAAAAAAAAAAAAAAAAAAAAAAAAAAAAAAAAAAAAAAAAAAAAAAAACAAAAAAAAAAAAAAAAAAAAAAAAAAAAAAAAAAAAAAAAAAAAAAAAAAAAAAAAAAAAAAAAAAAAAAAAAAAAACAAAAAAAAAAAAAAAAAAAAAAAAAAAAAAAAAAAAAAAAAAAAAAAAAAAAAAAAAAAAAAAAAAAAAAAAAAAAAAAAAAAAAAAAAAAAAAAAAAAAAAAAAAAAAAAAAAAAAAAAAAAAAAAAAAAAAAAAAAAAAAAAAAAAAAAAAAAAAAAAAAAAAAAAAAAAAAAAAAAAAAAAAAAAAAAAAAAAAAAAAAAAAAAAAAAAAAAAAAAAAAAAAAAAAAAAAAAAAAAAAAAAAAAAAAAAAAAAAAAAAAAAAAAAAAAAAAAAAAAAAAAAAAAAAAAAAAAAAAAAAAAAAAAAAAAAAAAAAAAAAAAAAAAAAAAAAAAAAAAAAAAAAAAAAAAAAAAAAAAAAAAAAAAAAAAAAAAAAAAAAAAAAAAAAAAAAAAAAAAAAAAAAAAAAAAAAAAAAAAAAAAAAAAAAAAAAAAAAAAAAAAAAAAAAAAAAAAAAAAAAAAAAAAAAAAAAAAAAAAAAAAAAAAAAAAAAAAAAAAAAAAAAAAAAAAAAAAAAAAAAAAAAAAAAAAACAAAAAAAAAAAAAAAAAAAAAAAAAAAAAAAAAAAAAAAAAAAAAAAAAAAAAAAAAAAAAAAAAAAAAAAAAAAAAAAAAAAAAAAAAAAAAAAAAAAAAAAAAAAAAAAAAAAAAAAAAAAAAAAAAAAAAAAAAAAAAAAAAAAAAAAAAAAAAAAAAAAAAAAAAAAAAAAAAAAAAAAAAAAAAAAAAAAAAAAAAAAAAAAAAAAAAAAAAAAAAAAAAAAAAAAAAAAAAAAAAAAAAAAAAAAAAAAAAAAAAAAAAAAAAAAAAAAAAAAAAAAAAAAAAAAAAAAAAAAAAAAAAAAAAAAAAAAAAAAAAAAAAAAAAAAAAAAAAAAAAAAAAAAAAAAAAAAAAAAAAAAAAAAAAAAAAAAAAAAAAAAAAAAAAAAAAAAAAAAAAAAAAAAAAAAAAAAAAAAAAAAAAAAAAAAAAAAAAAAAAAAAAAAAAAAAAAAAAAAAAAAAAAAAAAAAAAAAAAAAAAAAAAAAAAAAAAAAAAAAAAAAAAAAAAAAAAAAAAAAAAAAAAAAAAAAAAAAAAAAAAAAAAAAAAAAAAAAAAAAAAAAAAAAAAAAAAAAAAAAAAAAAAAAAAAAAAAAAAAAAAAAAAAAAAAAAAAAAAAAAAAAAAAAAAAAAAAAAAAAAAAAAAAAAAAAAAAAAAAAAAAAAAAAAAAAAAAAAAAAAAAAAAAAAAAAAAAAAAAAAAAAAAAAAAAAAAAAAAAAAAAAAAAAAAAAAAAAAAAAAAAAAAAAAAAAAAAAAAAAAAAAAAAAAAAAAAAAAAAAAAAAAAAAAAAAAAAAAAAAAAAAAAAAAAAAAAAAAAAAAAAAAAAAAAAAAAAAAAAAAAAAAAAAAAAAAAAAAAAAAAAAAAAAAAAAAAAAAAAAAAAAAAAAAAAAAAAAAAAAAAAAAAAAAAAAAAAAAAAAAAAAAAAAAAAAAAAAAAAAAAAAAAAAAAAAAAAAAAAAAAAAAAAAAAAAAAAAAAAAAAAAAAAAAAAAAAAAAAAAAAAAAAAAAAAAAAAAAAAAAAAAAAAAAAAAAAAAAAAAAAAAAAAAAAAAAAAAAAAAAAAAAAAAAAAAAAAAAAAAAAAAAAAAAAAAAAAAAAAAAAAAAAAAAAAAAAAAAAAAAAAAAAAAAAAAAAAAAAAAAAAAAAAAAAAAAAAAAAAAAAAAAAAAAAAAAAAAAACAAAAAAAAAAAAAAAAAAAAAAAAAAAAAAAAAAAAAAAAAAAAAAAAAAAAAAAAAAAAAAAAAAAAAAAAAAAAAAAAAAAAAAAAAAAAAAAAAAAAAAAAAAAAAAAAAAAAAAAAAAAAAAAAAAAAAAAAAAAAAAAAAAAAAAACAAAAAAAAAAAAAAAAAAAAAAAAAAAAAAAAAAAAAAAAAAAAAAAAAAAAAAAAAAAAAAAAAAAAAAAAAAAAAAAAAAAAAAAAAAAAAAAAAAAAAAAAAAAAAAAAAAAAAAAAAAAAAAAAAAAAAAAAAAAAAAAAAAAAAAAAAAAAAAAAAAAAAAAAAAAAAAAAAAAAAAAAAAAAAAAAAAAAAAAAAAAAAAAAAAAAAAAAAAAAAAAAAAAAAAAAAAAAAAAAAAAAACAAAAAAAAAAAAAAAAAAAAAAAAAAAAAAAAAAAAAAAAAAAAAAAAAAAAAAAAAAAAAAAAAAAAAAAAAACAAAAAAAAAAAAAAAAAAAAAAAAAAAAAAAAAAAAAAAAAAAAAAAAAAAAAAAAAAAAAAAAAAAAAAAAAAAAAAAAAAAAAAAAAAAAAAAAAAAAAAAAAAAAAAAAAAAAAAAAAAAAAAAAAAAAAAAAAAAAAAAAAAAAAAAAAAAAAAAAAAAAAAAAAAAAAAAAAAAAAAAAAAAAAAAAAAAAAAAAAAAAAAAAAAAAAAAAAAAAAAAAAAAAAAAAAAAAAAAAAAAAAAAAAAAAAAAAAAAAAAAAAAAAAAAAAAAAAAAAAAAAAAAAAAAAAAAAAAAAAAAAAAAAAAAAAACAAAAAAAAAAAAAAAAAAAAAAAAAAAAAAAAAAAAAAAAAAAAAAAAAAAAAAAAAAAAAAAAAAAAAAAAAAAAAAAAAAAAAAAAAAAAAAAAAAAAAAAAAAAAAAAACAAAAAAAAAAAAAAAAAAAAAACAAAAAAAAAAAAAAAAAAAAAAAAAAAAAAAAAAAAAAAAAAAAAAAAAAAAAAAAAAAAAAAAAAAAAAAAAAAAAAAAAAAAAAAAAAAAAAAAAAAAAAAACAAAAAAAAAAAAAAAAAAAAAAAAAAAAAAAAAAAAAAAAAAAAAAAAAAAAAAAAAAAAAAAAAAAAAAAAAAAAAAAAAAAAAAAAAAAAAAAAAAAAAAAAAAAAAAAAAAAAAAAAAAAAAAAAAAAAAAAAAAAAAAAAAAAAAAAAAAAAAAAAAAAAAAAAAAAAAAAAAAAAAAAAAAAAAAAAAAAAAAAAAAAAAAAAAAAAAAAAAAAAAAAAAAAAAAAAAAAAAAAAAAAAAAAAAAAAAAAAAAAAAAAAAAAAAAAAAAAAAAAAAAAAAAAACAAAAAAAAAAAAAAAAAAAAAAAAAAAAAAAAAAAAAAAAAAAAAAAAAAAAAAAAAAAAAAAAAAAAAAAAAAAAAAAAAAAAAAAAAAAAAAAAAAAAAAAAAAAAAAAAAAAAAAAAAAAAAAAAAAAAAAAAAAAAAAAAAAAAAAAAAAAAACAAAAAAAAAAAAAAAAAAAAAAAAAAAAAAAAAAAAAAAAAAAAAAAAAAAAAAAAAAAAAAAAAAAAAAAAAAAAAAAAAAAAAAAAAAAAAAAAAAAAAAAAAAAAAAAAAAAAAAAAAACAAAAAAAAAAAAAAAAAAAAAAAAAAAAAAAAAAAAAAAAAAAAAAAAAAAAAAAAAAAAAAAAAAAAAAAAAAAAAAAAAAAAAAAAAAAAAAAAAAAAAAAAAAAAAAAAAAAAAAAAAAAAAAAAAAAAAAAAAAAAAAAAAAAAAAAAAAAAAAAAAAAAAAAAAAAAAAAAAAAAAAAAAAAAAAAAAAAAAAAAAAAAAAAAAAAAAAAAAAAAAAAAAAAAAAAAAAAAAAAAAAAAAAAAAAAAAAAAAAAAAAAAAAAAAAAAAAAAAAAAAAAAAAAAAAAAAAAAAAAAAAAAAAAAAAAAAAAAAAAAAAAAAAAAAAAAAAAAAAAAAAAAAAAAAAAAAAAAAAAAAAAAAAAAAAAAAAAAAAAAAAAAAAAAAAAAAAAAAAAAAAAAAAAAAAAAAAAAAAAAAAAAAAAAAAAAAAAAAAAAAAAAAAAAAAAAAAAAAAAAAAAAAAAAAAAAAAAAAAAAAAAAAAAAAAAAAAAAAAAAAAAAAAAAAAAAAAAAAAAAAAAAAAAAAAAAAAAAAAAAAAAAAAAAAAAAAAAAAAAAAAAAAAAAAAAAAAAAAAAAAAAAAAAAAAAAAAAAAAAAAAAAAAAAAAAAAAAAAAAAAAAAAAAAAAAAAAAAAAAAAAAAAAAAAAAAAAAAAAAAAAAAAAAAAAAAAAAAAAAAAAAAAAAAAAAAAAAAAAAAAAAAAAAAAAAAAAAAAAAAAAAAAAAAAAAAAAAAAAAAAAAAAAAAAAAAAAAAAAAAAAAAAAAAAAAAAAAAAAAAAAAAAAAAAAAAAAAAAAAAAAAAAAAAAAAAAAAAAAAAAAAAAAAAAAAAAAAAAAAAAAAAAAAAAAAAAAAAAAAAAAAAAAAAAAAAAAAAAAAAAAAAAAAAAAAAAAAAAAAAAAAAAAAAAAAAAAAAAAAAAAAAAAAAAAAAAAAAAAAAAAAAAAAAAAAAAAAAAAAAAAAAAAAAAAAAAAAAAAAAAAAAAAAAAAAAAAAAAAAAAAAAAAAAAAAAAAAAAAAAAAAAAAAAAAAAAAAAAAAAAAAAAAAAAAAAAAAAAAAAAAAAAAAAAAAAAAAAAAAAAAAAAAAAAAAAAAAAAAAAAAAAAAAAAAAAAAAAAAAAAAAAAAAAAAAAAAAAAAAAAAAAAAAAAAAAAAAAAAAAAAAAAAAAAAAAAAAAAAAAAAAAAAAAAAAAAAAAAAAAAAAAAAAAAAAAAAAAAAAAAAAAAAAAAAAAAAAAAAAAAAAAAAAAAAAAAAAAAAAAAAAAAAAAAAAAAAAAAAAAAAAAAAAAAAAAAAAAAAAAAAAAAAAAAAAAAAAAAAAAAAAAAAAAAAAAAAAAAAAAAAAAAAAAAAAAAAAAAAAAAAAAAAAAAAAAAAAAAAAAAAAAAAAAAAAAAAAAAAAAAAAAAAAAAAAAAAAAAAAAAAAAAAAAAAAAAAAAAAAAAAAAAAAAAAAAAAAAAAAAAAAAAAAAAAAAAAAAAAAAAAAAAAAAAAAAAAAAAAAAAAAAAAAAAAAAAAAAAAAAAAAAAAAAAAAAAAAAAAAAAAAAAAAAAAAAAAAAAAAAAAAAAAAAAAAAAAAAAAAAAAAAAAAAAAAAAAAAAAAAAAAAAAAAAAAAAAAAAAAAAAAAAAAAAAAAAAAAAAAAAAAAAAAAAAAAAAAAAAAAAAAAAAAAAAAAAAAAAAAAAAAAAAAAAAAAAAAAAAAAAAAAAAAAAAAAAAAAAAAAAAAAAAAAAAAAAAAAAAAAAAAAAAAAAAAAAAAAAAAAAAAAAAAAAAAAAAAAAAAAAAAAAAAAAAAAAAAAAAAAAAAAAAAAAAAAAAAAAAAAAAAAAAAAAAAAAAAAAAAAAAAAAAAAAAAAAAAAAAAAAAAAAAAAAAAAAAAAAAAAAAAAAAAAAAAAAAAAAAAAAAAAAAAAAAAAAAAAAAAAAAAAAAAAAAAAAAAAAAAAAAAAAAAAAAAAAAAAAAAAAAAAAAAAAAAAAAAAAAAAAAAAAAAAAAAAAAAAAAAAAAAAAAAAAAAAAAAAAAAAAAAAAAAAAAAAAAAAAAAAAAAAAAAAAAAAAAAAAAAAAAAAAAAAAAAAAAAAAAAAAAAAAAAAAAAAAAAAAAAAAAAAAAAAAAAAAAAAAAAAAAAAAAAAAAAAAAAAAAAAAAAAAAAAAAAAAAAAAAAAAAAAAAAAAAAAAAAAAAAAAAAAAAAAAAAAAAAAAAAAAAAAAAAAAAAAAAAAAAAAAAAAAAAAAAAAAAAAAAAAAAAAAAAAAAAAAAAAAAAAAAAAAAAAAAAAAAAAAAAAAAAAAAAAAAAAAAAAAAAAAAAAAAAAAAAAAAAAAAAAAAAAAAAAAAAAAAAAAAAAAAAAAAAAAAAAAAAAAAAAAAAAAAAAAAAAAAAAAAAAAAAAAAAAAAAAAAAAAAAAAAAAAAAAAAAAAAAAAAAAAAAAAAAAAAAAAAAAAAAAAAAAAAAAAAAAAAAAAAAAAAAAAAAAAAAAAAAAAAAAAAAAAAAAAAAAAAAAAAAAAAAAAAAAAAAAAAAAAAAAAAAAAAAAAAAAAAAAAAAAAAAAAAAAAAAAAAAAAAAAAAAAAAAAAAAAAAAAAAAAAAAAAAAAAAAAAAAAAAAAAAAAAAAAAAAAAAAAAAAAAAAAAAAAAAAAAAAAAAAAAAAAAAAAAAAAAAAAAAAAAAAAAAAAAAAAAAAAAAAAAAAAAAAAAAAAAAAAAAAAAAAAAAAAAAAAAAAAAAAAAAAAAAAAAAAAAAAAAAAAAAAAAAAAAAAAAAAAAAAAAAAAAAAAAAAAAAAAAAAAAAAAAAAAAAAAAAAAAAAAAAAAAAAAAAAAAAAAAAAAAAAAAAAAAAAAAAAAAAAAAAAAAAAAAAAAAAAAAAAAAAAAAAAAAAAAAAAAAAAAAAAAAAAAAAAAAAAAAAAAAAAAAAAAAAAAAAAAAAAAAAAAAAAAAAAAAAAAAAAAAAAAAAAAAAAAAAAAAAAAAAAAAAAAAAAAAAAAAAAAAAAAAAAAAAAAAAAAAAAAAAAAAAAAAAAAAAAAAAAAAAAAAAAAAAAAAAAAAAAAAAAAAAAAAAAAAAAAAAAAAAAAAAAAAAAAAAAAAAAAAAAAAAAAAAAAAAAAAAAAAAAAAAAAAAAAAAAAAAAAAAAAAAAAAAAAAAAAAAAAAAAAAAAAAAAAAAAAAAAAAAAAAAAAAAAAAAAAAAAAAAAAAAAAAAAAAAAAAAAAAAAAAAAAAAAAAAAAAAAAAAAAAAAAAAAAAAAAAAAAAAAAAAAAAAAAAAAAAAAAAAAAAAAAAAAAAAAAAAAAAAAAAAAAAAAAAAAAAAAAAAAAAAAAAAAAAAAAAAAAAAAAAAAAAAAAAAAAAAAAAAAAAAAAAAAAAAAAAAAAAAAAAAAAAAAAAAAAAAAAAAAAAAAAAAAAAAAAAAAAAAAAAAAAAAAAAAAAAAAAAAAAAAAAAAAAAAAAAAAAAAAAAAAAAAAAAAAAAAAAAAAAAAAAAAAAAAAAAAAAAAAAAAAAAAAAAAAAAAAAAAAAAAAAAAAAAAAAAAAAAAAAAAAAAAAAAAAAAAAAAAAAAAAAAAAAAAAAAAAAAAAAAAAAAAAAAAAAAAAAAAAAAAAAAAAAAAAAAAAAAAAAAAAAAAAAAAAAAAAAAAAAAAAAAAAAAAAAAAAAAAAAAAAAAAAAAAAAAAAAAAAAAAAAAAAAAAAAAAAAAAAAAAAAAAAAAAAAAAAAAAAAAAAAAAAAAAAAAAAAAAAAAAAAAAAAAAAAAAAAAAAAAAAAAAAAAAAAAAAAAAAAAAAAAAAAAAAAAAAAAAAAAAAAAAAAAAAAAAAAAAAAAAAAAAAAAAAAAAAAAAAAAAAAAAAAAAAAAAAAAAAAAAAAAAAAAAAAAAAAAAAAAAAAAAAAAAAAAAAAAAAAAAAAAAAAAAAAAAAAAAAAAAAAAAAAAAAAAAAAAAAAAAAAAAAAAAAAAAAAAAAAAAAAAAAAAAAAAAAAAAAAAAAAAAAAAAAAAAAAAAAAAAAAAAAAAAAAAAAAAAAAAAAAAAAAAAAAAAAAAAAAAAAAAAAAAAAAAAAAAAAAAAAAAAAAAAAAAAAAAAAAAAAAAAAAAAAAAAAAAAAAAAAAAAAAAAAAAAAAAAAAAAAAAAAAAAAAAAAAAAAAAAAAAAAAAAAAAAAAAAAAAAAAAAAAAAAAAAAAAAAAAAAAAAAAAAAAAAAAAAAAAAAAAAAAAAAAAAAAAAAAAAAAAAAAAAAAAAAAAAAAAAAAAAAAAAAAAAAAAAAAAAAAAAAAAAAAAAAAAAAAAAAAAAAAAAAAAAAAAAAAAAAAAAAAAAAAAAAAAAAAAAAAAAAAAAAAAAAAAAAAAAAAAAAAAAAAAAAAAAAAAAAAAAAAAAAAAAAAAAAAAAAAAAAAAAAAAAAAAAAAAAAAAAAAAAAAAAAAAAAAAAAAAAAAAAAAAAAAAAAAAAAAAAAAAAAAAAAAAAAAAAAAAAAAAAAAAAAAAAAAAAAAAAAAAAAAAAAAAAAAAAAAAAAAAAAAAAAAAAAAAAAAAAAAAAAAAAAAAAAAAAAAAAAAAAAAAAAAAAAAAAAAAAAAAAAAAAAAAAAAAAAAAAAAAAAAAAAAAAAAAAAAAAAAAAAAAAAAAAAAAAAAAAAAAAAAAAAAAAAAAAAAAAAAAAAAAAAAAAAAAAAAAAAAAAAAAAAAAAAAAAAAAAAAAAAAAAAAAAAAAAAAAAAAAAAAAAAAAAAAAAAAAAAAAAAAAAAAAAAAAAAAAAAAAAAAAAAAAAAAAAAAAAAAAAAAAAAAAAAAAAAAAAAAAAAAAAAAAAAAAAAAAAAAAAAAAAAAAAAAAAAAAAAAAAAAAAAAAAAAAAAAAAAAAAAAAAAAAAAAAAAAAAAAAAAAAAAAAAAAAAAAAAAAAAAAAAAAAAAAAAAAAAAAAAAAAAAAAAAAAAAAAAAAAAAAAAAAAAAAAAAAAAAAAAAAAAAAAAAAAAAAAAAAAAAAAAAAAAAAAAAAAAAAAAAAAAAAAAAAAAAAAAAAAAAAAAAAAAAAAAAAAAAAAAAAAAAAAAAAAAAAAAAAAAAAAAAAAAAAAAAAAAAAAAAAAAAAAAAAAAAAAAAAACAAAAAAAAAAAAAAAAAAAAAAAAAAAAAAAAAAAAAAAAAAAAAAAAAAAAAAAAAAAAAAAAAAAAAAAAAAAAAAAAAAAAAAAAAAAAAAAAAAAAAAAAAAAAAAAAAAAAAAAAAAAAAAAAAAAAAAAAAAAAAAAAAAAAAAAAAAAAAAAAAAAAAAAAAAAAAAAAAAAAAAAAAAAAAAAAAAAAAAAAAAAAAAAAAAAAAAAAAAAAAAAAAAAAAAAAAAAAAAAAAAAAAAAAAAAAAAAAAAAAAAAAAAAAAAAAAAAAAAAAAAAAAAAAAAAAAAAAAAAAAAAAAAAAAAAAAAAAAAAAAAAAAAAAAAAAAAAAAAAAAAAAAAAAAAAAAAAAAAAAAAAAAAAAAAAAAAAAAAAAAAAAAAAAAAAAAAAAAAAAAAAAAAAAAAAAAAAAAAAAAAAAAAAAAAAAAAAAAAAAAAAAAAAAAAAAAAAAAAAAAAAAAAAAAAAAAAAAAAAAAAAAAAAAAAAAAAAAAAAAAAAAAAAAAAAAAAAAAAAAAAAAAAAAAAAAAAAAAAAAAAAAAAAAAAAAAAAAAAAAAAAAAAAAAAAAAAAAAAAAAAAAAAAAAAAAAAAAAAAAAAAAAAAAAAAAAAAAAAAAAAAAAAAAAAAAAAAAAAAAAAAAAAAAAAAAAAAAAAAAAAAAAAAAAAAAAAAAAAAAAAAAAAAAAAAAAAAAAAAAAAAAAAAAAAAAAAAAAAAAAAAAAAAAAAAAAAAAAAAAAAAAAAAAAAAAAAAAAAAAAAAAAAAAAAAAAAAAAAAAAAAAAAAAAAAAAAAAAAAAAAAAAAAAAAAAAAAAAAAAAAAAAAAAAAAAAAAAAAAAAAAAAAAAAAAAAAAAAAAAAAAAAAAAAAAAAAAAAAAAAAAAAAAAAAAAAAAAAAAAAAAAAAAAAAAAAAAAAAAAAAAAAAAAAAAAAAAAAAAAAAAAAAAAAAAAAAAAAAAAAAAAAAAAAAAAAAAAAAAAAAAAAAAAAAAAAAAAAAAAAAAAAAAAAAAAAAAAAAAAAAAAAAAAAAAAAAAAAAAAAAAAAAAAAAAAAAAAAAAAAAAAAAAAAAAAAAAAAAAAAAAAAAAAAAAAAAAAAAAAAAAAAAAAAAAAAAAAAAAAAAAAAAAAAAAAAAAAAAAAAAAAAAAAAAAAAAAAAAAAAAAAAAAAAAAAAAAAAAAAAAAAAAAAAAAAAAAAAAAAAAAAAAAAAAAAAAAAAAAAAAAAAAAAAAAAAAAAAAAAAAAAAAAAAAAAAAAAAAAAAAAAAAAAAAAAAAAAAAAAAAAAAAAAAAAAAAAAAAAAAAAAAAAAAAAAAAAAAAAAAAAAAAAAAAAAAAAAAAAAAAAAAAAAAAAAAAAAAAAAAAAAAAAAAAAAAAAAAAAAAAAAAAAAAAAAAAAAAAAAAAAAAAAAAAAAAAAAAAAAAAAAAAAAAAAAAAAAAAAAAAAAAAAAAAAAAAAAAAAAAAAAAAAAAAAAAAAAAAAAAAAAAAAAAAAAAAAAAAAAAAAAAAAAAAAAAAAAAAAAAAAAAAAAAAAAAAAAAAAAAAAAAAAAAAAAAAAAAAAAAAAAAAAAAAAAAAAAAAAAAAAAAAAAAAAAAAAAAAAAAAAAAAAAAAAAAAAAAAAAAAAAAAAAAAAAAAAAAAAAAAAAAAAAAAAAAAAAAAAAAAAAAAAAAAAAAAAAAAAAAAAAAAAAAAAAAAAAAAAAAAAAAAAAAAAAAAAAAAAAAAAAAAAAAAAAAAAAAAAAAAAAAAAAAAAAAAAAAAAAAAAAAAAAAAAAAAAAAAAAAAAAAAAAAAAAAAAAAAAAAAAAAAAAAAAAAAAAAAAAAAAAAAAAAAAAAAAAAAAAAAAAAAAAAAAAAAAAAAAAAAAAAAAAAAAAAAAAAAAAAAAAAAAAAAAAAAAAAAAAAAAAAAAAAAAAAAAAAAAAAAAAAAAAAAAAAAAAAAAAAAAAAAAAAAAAAAAAAAAAAAAAAAAAAAAAAAAAAAAAAAAAAAAAAAAAAAAAAAAAAAAAAAAAAAAAAAAAAAAAAAAAAAAAAAAAAAAAAAAAAAAAAAAAAAAAAAAAAAAAAAAAAAAAAAAAAAAAAAAAAAAAAAAAAAAAAAAAAAAAAAAAAAAAAAAAAAAAAAAAAAAAAAAAAAAAAAAAAAAAAAAAAAAAAAAAAAAAAAAAAAAAAAAAAAAAAAAAAAAAAAAAAAAAAAAAAAAAAAAAAAAAAAAAAAAAAAAAAAAAAAAAAAAAAAAAAAAAAAAAAAAAAAAAAAAAAAAAAAAAAAAAAAAAAAAAAAAAAAAAAAAAAAAAAAAAAAAAAAAAAAAAAAAAAAAAAAAAAAAAAAAAAAAAAAAAAAAAAAAAAAAAAAAAAAAAAAAAAAAAAAAAAAAAAAAAAAAAAAAAAAAAAAAAAAAAAAAAAAAAAAAAAAAAAAAAAAAAAAAAAAAAAAAAAAAAAAAAAAAAAAAAAAAAAAAAAAAAAAAAAAAAAAAAAAAAAAAAAAAAAAAAAAAAAAAAAAAAAAAAAAAAAAAAAAAAAAAAAAAAAAAAAAAAAAAAAAAAAAAAAAAAAAAAAAAAAAAAAAAAAAAAAAAAAAAAAAAAAAAAAAAAAAAAAAAAAAAAAAAAAAAAAAAAAAAAAAAAAAAAAAAAAAAAAAAAAAAAAAAAAAAAAAAAAAAAAAAAAAAAAAAAAAAAAAAAAAAAAAAAAAAAAAAAAAAAAAAAAAAAAAAAAAAAAAAAAAAAAAAAAAAAAAAAAAAAAAAAAAAAAAAAAAAAAAAAAAAAAAAAAAAAAAAAAAAAAAAAAAAAAAAAAAAAAAAAAAAAAAAAAAAAAAAAAAAAAAAAAAAAAAAAAAAAAAAAAAAAAAAAAAAAAAAAAAAAAAAAAAAAAAAAAAAAAAAAAAAAAAAAAAAAAAAAAAAAAAAAAAAAAAAAAAAAAAAAAAAAAAAAAAAAAAAAAAAAAAAAAAAAAAAAAAAAAAAAAAAAAAAAAAAAAAAAAAAAAAAAAAAAAAAAAAAAAAAAAAAAAAAAAAAAAAAAAAAAAAAAAAAAAAAAAAAAAAAAAAAAAAAAAAAAAAAAAAAAAAAAAAAAAAAAAAAAAAAAAAAAAAAAAAAAAAAAAAAAAAAAAAAAAAAAAAAAAAAAAAAAAAAAAAAAAAAAAAAAAAAAAAAAAAAAAAAAAAAAAAAAAAAAAAAAAAAAAAAAAAAAAAAAAAAAAAAAAAAAAAAAAAAAAAAAAAAAAAAAAAAAAAAAAAAAAAAAAAAAAAAAAAAAAAAAAAAAAAAAAAAAAAAAAAAAAAAAAAAAAAAAAAAAAAAAAAAAAAAAAAAAAAAAAAAAAAAAAAAAAAAAAAAAAAAAAAAAAAAAAAAAAAAAAAAAAAAAAAAAAAAAAAAAAAAAAAAAAAAAAAAAAAAAAAAAAAAAAAAAAAAAAAAAAAAAAAAAAAAAAAAAAAAAAAAAAAAAAAAAAAAAAAAAAAAAAAAAAAAAAAAAAAAAAAAAAAAAAAAAAAAAAAAAAAAAAAAAAAAAAAAAAAAAAAAAAAAAAAAAAAAAAAAAAAAAAAAAAAAAAAAAAAAAAAAAAAAAAAAAAAAAAAAAAAAAAAAAAAAAAAAAAAAAAAAAAAAAAAAAAAAAAAAAAAAAAAAAAAAAAAAAAAAAAAAAAAAAAAAAAAAAAAAAAAAAAAAAAAAAAAAAAAAAAAAAAAAAAAAAAAAAAAAAAAAAAAAAAAAAAAAAAAAAAAAAAAAAAAAAAAAAAAAAAAAAAAAAAAAAAAAAAAAAAAAAAAAAAAAAAAAAAAAAAAAAAAAAAAAAAAAAAAAAAAAAAAAAAAAAAAAAAAAAAAAAAAAAAAAAAAAAAAAAAAAAAAAAAAAAAAAAAAAAAAAAAAAAAAAAAAAAAAAAAAAAAAAAAAAAAAAAAAAAAAAAAAAAAAAAAAAAAAAAAAAAAAAAAAAAAAAAAAAAAAAAAAAAAAAAAAAAAAAAAAAAAAAAAAAAAAAAAAAAAAAAAAAAAAAAAAAAAAAAAAAAAAAAAAAAAAAAAAAAAAAAAAAAAAAAAAAAAAAAAAAAAAAAAAAAAAAAAAAAAAAAAAAAAAAAAAAAAAAAAAAAAAAAAAAAAAAAAAAAAAAAAAAAAAAAAAAAAAAAAAAAAAAAAAAAAAAAAAAAAAAAAAAAAAAAAAAAAAAAAAAAAAAAAAAAAAAAAAAAAAAAAAAAAAAAAAAAAAAAAAAAAAAAAAAAAAAAAAAAAAAAAAAAAAAAAAAAAAAAAAAAAAAAAAAAAAAAAAAAAAAAAAAAAAAAAAAAAAAAAAAAAAAAAAAAAAAAAAAAAAAAAAAAAAAAAAAAAAAAAAAAAAAAAAAAAAAAAAAAAAAAAAAAAAAAAAAAAAAAAAAAAAAAAAAAAAAAAAAAAAAAAAAAAAAAAAAAAAAAAAAAAAAAAAAAAAAAAAAAAAAAAAAAAAAAAAAAAAAAAAAAAAAAAAAAAAAAAAAAAAAAAAAAAAAAAAAAAAAAAAAAAAAAAAAAAAAAAAAAAAAAAAAAAAAAAAAAAAAAAAAAAAAAAAAAAAAAAAAAAAAAAAAAAAAAAAAAAAAAAAAAAAAAAAAAAAAAAAAAAAAAAAAAAAAAAAAAAAAAAAAAAAAAAAAAAAAAAAAAAAAAAAAAAAAAAAAAAAAAAAAAAAAAAAAAAAAAAAAAAAAAAAAAAAAAAAAAAAAAAAAAAAAAAAAAAAAAAAAAAAAAAAAAAAAAAAAAAAAAAAAAAAAAAAAAAAAAAAAAAAAAAAAAAAAAAAAAAAAAAAAAAAAAAAAAAAAAAAAAAAAAAAAAAAAAAAAAAAAAAAAAAAAAAAAAAAAAAAAAAAAAAAAAAAAAAAAAAAAAAAAAAAAAAAAAAAAAAAAAAAAAAAAAAAAAAAAAAAAAAAAAAAAAAAAAAAAAAAAAAAAAAAAAAAAAAAAAAAAAAAAAAAAAAAAAAAAAAAAAAAAAAAAAAAAAAAAAAAAAAAAAAAAAAAAAAAAAAAAAAAAAAAAAAAAAAAAAAAAAAAAAAAAAAAAAAAAAAAAAAAAAAAAAAAAAAAAAAAAAAAAAAAAAAAAAAAAAAAAAAAAAAAAAAAAAAAAAAAAAAAAAAAAAAAAAAAAAAAAAAAAAAAAAAAAAAAAAAAAAAAAAAAAAAAAAAAAAAAAAAAAAAAAAAAAAAAAAAAAAAAAAAAAAAAAAAAAACAAAAAAAAAAAAAAAAAAAAAAAAAAAAAAAAAAAAAAAAAAAAAAAAAAAAAAAAAAAAAAAAAAAAAAAAAAAAAAAAAAAAAAAAAAAAAAAAAAAAAAAAAAAAAAAAAAAAAAAAAAAAAAAAAAAAAAAAAAAAAAAAAAAAAAAAAAAAAAAAAAAAAAAAAAAAAAAAAAAAAAAAAAAAAAAAAAAAAAAAAAAAAAAAAAAAAAAAAAAAAAAAAAAAAAAAAAAAAAAAAAAAAAAAAAAAAAAAAAAAAAAAAAAAAAAAAAAAAAAAAAAAAAAAAAAAAAAAAAAAAAAAAAAAAAAAAAAAAAAAAAAAAAAAAAAAAAAAAAAAAAAAAAAAAAAAAAAAAAAAAAAAAAAAAAAAAAAAAAAAAAAAAAAAAAAAAAAAAAAAAAAAAAAAAAAAAAAAAAAAAAAAAAAAAAAAAAAAAAAAAAAAAAAAAAAAAAAAAAAAAAAAAAAAAAAAAAAAAAAAAAAAAAAAAAAAAAAAAAAAAAAAAAAAAAAAAAAAAAAAAAAAAAAAAAAAAAAAAAAAAAAAAAAAAAAAAAAAAAAAAAAAAAAAAAAAAAAAAAAAAAAAAAAAAAAAAAAAAAAAAAAAAAAAAAAAAAAAAAAAAAAAAAAAAAAAAAAAAAAAAAAAAAAAAAAAAAAAAAAAAAAAAAAAAAAAAAAAAAAAAAAAAAAAAAAAAAAAAAAAAAAAAAAAAAAAAAAAAAAAAAAAAAAAAAAAAAAAAAAAAAAAAAAAAAAAAAAAAAAAAAAAAAAAAAAAAAAAAAAAAAAAAAAAAAAAAAAAAAAAAAAAAAAAAAAAAAAAAAAAAAAAAAAAAAAAAAAAAAAAAAAAAAAAAAAAAAAAAAAAAAAAAAAAAAAAAAAAAAAAAAAAAAAAAAAAAAAAAAAAAAAAAAAAAAAAAAAAAAAAAAAAAAAAAAAAAAAAAAAAAAAAAAAAAAAAAAAAAAAAAAAAAAAAAAAAAAAAAAAAAAAAAAAAAAAAAAAAAAAAAAAAAAAAAAAAAAAAAAAAAAAAAAAAAAAAAAAAAAAAAAAAAAAAAAAAAAAAAAAAAAAAAAAAAAAAAAAAAAAAAAAAAAAAAAAAAAAAAAAAAAAAAAAAAAAAAAAAAAAAAAAAAAAAAAAAAAAAAAAAAAAAAAAAAAAAAAAAAAAAAAAAAAAAAAAAAAAAAAAAAAAAAAAAAAAAAAAAAAAA
>WOAB01000471.1:0-19086 GCA_027886185.1 Rheum nobile
CCCACGGGCTGCGTAGATAACGGAGAGAGCTTTCATTTGACATATTATACGCGCGAATCGGGCACCCATACAGAAAGTTACGAAGGTTTGAAGTTGGGATCGAGAGGGTAGAAGTAATAAATGGCGAGTAGAGTTGACGGGTGCGATCATACCAGCACTAATGCACCGGATCCCATCAGAACTCCGAAGTTAAGCGTGCTTGGGCGAGAGTAGTACTAGGATGGGTGACCTCTTGGGAAGTCCTCGTGTTGCACCCCTCTTTTTATCGTTTTCGTCATTTTTTTTCCTTATTTTGGAAAAAGCGTTGCTCCAATCGATTTATCCTATGACGTTTCTCCCAAGGGCTGCGTAGATAACGGAGAGAGCTTTCATTTGACATATTATACCAGCACTAATGCACTAATGCGTGCGATCATACCAGCACTAATGCACCGGATACCATCAGAACTCTGAAGTTAAGCGTGCTTGGGCGAGAGTAGTACTAGGATGGGTGACCTCCTGGGAAGTCCTCGTGTTGCACCCCTCTTTTTATCGTTTTCGTCGTTTTTTTTCGTATTTTGGAAAAAGCGTTGCTCCAATTGATTTATCCTATGACGTTTCTCCCACGAGCTGCGTAGATAACGGAGAGAACTTTCATTTGACATATCATACGCGCGAATCGGGCACCCGTGCAGAAAGTTACGATGGTTTGAAGTTGGGATCGAGAGGGTAGAAGTAATAAATGGCGAGTAGAGTTGACGGGTGCGATCATACCAGCACTAAGGCACCGGATCCCATCAGAACTCCGAAGTTAATCGTGCTTGGGCGAGAGTAGTACTAGGATGGGTGACCTCCTGGGAAGTCCTCGTGTTGCACCCCTCTTTTTATCGTTTTCGTCGTTTTTTTTTCTTATTTTGGAAAAAGCGTTGCTCCAATCGATTTATCCTATGACGTTTCTCCCACGGGCTGCGTAGATAACGGAGAGAGCTTTCGTTTGACATATTATACGCGCGAATCGGGCACCCGTGCAGAAAGTTACGAAGGTTTGAAGTTGGGATCGAGAGGGTAGAAGTAATAAATGGGGAGTAGAGTTGACGGGTGCGATCATACCAGCACTAATGCACCGGATCCCATCAGAACTCCGAAGTTAAGCGTGCTTGGGCGAGAGTAGTACTAGGATGGGTGACCTCTTGGGAAGTCCTCGTGTTGCACCCCTCTTTTTATCGTTTTTGTCGTTTTTTTTCCTTATTTTGGAAAAAGCGTTGCTCCAATCGATTTATCCTATGACGTTTCTCCCAAGGGCTGCGTAGATAACGGAGAGAGCTTTCATTTGACATATTATACCAGCACTAATGCACTAATGCGTGCGATCATACCAGCACTAATGCACCGGATCCCATCAGAACTCCGAAGTTAAGCGTGCTTGGGCGAGAGTAGTACTAGGATGGGTGACTTCCTGGGAAGTCCTCGTGTTGCACCCCTCTTTTTATCGTTTTCGTCGTTTTTTTTTCGTATTTTGGAAAAAGCGTTGCTCCAATTGATTTATCCTATGACGTTTCTCCCACGAGCTGCGTAGATAACGGAGAGAGCTTTCATTTGACATATCATACGCGCGAATCGGGCACCCGTACAGAAAGTTACGAAGGTTTGAAGTTGGGATCGAGAGGGTAGAAGTAATAAATGGCGAGTAGAGTTGACGGGTGCGATCATACCAGCACTAATGCACCGGATCCCATCAGAACTCCGAAGTTAAGTGTGCTTGGGCGAGAGTAGTACTAGGATGGGTGACCTCCTGGGAAGTCCTTGTGTTGCACCCCTCTTTTTATCGTTTTTGTCGTTTTTTTTTGTATTTTGGAAAAAGCGTTGCTACAATTGATTTATCCTATGACGTTTCTCTCACGGGCTGCGTAGATAACGGAGAGAGCTTTCATTTGACATATTATACGCGCGAATCGGGCACCCGTGCAGAAAGTTACGATGGTTTGAAGTTGGGATCGAGAGGGTAGAAGTAATAAATGGCGAGTAGAGTTGACGGGTGCGATCATACCAGCACTAATCCACCGGATCCCATTAGAACTCCGAAGTTAAGCGTGCTTGGGCGAGAGTAGTACTAGGATGGGTGACCTCCTTTGAAGTCCTCGTGTTGCACCCCTCTTTTTATCGTTTTCGTCGTTTTTTTTCCTTATTTTGGAAAAAGCGTTGCTCCAATCGATTTATCCTATGACGTTTCTCCCAAGGGCTGCGTAGATAACGGAGAGAGCTTTCATTTGACATATTATACCAGCACTAATGCACTAATGCGTGCGATCATACCAGCACTAATGCACCGGATCCCATCAGAACTCCGAAGTTAAGCGTGCTTGGGCGAGAGTAGTACTAGGATGGGTGACCTCCTGGGAAGTCCTCGTGTTGCACCCCTCTTTTTATCGTTTTCGTCGTTTTTTTTCGTATTTTGGAAAAAGCGTTGCTCCAATTGTTTTATCCTATGACGTTTCTCCCAAGGGCTGCGTAGATAACGGAGAGAGCTTTCATTTGACATATTATACGCGCGAATCGGGCACCCGTGCAGAAAGTTACGAAGGTTTGAAGTTGGGATCGAGAGGGTAGAAGTATTAAATGGCGAGTAGAGTTGACGGGTGCGATCATACCAGCACTAATGCACCGGATCCCATCAGAACTCCGAAGTTAAGCGTGCTTGGGCGAGAGTAGTACTAGGATGGGTGACCTCCTGGGAAGTCTTCGTGTTGCACCCCTCTTTTTATCGTTTTCGTCGTTTTTTTTTTGTATTTTGGAAAAAGTGTTGCTCCAATTGATTTATCCTATGACATTTCTCCCACGGGCTGCGTAGATAACGGAGAGAGCTTTCATTTGACATATTATACGCGCGAATCGGGCACCCGTGCAGAAAGTTACGATGGTTTGGAGTTGGGATCGAGAGGGTAGAAGTAATAAATGGCGAGTAGAGTTGAACGGTGCGATCATACCAGCACTAATGCCCCGGATCCCATCAGAACTCCGAAATTAAGCGTGCTTGGGCGAGAGTAGTACTAGGATGGGTGACCTCCTGGGAAATCCTCGTGTTGCACCCTTCTTTTTATCGTTTTCGTCGTTTTTTTTCCTTATTTTGGAAAAAGCTTTGATCCAATTGATTTATCCTATGACGTTTCTCCCACGGGCTGCGTAGATAACGGAGAGAGCTTTCATTTGACATATTATACGCGCGAATCGGGCACCCGTGCAGAAAGTTACGATGGTTTGGAGTTGGGATCGAGAGGGTAGAAGTAATAAATGGCGAGTAGAGTTGAAGGGTGCGATCATACCAGCACTAATGCACCGGATCCCATCAGAACTCTGAAGTTAAGCGTGCTTGGGCGAGAGTAGTACTAGGATGGGTGACCTCCTGGGAAGTCCTCGTGTTGCACCCCTCTTTTTATCGTTTTCGTCGTTTTTTTCCTTATTTTGGAAAAAGCGTTGCTCCAATCGATTTATCCTATGACGTTTCTCCCACGGGCTGCGTAGATAACGGAGAGAGCTTTCATTTGACATATTATACGCGCGAATCGGGAACCCGTACAGAAAGTTACAAAGGTTTGAAGTTGGGATCGAGAGGGTAGAAGTAATAAATGGCGAGTAGAGTTGACGGGTGCGATCATACCAGCACTAATGCACTGGATCCCATTAGAACTCCGAAGTTAAGCGTGCTTGGGCGAGAGTAGTACTAGGATGGGTGACCTCCTGGAAAGTCCTCGTGTTGCACCCCTCTTTTTATCGTTTTCGTCGTTTTTTTTCCTTATTTTGGAAAAAGCGTTGCTCCAATCGATTTATCCTATGACGTTTCTCACAAGGGCTGCGTAGGTAACGGAGAGAGCTTTCATTTGACATATTATACCAGCACTAATGCACTAATGCGTGCGATCATACCAGCACTAATGCACCGGATCCCATCAGAACTCCGAAGTTAAGCGTGCTTGGGCGAGAGTAGTACTAGGATGGGTGACCTCCTGGGAAGTCCTTGTGTTGCACCCCTCTTTTTATCGTTTTCGTCGTTTTTTTTCGTATTTTGGAAAAAGCGTTGCTCCAATTGATTTATCCTATGACGTTTCTCCCACGGGCTGCGTAGATAACGGAGAGAGCTTTCATTTGACATATTATATGCGCGAATCGGGCACCCGTACAGAAAGTTACGAAGGTTTGAAGTTGGGATCGAGAGGGTAGAAGTAATAAATGGCGAGTAGAGTTGACGGGTGCGATCATACCAGCACTAATGCACCGGATCCCATCAGAACTCCGAAGTTAAGCGTGCTTGGGCGAGAGTAGTACTAGGATGGGTGACCTCTTGGGAAGTCCTCGTGTTGCACCCCTCTTTTTATCGTTTTCGTTGTTTTTTTTCCTTATTTTGGAAAAAGCGTTGCTCCAATCGATTTATCCTATGACGTTTCTCCCAAGGGCTGCGTAGATAACGGAGAGAGCTTTCATTTGACATATTATACCAGCACTAATGCACTAATGCGTGCGATCATACCAGCACTAATGCACCGGATACCATCAGAACTCCGAAGTTAAGCGTGCTTGGGCGAGAGTAGTACTAGGATGGGTGACCTCCTGGGAAGTCCTCGTGTTGCACCCCTCTTTTTATCGTTTTCGTCGTTTTTTTTCGTATTTTGGAAAAAGCGTTGCTCCAATTGTTTTATCCTATGACGTTTCTCCCAAGGGCTGCGTAGATAACGGAGAGAGCTTTCATTTGACATATTATACGCGCGAATCGGGCACCCGTGCAGAAAGTTACGAAGGTTTGAAGTTGGGATCGAGAGGGTAGAAGTATTAAATGGCGAGTAGAGTTGACGGGTGCGATCATACCAGCACTAATGCACCGGATCCCATCAGAACTCCGAAGTTAAGCGTGCTTGGGCGAGAGTAGTACTAGGATGGGTGACCTCCTGGGAAGTCTTCGTGTTGCACCCCTCTTTTTATCGTTTTCGTCGTTTTTTTTTTTGTATTTTGGAAAAAGTGTTGCTCCAATTGATTTATCCTATGACATTTCTCCCACGGGCTGCGTAGATAACGGAGAGAGCTTTCATTTGACATATTATACGCGCGAATCGGGCACCCGTGCAGAAAGTTACGATGGTTTGGAGTTGGGATCGAGAGGGTAGAAGTAATAAATGGCGAGTAGAGTTGAACGGTGCGATCATACCAGCACTAATGCCCCGGATCCCATCAGAACTCCGAAATTAAGCGTGCTTGGGCGAGAGTAGTACTAGGATGGGTGACCTCCTGGGAAATCCTCGTGTTGCACCCTTCTTTTTATCGTTTTCGTCGTTTTTTTTTCCTTATTTTGGAAAAAGCTTTGATCCAATTGATTTATCCTATGACGTTTCTCCCACGGGCTGCGTAGATAACGGAGAGAGCTTTCATTTGACATATTATACGCGCGAATCGGGCACCCGTGCAGAAAGTTACGATGGTTTGGAGTTGGGATCGAGAGGGTAGAAGTAATAAATGGCGAGTAGAGTTGAAGGGTGCGATCATACCAGCACTAATGCACCGGATCCCATCAGAACTCTGAAGTTAAGCGTGCTTGGGCGAGAGTAGTACTAGGATGGGTGACCTCCTGGGAAGTCCTGGTGTTGCACCCCTCTTTTTATCGTTTTCGTCGTTTTTTTTCCTTATTTTGGAAAAAGCGTTGCTCCAATCGATTTATCCTATGACGTTTCTCCCACGGGCTGCGTAGATAACGGAGAGAGCTTTCATTTGACATATTATACGCGCGAATCGGGAACCCGTACAGAAAGTTACAAAGGTTTGAAGTTGGGATCGAGAGGGTAGAAGTAATAAATGGCGAGTAGAGTTGACGGGTGCGATCATACCAGCACTAATGCACTGGATCCCATTAGAACTCCGAAGTTAAGCGTGCTTGGGCGAGAGTAGTACTAGGATGGGTGACCTCCTGGGAAGTCCTCGTGTTGCACCCCTCTTTTTATCGTTTTCGTCGTTTTTTTTCCTTATTTTGGAAAAAGCGTTGCTCCAATCGATTTATCCTATGACGTTTCTCACAAGGGCTGCGTAGGTAACGGAGAGAGCTTTCATTTGACATATTATACCAGCACTAATGCACTAATGCGTGCGATCATACCAGCACTAATGCACCGGATCCCATCAGAACTCCGAAGTTAAGCGTGCTTGGGCGAGAGTAGTACTAGGATGGGTGACCTCCTGGGAAGTCCTTGTGTTGCACCCCTCTTTTTATCGTTTTCGTCGTTTTTTTTCGTATTTTGGAAAAAGCGTTGCTCCAATTGATTTATCCTATGACGTTTCTCCCACGGGCTGCGTAGATAACGGAGAGAGCTTTCATTTGACATATTATATGCGCGAATCGGGCACCCGTACAGAAAGTTACGAAGGTTTGAAGTTGGGATCGAGAGGGTAGAAGTAATATATGGCGAGTAGAGTTGACGGGTGCGATCATACCAGCACTAATGCACCGGATCCCATCAGAACTCCGAAGTTAAGCGTGCTTGGGCGAGAGTAGTACTAGGATGGGTGACCTCTTGGGAAGTCCTCGTGTTGCACCCCTCTTTTTATCGTTTTCGTTGTTTTTTTTCCTTATTTTGGAAAAAGCGTTGCTCCAATCGATTTATCCTATGACGTTTCTCCCAAGGGCTGCGTAGATAACGGAGAGAGCTTTCATTTGACATATTATACCAGCACTAATGCACTAATGCGTGCGATCATACCAGCACTAATGCACCGGATACCATCAGAACTCCGAAGTTAAGCGTGCTTGGGCGAGAGTAGTACTAGGATGGGTGACCTCCTGGGAAGTCCTCGTGTTGCACCCCTCTTTTTATCGTTTTCGTCGTTTTTTTTCGTATTTTGGAAAAAGCGTTGCTCCAATTGATTTATCCTATGACGTTTCTCCCACGAGCTGCGTAGATAACGGAGAGAGCTTTCATTTGACATATCATACGCGCGAATCGGGCACCCGTACAGAAAGTTACGAAGGTTTGAAGTTGGGATCGAGAGGGTAGAAGTAATAAATGGCAAGTAGAGTTGACGGGTGCGATCATACCAGCACTAATGCACCGGATCCCATCAGAACTCCGAAGTTAAGCGTGCTTGGGCGAGAGTAGTACTAGGATGGGTGACCTCCTGGGAAGTCCTTGTGTTGCACCCCTCTTTTTATCGTTTTTGTCGTTTTTTTTGTATTTTGGAAAAAAGCGTTGCTACAATTGATTTATCCTATGACGTTTCTCTCACGGGCTGCGTAGATAACGGAGAGAGCTTTCATTTGACATATTATACGCGCGAATCGGGCACCCGTGCAGAAAGTTACGATGGTTTGAAGTTGGGATCGAGAGGGTAGAAGTAATAAATGGCGAGTAGAGTTGACGGGTGCGATCATACCAGCACTAATGCATCGGATCCCATCAGAACTCCGAAGTTAAGCGTGCTTGGGCGAGAGTAGTACTAGGATGGGTGACCTCCTGGGAAGTCCTCGTGTTGCACCCCTCTTTTTATCGTTTTCGTCGTTTTTTTTAGTATTTTGGAAAAAGCGTTGCTCCAATTGATTTATCCTATGACGTTTCTCCCAAGGGCTGCGTAGATAACGGAGAGAGCTTTCATTTGACATATTATACGCGCGAATCGGGCACCCGTGCAGAAAGTTACGAAGGTTTGAAGTTGGGATCGAGAGGGTAGAAGTATTAAATGGCGAGTAGAGTTGACGGGTGCGATCATACCAGCACTAATGCACCGGATCCCATCAGAACTCCGAAGTTAAGCGTGCTTGGGTGAGAGTAGTACTAGGATGGGTGACCTCCTGGGAAGTCCTCGTGTTGCACCCCTCTTTTTATCGTTTTCGTCGTTTTTTTTCCTTATTTTGGAAAAAGCGTTGCTCCAATTGATTTATCCTATGACGTTTCTCCCAAGGGCTGCGTAGATAACGGAGAGAGCTTTCATTTGACATATTATACGCCCGAATCGGGCACCCGTGCAGAATGTTACGAAGGTTTGAAGTTGGGATCGAGAGGGTAGAAGTATTAAATGGCGAGTAGAGTTGACGGGTGCGATCATACCAGCACTAATGCACCGGATCCCATCAGAACTCCGAAGTTAAGCGTGCTTGGGCGAGAGTAGTACTAGGATGGGTGACCTCCTGGGAAGTCCTCGTGTTGCACCCCTGTTTTTATCGTTTTCGTCGTTTTTTTTTGTATTTTGGAAAAAGCGTTGCTGCAATTGATTTATCCTATTACGTTTCTACCACGGGCTGCGTAGATAACGGAGAGAGCTTTCATTTGACATATTATACGCGCGAATCGGGCACCCGTGCAGAAAGTTACGATGGTTTGGAGTTGGGATCGAGAGGGTAGAAGTAATAAATGGCGAGTAGAGTTGAAGGGTGCGATCATACAAGCACTAATGCCGCAGATCCCATCAGAACTCCGAAATTAAGCGTGCTTGGGCGAGAGTAGTACTAGGATGGGTGACCTCCTGGGAAATCCTCGTGTTGCACCCCTCTTTTTATCGTTTTCGTCGTTTTTTTTCCTTATTTTGGAAAAAGCGTTGATCCAATTGATTTATCCTATGACGTTTCTCCCACGGGCTGCGTAGATAACGGAGAGAGCTTTCATTTGACATATTATACGCGCGAATCGGGCACCCGTACAGAAAGTTACGAAGGTTTGAAGTTGGGATCGAGAGGGTAGAAGTAATAAATGGCGAGTAGAGTTGACGGGTGCGATCATACCAGCACTAATGCACCGGATCCCATCAGAACTCCGAAGTTAAGCGTGCTTGGGCGAGAGTAGTACTAGGATGGGTGACCTCCTGGGAAGTCCTCGTGTTGCACCCCTCTTTTTATCGTTTTCGTCGTTTTTTTCCTTATTTTGGAAAAAGCGTTGCTCCAATCGATTTATCCTATGACGTTTCTCCCAAGGGCTGCGTAGATAACGGAGAGAGCTTTCATTTGACATATTATACCAGCACTAATGCACTAATGCGTGCGATCATACCAACACTAATGCACCGGATCCCATCAGAACTCCGAAGTTAAGCGTGCTTGGGCGAGAGTAGTACTAGGATGGGTGACCTCCTGGGAAGTCCTCGTGTTGCACCCCTCTTTTTATCGTTTTCGTCGTTTTTTTTCGTATTTTGGAAAAAGCGTTGCTCCAATTGATTTATCCTATGACGTTTCTCCCACGGGCTGCGTAGATAACGGAGAGAGCTTTCATTTGACATATTATACGCGCGAATCGGGCATCCGTACAGAAAGTTACGAAGGTTTGAAGTTGGGATCGAGAGGGTAGAAGTAATAAATGGCGAGTAGAGTTGACGGGTGCGATCATATCAGCACTAATGCACCGGATCCCATCAGAACTCCGAAGTTAAGCGTGCTTGGGCGAGAGTAGTACTAGGATGGGTGACCTCCTGGGAAGTCCTCGTGTTGCACCCCTCTTTTTATCGTTTTCGTCGTTTTTTTTCCTTATTTTGGAAAAAGCGTTGCTCCAATCGATTTATCCTATGACGTTTCTCCCAAGGGCTGCGTAGATAACGGAGAGAGCTTTCATTTGACATATTATACCAGCACTAATGCACTAATGCGTGCGATCATACCAGCACTAATGCACCGGATCCCATCAGAACTTCGAAGTTAAGCGTGCTTGGGCGAGAGTAGTACTAGGATGGGTGACCTCCTGGGAAGTCCTCGTGTTGCACCCCTCTTTTTATCGTTTTCGTCGTTTTTTTTCGTATTTTGGAAAAAGCGTTGCTCCAATTGATTTATCCTATGACGTTTCTACCACGAGCTGCGTAGATAACAGAGAGAGCTTTCATTTGACCTATCATACGCGCGAATCGGGCACCCGTACAGAAAGTTACGAAGGTTTGAAGTTGGGATCGAGAGGGTAGAAGTAATAAATGGCGAGTAGAGTTGACGGGTGCGATCATACCAGCACTAATGCACCGGATCCCATCAGAACTCCGAAGTTAAGCGTGCTTGGGCGAGAGTAGTACTAGGATGGGTGACCTCCTGGGAAGTCCTCGTGTTGCACCCCTCTTTTTATCGTTTTCGTCGTTTTTTTTCCTTATTTTGGAAAAAGCGTTGCTCCAATCGATTTATCCTATGACGTTTCTCCCACGGGCTGCGTAGATAACGGAGAGAGCTTTCATTTGACATATTATACGCGCGAATCGGGAACCCGTACAGAAAGTTACAAAGGTTTGAAGTTGGGATCGAGAGGGTAGAAGTAATAAATGGCGAGTAGAGTTGACGGGTGCGATCATACCAGACTAATGCACTGGATCCCATTAGAACTCCGAAGTTAAGCGTGCTTGGGCGAGAGTAGTACTAGGATGGGTGACCTCCTGGGAAGTCCTCGTGTTGCACCCCTCTTTTTATCGTTTTCGTCGTTTTTTTTCCTTATTTTGGAAAAAGCGTTGCTCCAATCGATTTATCCTATGACGTTTCTCACAAGGGCTGCGTAGGTAACGGAGAGAGCTTTCATTTGACATATTATACCAGCACTAATGCACTAATGCGTGCGATCATACCAGCACTAATGCACCGGATCCCATCAGAACTCCGAAGTTAAGCGTGCTTGGGCGAGAGTAGTACTAGGATGGGTGACCTCCTGGGAAGTCCTTGTGTTGCACCCCTCTTTTTATCGTTTTCGTCGTTTTTTTTCGTATTTTGGAAAAAGCGTTGCTCCAATTGATTTATCCTATGACGTTTCTCCCACGGGCTGCGTAGATAACGGAGAGAGCTTTCATTTGACATATTATACGCGCGAATCGGGCACCCGTACAGAAAGTTACGAAGGTTTGAAGTTGGGATCGAGAGGGTAGAAGTAATAAATGGCGAGTAGAGTTGACGGGTGCGATCATACCAGCACTAATGCACCGGATCCCATCAGAACTCCGAAGTTAAGCGTGCTTGGGCGAGAGTAGTACTAGGATGGGTGACCTCTTGGGAAGTCCTCGTGTTGCACCCCTCTTTTTATCGTTTTCGTTGTTTTTTTTCCTTATTTTGGAAAAAGCGTTGCTCCAATCGATTTATCCTATGACGTTTCTCCCAAGGGCTGCGTAGATAACGGAGAGAGCTTTCATTTGACATATTATACCAGCACTAATGCACTAATGCGTGCGATCATACCAGCACTAATGCACCGGATACCATCAGAACTCCGAAGTTAAGCGTGCTTGGGCGAGAGTAGTACTAGGATGGGTGACCTCCTGGGAAGTCCTCGTGTTGCACCCCTCTTTTTATCGTTTTCGTCATTTTGTTTCGTATTTTGGAAAAAGCGTTGCTCCAATTGATTTATCCTATGACGTTTCTCCCACGAGCTGCGTAGATAACGGAGAGAGCTTTCATTTGACATATCATACGCGCGAATCGGGCACCCGTACAGAAAGTTACGAAGGTTTGAAGTTGGGATCGAGAGGGTAGAAGTAATAAATGGCGAGTAGAGTTGACGGGTGCGATCATACCAGCACTAATGCACCGGATCCCATCAGAACTCCGAAGTTAAGCGTGCTTGGGCGAGAGTAGTACTAGGATGGGTGACCTCCTGGGAAGTCCTTGTGTTGCACCCCTCTTTTTATCGTTTTTGTCGTTTTTTTTTGTATTTTGGAAAAAGCGTTGCTACAATTGATTTATCCTATGACGTTTCTCTCACGGGCTGCGTAGATAACGGAGAGAGCTTTCATTTGACATATTATACGCGCGAATCGGGCACCCGTGCAGAAAGTTACGATGGTTTGAAGTTGGGATCGAGAGGGTAGAAGTAATAAATGGCGAGTAGAGTTGACGGGTGCGATCATACCAGCACTAATGCATCGGATCCCATCAGAACTCCGAAGTTAAGCGTGCTTGGGCGAGAGTAGTACTAGGATGGGTGACCTCCTGGGAAGTCCTCGTGTTGCATCCCTCTTTTTATCGTTTTCGTTGTTTTTTTCCTTATTTTGGAAAAAGCGTTGCTCCAATTGATTTATCCTATGACGTTTCTCCCAAGGGCTGCGTAGATAACGGAGAGAGCTTTCATTTGACATATTATACGCGCGAATCGGGCATCCGTGCAGAAAGTTACGATGGTTTGAAGTTGGGATCGAGAGGGTAGAAGTAATAAATGGCGAGTAGAGTTGACGGGTGCGATCATACCAGCACTAATGCACCGGATCCCATCAGAACTCCGAAGTTAAGTGTGCTTGGGCGAGAGTAGTACTAGGATGGGTGACCTCCTGGGAAGTCCTCGTGTTGCACCCCTCTTTTTATCGTTTTCGTCGTTTTTTTTAGTATTTTGGAAAAAGCGTTGCTCCAATTGATTTATCCTATGACGTTTCTCCCAAGGGCTGCGTAGATAACGGAGAGAGCTTTCATTTGACATATTATACGCGCGAATCGGGCACCCGTGCAGAAAGTTACGAAGGTTTGAAGTTGGGATCGAGAGGGTAGAAGTATTAAATGGCGAGTAGAGTTGACGGGTGCGATCATACCAGCACTAATGCACCGGATCCCATCAGAACTCCGAAGTTAAGCGTGCTTGGGCGAGAGTAGTACTAGGATGGGTGACCTCCTGGGAAGTCCTCGTGTTGCACCCCTCTTTTTATCGTTTTCGTCGTTTTTTTTCCTTATTTTGGAAAAAGCGTTGCTCCAATTGATTTATCCTATGACGTTTCTCCCAAGGGCTGCGTAGATAACGGAGAGAGCTTTCATTTGACATATTATACGCCCGAATCGGGCACCCGTGCAGAAAGTTACGAAGGTTTGAAGTTGGGATCGAGAGGGTAGAAGTATTAAATGGCGAGTAGAGTTGACGGGTGCGATCATACCAGCACTAATGCACCGGATCCCATCAGAACTCCGAAGTTAAGCGTGCTTGGGCGAGAGTAGTACTAGGATGGGTGACCTCCTGGGAAGTCCTCGTGTTGCACCCCTGTTTTTATCGTTTTCGTCGTTTTTTTTTGTATTTTGGAAAAAGCGTTGCTGCAATTGATTTATCCTATTACGTTTCTCCCACGGGCTGCGTAGATAACGGAGAGAGCTTTCATTTGACATATTATACGCGCGAATCGGGCACCCGTGCAGAAAGTTACGATGGTTTGGAGTTGGGATCGAGAGGGTAGAAGTAATAAATGGCGAGTAGAGTTGAAGGGTGCGATCATACAAGCACTAATGCCCCGGATCCCATCAGAACTCCGAAATTAAGCGTGCTTGGGCGAGAGTAGTACTAGGATGGGTGACCTCCTGGGAAATCCTCGTGTTGCACCCCTCTTTTTATCGTTTTCGTCGTTTTTTTTCCTTATTTTGGAAAAAGCGTTGATCCAATTGATTTATCCTATGACGTTTCTCCGACGGGCTGCGTAGATAACGGAGAGAGCTTTCATTTGACATATTATACGCGCGAATCGGGCACCCGTACAGAAAGTTACGAAGGTTTGAAGTTGGGATCGAGAGGGTAGAAGTAATAAATGGCGAGTAGAGTTGACGGGTGCGATCATACCAGCACTAATGCACCGGATCCCATCAGAACTCCGAAGTTAAGCGTGCTTGGGCGAGAGTAGTACTAGGATGGGTGACCTCCTGGGAAGTCCTCGTGTTGCACCCCTCTTTTTATCGTTTTCGTCGTTTTTTTCCTTATTTTGGAAAAAGCGTTGCTCCAATCGATTTATCCTATGACGTTTCTCCCAAGGGCTGCGTAGATAACGGAGAGAGCTTTCATTTGACATATTATACCAGCACTAATGCGTGCGATCATACCAGCACTAATGCACCGGATCCCATCAGAACTCCGAAGTTAAGCGTGCTTGGGCGAGAGTAGTACTAGGATGGGTGACCTCCTGGGAAGTCCTCGTGTTGCACCCCTCTTTTTATCGTTTTCGTCGTTTTTTTTTCGTATTTTGGAAAAAGCGTTGCTCCAATTGATTTATCCTATGACGTTTCTCCCACGGGCTGCGTAGATAACGGAGAGAGCTTTCATTTGACATATTATACGCGCGAATCGGGCACCCGTACAGAAAGTTACGAAGGTTTGAAGTTGGGATCGAGAGGGTAGAAGTAATAAATGGCGAGTAGAGTTGACGGGTGCGATCATATCAGCACTAATGCACCGGATCCCATCAGAACTCCGAAGTTAAGCGTGCTTGGGCGAGAGTAGTACTAGGATGGGTGACCTCCTGGGAAGTCCTCGTGTTGCACCCCTCTTTTTATCGTTTTCGTCGTTTTTTTTCCTTATTTTGGAAAAAGCGTTGCTCCAATCGATTTATCCTATGACGTTTCTCCCAAGGGCTGCGTAGATAACGGAGAGAGCTTTCATTTGACATATTATACCAGCACTAATGCACTAATGCGTGCGATCATACCAGCACTAATGCACCGGATCCCATCAGAACTTCGAAGTTAAGCGTGCTTGGGCGAGAGTAGTACTAGGATGGGTGACCTCCTGGGAAGTCCTCGTGTTGCACCCCTCTTTTTATCGTTTTCGTCGTTTTTTTTCGTATTTTGGAAAAAGCGTTGCTCCAATTGATTTATCCTATGACGTTTCTCCCACGAGCTGCGTAGATAACAGAGAGAGCTTTCATTTGACCTATCATACGCGCGAATCGGGCACCCGTACAGAAAGTTACGAAGGTTTGAAGTTGGGATCGAGAGGGTAGAAGTAATAAATGGCGAGTAGAGTTGACGGGTGCGATCATACCAACACTAATGCATCGGATCCCATCAGAACTCCGAAGTTAAGCGTGCTTGGGCGAGAGTAGTACTAGGATGGGTGACCTCCTGGGAAGTCCTTGTGTTGCACCCCTCTTTTTATCGTTTTTGTCGTTTTTTTTTGTATTTTGGAAAAAGCGTTGCTCCAATTGATTTATCCTATGACGTTTCTCCCACGGGCTGTGTAGATAACGGAGAGAGCTTTCATTTGACATATTATACGCGCGAATCGGGCACCCGTGCAGAAAGTTACGATGGTTTGAAGTTGGGATCGAGAGGGTAGAAGTAATAAATGGCGAGTAGAGTTGACGGGTGCGATCATACCAGCACTAATGCACCGGATCCCATCAGAACTCCGAAGTTAAGCGTGCTTGGGCGAGAGTAGTACTAGGATGGGTGACCTCCTGGGAAGTCCTCGTGTTGCACCCCTCTTTTTATCGTTTTCGTCGTTTTTTTTCCTTATTTTGGAAAAAGCGTTGCTCCAATCGATTTATCCTATGACGTTTCTCCCACGGGCTGCGTAGATAACGGAGAGAGCTTTCATTTGACATATTATACGCGCGAATCGGGCACCCGTGCAGAAAGTTACGAAGGTTTGAAGTTGGGATCGAGAGGGTAGAAGTAATAAATGGGGAGTAGAGTTGACGGGTGCGATCATACCAGCACTAATGCACCGGATCCCATCAGAACTCCGAAGTTAAGCGTGCTTGGGCGAGAGTAGTACTAGGATGGGTGACCTCCTGGGAAGTCCTCGTGTTGCACCCCTCTTTTTATCGTTTTCGTCGTTTTTTTTTTGTATTTTGGAAAAAGCGTTGCTCCAATTGATTTATCCTATGACGTTTCTCCCAAGGGCTGCGTAGATAACGGAGAGAGCTTTCATTTGACATATTATACGCGCGAATCGGGCACCCGTGCAGAAAGTTACGAAGGTTTGAAGTTGGGATCGAGAGGGTAGAAGTATTAAATGGCGAGTAGAGTTGACGGGTGCGATCATACCAGCACTAATGCACCGGATCCCATCAGAACTCCGAAGTTAAGCGTGCTTGGGCGAGAGTAGTACTAGGATGGGTGACCTCCTGGGAAGTCCTCGTGTTGCACCCCTCTTTTTATCGTTTTCGTCGTTTTTTTTAGTATTTTGGAAAAAGCGTTGCTCCAATTGATTTATCCTATGACGTTTCTCCCAAGGGCTGCGTAGATAACGGAGAGAGCTTTCATTTGACATATTATACGCGCGAATCGGGCACCCGTGCAGAAAGTTACGAAGGTTTGAAGTTGGGATCGAGAGGGTAGAAGTATTAAATGGCGAGTAGAGTTGACGGGTGCGATCATACCAGCACTAATGCACCGGATCCCATCAGAACTCCGAAGTTAAGCGTGCTTGGGCGAGAGTAGTACTAGGATGGGTGACCTCCTGGGAAGTCCTCGTGTTGCACCCCTCTTTTTATCGTTTTCGTCGTTTTTTTTTCCTTATTTTGGAAAAAGCGTTGCTCCAATTGATTTATCCTATGACGTTTCTCCCAAGGGCTGCGTAGATAACGGAGAGAGCTTTCATTTGACATATTATACGCCCGAATCGGGCACCCGTGCAGAAAGTTACGAAGGTTTGAAGTTGGGATCGAGAGGGTAGAAGTATTAAATGGCGAGTAGAGTTGACGGGTGCGATCATACCAGCACTAATGCACCGGATCCCATCAGAACTCCGAAGTTAAGCGTGCTTGGGCGAGAGTAGTACTAGGATGGGTGACCTCCTGGGAAGTCCTCGTGTTGCACCCCTGTTTTTATCGTTTTCGTCGTTTTTTTTTGTATTTTGGAAAAAGCGTTGCTGCAATTGATTTATCCTATTACGTTTCTCCCACGGGCTGCGTAGATAACGGAGAGAGCTTTCATTTGACATATTATACGCGCGAATCGGGCACCCGTGCAGAAAGTTACGATGGTTTGGAGTTGGGATCGAGAGGGTAGAAGTAATAAATGGCGAGTAGAGTTGAAGGGTGCGATCATACAAGCACTAATGCCCCGGATCCCATCAGAACTCCGAAATTAAGCGTGCTTGGGCGAGAGTAGTACTAGGATGGGTGACCTCCTGGGAAATCCTCGTGTTGCACCCCTCTTTTTATCGTTTTCGTCGTTTTTTTTCCTTATTTTGGAAAAAGCGTTGATCCAATTGATTTATCCTATGACGTTTCTCCCACGGGCTGCGTAGATAACGGAGAGAGCTTTCATTTGACATATTATACGCGCGAATCGGGCACCCGTACAGAAAGTTACGAAGGTTTGAAGTTGGGATCGAGAGGGTAGAAGTAATAAATGGCGAGTAGAGTTGACGGGTGCGATCATACCAGCACTAATGCACCGGATCCCATCAGAACTCCGAAGTTAAGCGTGCTTGGGCGAGAGTAGTACTAGGATGGGTGACCTCCTGGGAAGTCCTCGTGTTGCACCCCTCTTTTTATCGTTTTCGTCGTTTTTTTCCTTATTTTGGAAAAAGCGTTGCTCCAATCGATTTATCCTATGACGTTTCTCCCAAGGGCTGCGTAGATAACGGAGAGAGCTTTCATTTGACATATTATACCAGCACTAATGCGTGCGATCATACCAGCACTAATGCACCGGATCCCATCAGAACTCCGAAGTTAAGCGTGCTTGGGCGAGAGTAGTACTAGGATGGGTGACCTCCTGGGAAGTCCTCGTGTTGCACCCCTCTTTTTATCGTTTTCGTCGTTTTTTTTTCGTATTTTGGAAAAAGCGTTGCTCCAATTGATTTATCCTATGACGTTTCTCCCACGGGCTGCGTAGATAACGGAGAGAGCTTTCATTTGACATATTATACGCGCGAATCGGGCACCCGTACAGAAAGTTACGAAGGTTTGAAGTTGGGATCGAGAGGGTAGAAGTAATAAATGGCGAGTAGAGTTGACGGGTGCGATCATATCAGCACTAATGCACCGGATCCCATCAGAACTCCGAAGTTAAGCGTGCTTGGGCGAGAGTAGTACTAGGATGGGTGACCTCCTGGGAAGTCCTCGTGTTGCACCCCTCTTTTTATCGTTTTCGTCGTTTTTTTTTCCTTATTTTGGAAAAAGCGTTGCTCCAATCGATTTATCCTATGACGTTTCTCCCAAGGGCTGCGTAGATAACGGAGAGAGCTTTCATTTGACATATTATACCAGCACTAATGCACTAATGCGTGCGATCATACCAGCACTAATGCACCGGATCCCATCAGAACTTCGAAGTTAAGCGTGCTTGGGCGAGAGTAGTACTAGGATGGGTGACCTCCTGGGAAGTCCTCGTGTTGCACCCCTCTTTTTATCGTTTTCGTCGTTTTTTTTCGTATTTTGGAAAAAGCGTTGCTCCAATGGATTTATCCTATGACGTTTCTCCCACGAGCTGCGTAGATAACAGAGAGAGCTTTCATTTGACCTATTATACGCGCGAATCGGGCACCCGTACAGAAAGTTACGAAGGTTTGAAGTTGGGATCGAGAGGGTAGAAGTAATAAATGGCGAGTAGAGTTGACGGGTGCGATCATACCAGCACTAATGCATCGGATCCCATCAGAACTCCGAAGTTAAGCGTGCTTGGGCGAGAGTAGTACTAGGATGGGTGACCTCCTGGGAAGTCCTCGTGTTGCACCCCTCTTTTTATCGTTTTTGTCGTTTTTTTTTCTGTATTTTGGAAAAAGCGTTGCTCCAATTGATTTATCCTATGACGTTTCTCCCAAGGGCTGTGTAGATAACGGAGAGAGCTTTCATTTGACATATTATACGCGCGAATCGGGCACCCGTGCAGAAAGTTACGAATGGTTTGAAGTTGGGATCGAGAGGGTAGAAGTAATAAATGGCGAGTAGAGTTGACGGGTGCGATCATACCAGCACTAATGCACCGGATCCCATCAGAACTCCGAAGTTAAGCGTGCTTGGGCGAGAGTAGTACTAGGATGGGTGACCTCCTGGGAAGTCCTCGTGTTGCACCCCTCTTTTTATCGTTTTCGTCGTTTTTTTTTCTTATTTTGGAAAAAGCGTTGCTCCAATGATTTATCCTATGACGTTTCTCCCACGGGCTGCGTAGATAACGGAGAGAGCTTTCATTTGACATATTATACGCGCGAATCGGGCACCCGTGCAGAAAGTTACGAAGGTTTGAAGTTGGGATCGAGAGGGTAGAAGTAATAAATGGCGAGTAGAGTTGACGGGTGCGATCATACCAGCACTAATGCACCGGATCCCATCAGAACTCCGAAGTTAAGCGTGCTTGGGCGAGAGTAGTACTAGGATGGGTGACCTCCTGGGAAGTCCTCGTGTTGCACCCCTCTTTTTATCGTTTTCGTCGTTTTTTTTCGTATTTTGGAAAAAGCGTTGCTCCAATTGATTTATCCTATGACGTTTCTCCCAAGGGCTGCGTCG
>WOAB01000472.1:0-12252 GCA_027886185.1 Rheum nobile
TGTGTGCAGCGTTGAATGCGGTTCTCCTGACAGCTGTCATTGTTCTTACTGCGATGCTCATCAAGGTATTTCAGAGAAGAAGTGACAATGCTGGATTTCTGTAACTTGAAATAGTTAATATACATGGAGAAGTAAACACACACCTGCATAAATAAATGCATATACATACATATATGAACGAAACTATATGAGTGGACAACTCACTGCAAGAGACGTATATAAGTGGATCTATTACATCTTCCACAGAAATGTATTTCTGGATTTAATCGAAATTAGTGTATTGTGCTGTGAATTCATACATTCTCATTCACACCTTTTTCTACAATTATCATATTGAACTCTGTCCACAAATACTTACGTAAAATTTGGTTGTTACTAAATATGTTATTTTGTGTCGCATTCTTGAAGTACATTCTGTTTTTCGTTTGTCTGTAACTGGATTGAACTATTTCTAAAAGTCACAGGGTGTGGCCCATGGGAGGGGTTAACTGCCCCCTCCTTACCCACCCAATAATGCATTTTTCATATATCTTGAAGTAATATTCTGTATTTATATGTAACAAATTTATAATGTGTAAATTAATTCCGATATCTTATGGTAGATTAGGCATTTGGGGATAGTTTTTTATTAATTATTATTGACTTCGAAAAGGCAATTGTTTTTTTTTCTCAACATTTCAGGAAAACGAGATCATTTCTTGGTGAGTTTGATTTATTTTTTCTTTCTTTCTTTTGAATATTTTGAAACTTACGACCAAGAAGTTGCATTGTTTGGTAAGCCTTATCCAGAAAAAATGACGTGGGATAGTACATTAATTGCACCTCCAAGGACACAGAGTGCTGTGATATGCAATGAACTTATATTTCACGAATTAGGCTTGGATATTATTTTCCCAAATCATCACTTTTATAGAAACAAGTATCGTCATTGTGTAAACATAATATATATGTAGGATGTAAATATGCTTGACAACAAACTGAGGTCGACGGTTGTTCAGTGGGTAAGGTTATGGGTTTAAGATCTGGTATTACTACATATTATGGACGCTGAGCTTTCGAAGTCACTTTTATTCGCTTTCCTGTGTCCCATAATTACAATAGAATTTAATAATGAAGACATAGCAGAAACCAGGAAATATGAATGAAACATAATAATAATAATAATAATAATAATAATAATAATAATAATAATAGTGATAATATCGCAAGGCCTTATAGAGTGTGCGCGAGAGAATATTGGTACGAGCGAGCGCAGAACCCCCCCCCCCCCCCCCCCCGGGCTGCCAGTTCGCTCGTCCAGATAGTTAAGCCACCGCGCGCACTGGACCTCAGAGATGGAATGCGATGATAGAGCTTTGGCTTCGATTTTTTATTTTGTTAATAACTTTAACAGAAATTGCAATGCGGTTCAATTTTGCAAAAATATTTCTTAAATTGTAAATCGATATACACTTTTGTACCGCGATTCAACGGATATTAATTAGTAATGCTAATCGCCTCCGAAGTCGTGGTTAAGCAGCAGTACAATATATATATATATATATATATATATATATATATATATGTGTGTGTGTGTGTGTGTGTGGTGTGTGTGTGTGTGTGTGTGTGTGTGTAGATTTCTTAGAACAAAAAATACAGCAGTGTTTTTTTCAGAGAAAGAACGCTTCATCATAGGCAGTTCGCATGCAATCTTCAAATCTTCGTCACAGGTGAGGGAGTTCAATCACTGGTAAGAGTGTTTTACTGCTGTGTGACAAATATAAATTTCCCTTTTCCGTAACAAAGGTCATTATTAGAATTCTTACATTAATACCAATATATTTCAAACGACGCACAATCAAATATATTGTAATGTGTGTGCATCAGACATACGTACAGCCGCACACATGCACACACAAATATGCCATGATGCGCGAAGTGACAGGTATACTGAAGCTGAACTCTCTTTTGTTCATTATAACAACAGATAGACAAGTAAACAGCATGTCAGGTTAAGTTACATATTTGTAGATAAGAATTTGACTGGCATCCTTTTTGAGTTAGCAGAGAATTCTAAGTATTCTACCCGATGTTATACCACACTAGTTGGATTACATTTAATGAAGCAATGCTTCAAATATAACCACAAAATATGTCCTCAGGTTAAACTATAACGATTTTCAGCTTGCTATAGTGCCTTTATTATGAATATTCTTTAATTCTTTATTTGGTTGTCTATTATATATATTTTGTTTTTATTTCCAGAACAGAGCAGATGAACAAATCGTATGAAATCACCGAAGCTTTTAAATAAACCTGATTAAGAAGAGAGAATACGCACATGACAGTGTAAATCGGAGGAGTGTGTAGCCCCTTTTTGTAACATGATTCTAAATGCTTATGTTAAGCTTCTTATGATTATTTTTTGTGTTTTTGTGCAGTTGCGAAATGTGTTTCCATATTCCTTTTGGTAAGGTAACCTTTCAAGTGGCAACAACTAACTTGTAGTAAACAAAATGTTTATGAATGAATTGCTTTCACTGTGTCTGATTGGTGAAAGGACATTTCCCTTTCCCTTTCGATGTCCTTTTAAGTTAGTACAAGGAAGGAGAGTCATATCAATATGTATATGATATATAGATAGATAGATAGATAGAAACTCAACGATAGTATGAATGACTGTTGATGAATAACTATGTAATACTTATTAATCACTGGATAGGATAATTGGTTACTGATCAATGAAATGTAATAATATTCATTAGACTATCAACTAATCTTCAAACGATTTTTTAAAAAATGGACATGATAACAAAGAAAGAGAACATTAGTTCAAAATTCATTTCACTGAGTGTGAACTATCTCCTAATTCCTGTGTTATCAGTCTTATGCCGTGAAAATTAATTTGAAAAATAAACTTTAGTAATAACTCTATTTTTTCAAAATAATCAAAATGTAAGATAGCGATTGGGAAAATGTCTGACCGATTTGTTTTTCCATAAATGTGTTACATCATTTCGTTTTGAACGAATTGCTATAAATCATTTCAGCTGCCAAAGTTGAATATTCTAGAAGACAGGTTTAAAACTAATTCATTTATTACAGCACTACCTATGCATCCATGACATTGTATCTCTATACAAACAAATTTTAGATGAAATATATTTTTCAAATCTTTACAATGATGATGTGTCGTACCACTGCATTCTGTTGATCAGGGCCCTTCGCAAATAAAATAAATTATAGATCTGGTTATTTTGGTGTGCGGTTGTTCCAGCTTTACCCTCTCCTTCATGAAATGAAATCACAACATAATAAATATTAAAACAAACTTACAACCATTTTAATAAATACGTTAAATGAATAACAAACATTTTAAAAAGTACGGTAAACTTAATCAAAATCAGTAGAGAAATTCAAAACTTACTTTGGAAAACTATGAAATTCAAGAAACTATAAAGACTTTAAAATTAAAGAAAAAGAAAATCATAAGAAATAAAATTTTAAAAATCATAACTATGTGACGAATATTATATAATTAGTATTTCTACATCCAGCTCCTGCATGCAAGACAATGCAACCTCAGTCTTAACTTTTTTTATATAGCATCCGGGGCGTAGAGCCAGTTTCACTCAGAAAATGAACACCATTTGCTGCCTTTTCTGCGAACTGTTTATTTTCGGGGCAAATGGGAAGTAACGAGTGCCGGTGACGTCACTATTTATAGATTTACAAAAGGAATGAAAGACCTTCTTTCCACTGACAAAAAACTCTTCCGCACTAGTAACTGTCACAAATTTCATTCACAACACTTCTACAGAAACGCTGCCTATCTGACCAAAGTGATAAAAACTAGCTAATTTGGTTAAAAGAGAAAAATAGAAAATAAGCTAAGTAATAATCAGCACAAAGCATCCATAACTTTTGTGACGTCATCAAAATAAACAGTACGCCATGACACCTCCTCGAGTTCCTACTGATCTAGCCTTTCCCGTACTGCCACCATTGCAACAGCGTCATTTGCGTATCGTACTGGTAACAAGCCTTCGAATGCTGGCGTTGGCCAAGAACTGCGCTTACTATTTTACCAGAGAAACTATTTTAAGGTCTCTGCTTCTGTAATTTCCATAACATTATATTCAAAGAAATTGAAATTAACTGAAAACAAAAGGAGATAATAGAGATAATGGAATTGTGTTGTTGTTTTTATATAAATCATAAATCATTGTAAGACGAGCAATTATTTCTTGTAAACTCCTCGTCTCTCTAAATCGAGAATATACCTACTAATCAATGAAATAAGAGAATTTTTTTTTTTTTTTTTTTTTTTTTTTTTATTTAGGCAGCATTCTTTTGCTGATATCATTTTCAGTGACTATCATTTTCAACTCATAAATTTGTATGTATGGAAATGGGTAGGCCTATATTTTGATGCAGTGATGCATATTTATTTGATAGCGCGTCTGAGTGTAAGAGTTGCCAATGGAAGTGTGTGTCACGGTTTTAGAGGCACAGTATAAGCACATCTAGAAAAAAATATTATGCTTTATAAGATGTTAGGATAGAAATATTTATTCAGTTTAAGCATAGACACTGCTCAGGCTTTAGCAATCGTTTTAAGCTGTGAACGGTGCAGTTCTTTGGCTCAGAGCAAGAAGTCCTGGCCAAGCGCTCCACTGCTTGAAACACTTATAATTTTGATTATTTAAATATTTATATGATTTACTTAGAACTGAATAAAAAGGGGAAGCTGATGACTAATTAAAACTAGTCATGCTAACAAAGAATTGAATTCAAAGAAGAAAGCAAATCAATATGCAACGAGAACCAAAGAAAACGTACAACAACGGGCAAACTAAAACAAACAAGAAAACGTGAAAGTCAAGGCTAAAATCAGCTGCCGAAATATAAAGATAAGAACAAAAGATGGCAGGGGGAAAATGCTGAGTCGACGCCAAGTATATATAAATGGTCAAGTATCCCCGGTTTGGCCTCACGCGCATGCTACGCCATAGTGGGCGGAGTGTCTGCAGATAATTACTGGAAATTTTGGTCCAGCAATATAGAAAGTGAGATAGGAGAGAACGGTGAGAAAGTAGCATAGACTCGATTTATTGTCAGTTCTCAAATTTTATGTAGTAATCCTGATACTTTTATAACATTGACATAGGTCATTGTTCATATAGCATTATTCTCATGGTGTTAATCGGAAGCCCATGAGACAAACAAATCCAAGGAATATCATACACCCGAAAACATTTCAATTTATTCTTTCTTAGCAAAATACATGAATCGACCATAAAATAATACAATACATATTTACATTCATTGGACATTACCTTTTATACATTACAGAAGTTATAAACAATATATTTTTTTCATATCATTCTAATACATTACTTCTCAGTTTACTTTGGGTTACATTTCTATTCAATTTCTAATCGGAAAATGTTTCTTGCAATGAACCCTCAAATTACATTAGACCCTCTGCTTAATTTCCTGTTCCAACCTGACATGAATTCTAAATCACCATCTACATCATTATATTCTGGATTGTCTAAATCCTCTATTGAAGCACAAAATCATTGATGAAAAGCAGAGTTTACTTTGGAGAGTTTCATCTGCATAGCAACTGCTTATCATTCCCTTCCATTAATGGATAACCCGATAGTGAATTTTCTTTTATTTTCAGATTCTCTGCTGTGCTTCTTCCCAACAGATCCCCTTCTTTACATCTTAGATGCAATCTAATTATTTACTGAAACTGCATGGGGGTTGTTGCAATGACAACCTATTAGCTCAAGTGTGGCAAAAAAAACTCCATTACATCTTGATTAATTGTATATGTTACGAAGAGTGAACATTGTACTGTCTTTAATCATTTCAAACATGCCAGAAAATGACTTCACATTATATGATGATGGCTTTTTGAACTTGCCTTTAAACATCATAAACTTTCAATGTGGTCATTGTATCTGCCATATCTTTTAAGACATTATTTTGACTTTCGTTACTTTCAAATGCGTTTCTGAAAACTTTTGGTCATATAAAACCATGGAATTTAGCATATCAAACTGTCTACTAGTGAAATAAACTTTGTTAATTCTGACCAATTCCTCGAACGAAACATAACCTTTTCGCCAAAATTATTCAAGCTCGTGCAGTTGTTGTAGAAAGCAGTTGGGCGGCCAGTTTTACATTCATCTTTTGGGGCCTTAAACATCTATATGTTTACGTGAAAATCGATATGTCATCTTTTATCACTTACGCTACCTATAACAACTCCCTTACGCTATTATTTTCAACTTTTCCTTCAGTCATAAGAAAGGAAGTTTTTCCTAATTTGTTTCAATAACAAATATCTGCCAGAGCAGCTTGATTTTTAAAATCTTATTAGTGTTGCATGACACCATTCGTTTTATCAGTGTTGTGTGACACTACTAAGATTTTAAAAATCAAGCTGCCTCTGGCAGATATTTGTTATTGAAACAAATTAGGAAAAACTTCCTTTTCCTTTGACTGAAGGAAAAGTTGAAATAATAGCGTAAGGGAGTTGGTTATAGGTAGCGTAAGTGATAAAAGATGACATATCGATTTTCACGTAAACATATAGATGTTTAAGGCCACCAAAGAATGAATGTAAAACTGGCCGCCCAACTGCTTTCTACAACAACTGCACGAGCTTTGAATAATTTTGGCGAAAAGGTTATGTTTCGTTCGAGGAATTGGTCAGAATTAACAAAGTTTATTTCACTAGTAGACAGTTTGATATGCTAAATTCCATGGTTTTATATGACCAAAAGTTTTCAAGAACGCATTTGAAAGTAACGAAAGTCAAAATAATGTCTTAAAGATATGGCAGATACAATGACCACATTGAAAGTTTATGATGTTTAAAGGCAAGTTCAAAAAGCCATCATCATCATGTAAGTCATTTTCTGCATGTTTGAAAATGATTAAAGAACAGTACAATGTTTCACTCTTCGTAACATATAAAATTAATCAAGATGTAATGGATTTTTTTTTTGCCACACTTGAGCTAATAGGTTGTCATTGCACAACCCCCATGCAGTTTCAGTAAATAATTAGATTGCATCTAAGATGTAAAGAAGGTGATCTGTTGGGAAGGAAGCACAGCAGAGAATCTGAAAATAAAAGAAAATTCACTATCGGGTTATCCATTAATGGAAGGGAATGATAAGCAAGTTGCTAATGCAGATGAAACTCTCCAAAGTAAACTCTGCTTTTCATCAATGATTTTGTGCTTCAATAGAGGATTTAGACAATCCAGAATATAATGATGTAGATGGTGATTTAGAATTTCATGTCAGGTTGGAAACAGGAAATTAAAGCAGAGGGTCTAATGTAATTTGGAGGGTTCATTGCAAGAAACATTTTTCCGAATTAGAAATTTGAATAGAAATGTAACCCAAAGTAAAACTGAGAAGTAATGTATTAGAATGATATGAAAAAAATCTATTGTTTATAACTTCTGTAATGTATAAAATGTAATGTCCAATGAATGTAAATATGTATTGTATTATTTTATGGTCGATTCATGTATTTTGCTAAGAAAGAATAAATTTGAATGTTTTCGGGTGTATGATATTCCTTGGATTTGTTTTGTCTCATGGGCTTCCCGATTAACACCATGAGAATAATGCTATATGAACAATGACCTATGTCAATGTTATAAAAGTATCAGGATTACTACATAAAATTTGAGAACTGACAATAAATCGAGTCTATGCTACTTTCTCACCGTTCTCTCCTATCTCACTTTCTATATTGCTGGACCAAAATTTCCAGTAATTATCTGCAGACACTCCGCCCACTATGGCGTAGCATGCGCGGTGAGGCCAAACCGGGATACTTGACCCCTTTATATATACTTGGCGTCGACTCAGCATTTTCCCACCTGCCATCTTTTTGTTCTTATCTTTATATTTCGGCAGCTGATTTTAGCCTGACTTTCACGTTTTCTTGTTTGTTTTAGTTTGCCCGTTGTTGTACGTTTTCTTGGTTCTCGTTGCATATTGATTTGCTTTCTCTTTGAATTCAATTCTTTGTTAGCATGACTAGTTTTAATTATTCATCAGCTTCCCCTTTTTATTCAGTTCTAAGTAAATCATATAAATATTTAAATAATCAAATTATAAGTGTTTCAAGCAGTGGAGCGCTTGGCCAGGACTTCTTGCTCTGAGCCAAAGAACTGCACCGTTCACAGCTTTAAAACGATTGCTAAAGCCTGAGCAGTGTCTATGCTTAACTGAATAAATATTTCTATCCTAACATCTTTATAAAGCATAATATTTTTTTTCTAGATGTGCTTATACTGTGCCTCTAAAACCGTGACACACACTTCCAATTGGCAACTCTTACACTCAGACGCGCTATCAAAATAAATATGCATCACTGCATCAAAATATAGGCCTACCCATTTCCATACATACAAATTTATGAAGTTGAAATGCTAGTCACTGAAAATGATATCAGCAAAGAATGCTGCCTAAATAAAAAAAAAAAAAAAAAAAAAAAAATTCTCTTATTCATTGATTAGTAGGTATATTCTCGATTTAGAGAGACGAGGAGTTTACAAGAAATAAATTGCTCGTCTTACAATGATTATGATTTATATAAAAAACAACAACACACTTCCCATTATCTCTATTATCTCCTTTTGTTTTCAGTTAATTTCAATTTCTTGAATATAATGTTATGGAAATTACGAAGAAGCAGAGACCTTAAATAGTTTCTCTGGTAAAATATTAAGCGCAGTCTTGGCCAACGCCAGCATTCGAAGGCTTGTTACAGTACGATACGCAAATGACGCTGTTGCAATGGTGGCAGTACGGGAAAGGCTAGATCAGTAGGAACTCGAGGAGGTGTCATGGCGTCTGTTATTTTGATGACGTCACAAAAGTTATGGATGCTTTGTGCTGATTATTACTTAGCTATTTTCTATTTTTCTCTTTTTAACCAAATTAGCTAGTTTTTATCACTTTTGGTCAGATAGGCAGCGTTTCTGTAGAAGTGTTGTGAATGAAATTTGTGACAGTTACTAGTGCGGAAGAGTTTTTTGTCAGTGGAAAGAAGGTCTTTCATTCCTTTTGTAAATCTATAAATAGTGACGTCACCGGCACTCGTTACTTCCCATTTGCCCCGAAAAATAAACAGTTCGGCAGAAAGGCAGCAAATGGTGTTCATTTTCTGAGTGAAACTGGCTCTACGCCCCGGATGCTATATAAAAAAGTTAAGACTGAGGTTGCATGTCTTGCATGCAGGAGCTGGATGTAGAAATACTATTATATAATATTCGTCACATAGTTATGATTTTTAAAATTTTATTTCTTATGATTTTCTTTTTCTTTAATTTTAAAGTCTTTATAGTTTCTTGAATTTCATAGTTTTCCAAAGTAAGTTTTGAATTTCTCTACTGATTTTTGATTAATTTTACCGTACTTTTTAAATGTTTGTTATTCATTTTAACGTATTATTAAAATGGTTGTAAGTTTGTTTTAATATTTATTTATGTTGTGATTTCATTTCATGAAGGAGAGGGTAAGCTGGAACAACCGCACACCAAAATAACCAGATCTATAATTTATTTTATTTGCGAAAGGGCCCTGATCACACAGAATGCAGTGGTACGACACATCATCATTGTAAAGATTTGAAAAATATATTTCATCTAAAATTTGTTTGTATAGAGATACAATGTCATGGATGCATAGGTAGTGCTGTAATAAATGAATAGTTTTAAACCTGTCTTCTAGAATATTCAACTTTGCAGCTGAATGATTTATAGCAATTCGTTCAAAACGAAATGATGTAACACATTTATGGAAAAACAAATCGGTCAGACATTTTCCCAATCGCTATCTTACATTTGATTATTTTGAAAAAATAGAGTTATTACTAAAGTTTATTTTTCAAAATTAATTTTCACGGCATAAGACTGATAACACAGGAATTAGGAGATAGTTCACACTCAGTGAAATGAATTTGAATAATGTTCTCTTTCTTTGTTATCATGTCCATTTTTTTTAAAAAATCGTTTGAAGATTTAGTTGATAGTCTAATGAATATTATTTACATTTCATTGATCAGTAAACCAATTATCCTATCCAGTGATTAATAAGTATACATAGTTATTCATCAAACAGTCATTCATACTATCGTTGAGTTTCTATCTATCTATCTATCTATATATCATATACATATTGATATGACTCTCCTTCCTTTTACTAACTTAAAAGGACATCGAAGGGAAAGGGAAATGTCCTCTTCACCAATCAGACACAGTGAAAGCAATTCATTCATAAACATTTTGTTTACTACAAGTTAGTTGTTGCCACTTGAAAGGTTACCTTACCAAAAGGAATATGGAAACCACATTTCGCAACTGCACAAAAACACAAAAAATAATCATAAAAGCTTAAACATAAGCATTTAGAATCATGTTACAAAAGGGGCTACACACTCCTCCGATTTATCACTGTCATGTGCGTATCTCTCTTCTTAATCAAGGTTATTTAAAAGCTTCGGTGATTTCATACGATTTTGTTCATCTGCTCTGTTCTGGAAATAAAAACAAAATATATATAAATATACAACCAAATAAAGAATTAAAGAATATTCATAATAAAGGCACTATAGCAAGCTGAAAATCGTTATAGTTTAACCTGAGGACATATTTTGTGGTTATATTTGAAGCATTGCCTTCATTAAATGTAATCCAACTTAGTGTGGTATAACATCGGGTAGAATACTTAGAATTCTCTGCTAACTCAAAAGGATGCCAGTCAAATTCTTATCTACAAATATGTAACTTAACCTGACATGCTGTTACTTGTCTATCTGTTGTTATAATGAACAAAAGAGAGTTCAGCTTCAGTATACCTGTCACTTCGCGCATCATGGCATATTTGTGTGTGCATGTGTGCGGCTGTACGTATGTCTGATGCACACACATTACAATATATTTGATTGTGCGTCGTTTGAAATATATTGGTATTAATGTAAGAATTCTAATAATGACCTTTGTTACGGAAAAGGGAAATTTATATTTGTCACACAGCAGTAAAACACTCTTACCAGTGATTGAACTCCCTCACCTGTGACGAAGATTTGAAGATTGCATGCGAACTGCCATATGATGAAGCGTTCTTTCTCTGAAAAAACACTGCTGTATTTTTTGTTCTAAGAAATCTACACACACACACACACACACACCACACACACACAACACACACACACACACATATATATATATATATATCTATATATATATATATTGTACTGCTGCTTAACCACGACTTCGGAGGCGATTAGCATTACTAATTAATATCCGTTGAATCGCGGTACAAAAGTGTATATCGATTTACAATTTAAGAAATATTTTTGCAAAATTGAACCGCATTGCAATTTCTGTTAAAGTTATTAACAAAATAAAAATCGAAGCCAAAGCTCTATCATCGCATTCCATCTCTGAGGTCCAGTGCGCGCGGTGGCTTAACTATCTGGACGAGCGAACTGGCAGCCCGGGGGGGGGGGGGGGGGGGGTTCTGCGCTCGCTCGTACCAATATTCTCTCGCGCACACTCTAAGGCCCTTGCGATATTATCACTATTATTATTATTATTATTATATTATTATTATTATTATTATTATGTTTCATTCATATTTTCCTGGTTTCTGCTATGTCTTCATTATTAAATTCTATTGTAATTATGGGACACAGGAAAGCGAATAATAAGTGACTTCGAAAGCTCAGCGTCCATAATATGTAAGTAATACCAGATCTTAAACCCATAACCTTACCCACGAACAACCCGTCGACCTCAGTTTGTTGTCAAGCATATTTACATCCTACATATATATTATGTTTACACAATGACGATACTTGTTTCTATAAAAGTGATGATTTGGGAAAATAATATCCAAGCCTAATTTCGTGAAATATAAGTTCATTGCATATCACAGCACTCTGTGTCCTGGAGGTGCAATTAATGTAACTATCCCACGTCATTTTTTCTGGATAAGGCTTACCAAAACAATGCAACTTCTTTGGTCGTAAGTTTCAAAATATTCAAAAGAAAGAAAGAAAAATAAATCAAACTCCACCAAAGAAATGATCTCGTTTTCCTGAAATGTTGAGAAAAAAAACAATTGCCTTTTCGAAGTCAATAATAATTAATAAAAACTATCCCCAAATGCCTAATCTACCATAAGATATCGGAATTAAATTTACACATTAATAAATTTGTTACAT
>WOAB01000473.1:0-11308 GCA_027886185.1 Rheum nobile
AAAATGAAAATAACTATTTTTCATCAAAATCCAAAGGGGATAGTCCATGAAATTCTCCAAATTTTAGTAATTTTCCAAGTTATCTCTTTTTGGGTATAAACGTCACCGATCATTATAAAAATGAAAATTATTATTTTTCATCAAAATCCGGGGATAGCCCATGAAATTATCCTAATTTTAGTGATTTTAAAAGTTATCTCATTTTTATGTATAAACGTCACCAATCATTATAAAAATGAAAATAACTATTTTTCATCAAAATCCAAAGGGGATATTTCATGAAATTCTCCAAATTTAAGTAATTTTCCAAATTATCTCTTTTTCGGTATAAACGTCACCGATCATTATAAAAATGAAAATGATTATTTTTCATCAAAATTCAAAGAGGATAGTCCATTAAATTCTCCAAATTTTAGTAATTTTCCAAATTATCTCTTATCGGTATAAACATTACCGATCATTATAAAAATGAAAATAACTATTTTTAATCAAAATCCAAAGGGGATGATAGTCCATGATATTCTCCAAATTTTAGTAATTTTAAAAGTTATCACATTTTTATGTATAAACGTCACCGATCATTATAAAAATGAAAATAACTATTTTTCATCAAAATCCAAAGGGGATAGTTATTGAAATTCTCCAAATTTTAGTAATTTTCCAAATTATCCCTTTTTGGGTATAAACGTCACCGATCATTATAAAAATGAAAATGATTATTTTTCATCAAAATTCAAAGAGGATAGTCCATGAAATTCTCCAAATTTTAGTGATTTTAAAAGTTATCTCATTTTTCGGTATAAACGTCACCGATCATTATAAAAATGAAAATAACTATTTTGCATCAAAATCCAAAGGGGAAAGTCCATGAAAATCTCCAAATTTTAGTAATTTTCCAAATTATCTCTTTTTTGGTATAAACGTCACCGATCATTATAAAAATAAAAATGATTATTTTTCATCAAAATTCAAAGAGGATAGTCCATGAAATTCTCCAAATTTTAGTAATTTTCCAAATTATCTCTTATCGGTATAAACATTACCGATCATTATAAAAATGAAAATAACTATTTTTAATCAAAATCCAAAGGGGATGATAGTGCATGAAATTCTCCAAATTTTAGTAATTTTAAAAGTTATCACATTTTTATGTATAAACGTCACCGATCATTATAAAAATGAAAATAACTATTTTTCATCAAAATCCAAAGGGGATAGTCATTGAAATTCTCCAAATTTTAGTAATTTTCCAAATTATCCCTTTTTGGGTATAAACGTCACCGATCATTATAAAAATGAAAATGATTATTTTTCATCAAAATTCAAAGAGGATAGTCCATGAAATTCTCCAAATTTTAGTGATTTTAAAAGTTATCTCATTTTTCGGTATAAACGTCACCGATCATTATAAAAATGAAAATAACTATTTTGCATCAAAATCCAAAGGGGAAAGTCCATGAAAATCTCCAAATTTTAGTAATTTTCCAAATTATCTCTTTTTTGGTATAAACGTCACCGATCGTTATAAAAATGAAAATGATTATTTTTCATCAAAATCCGGGGATAGTCCATGAAATTCTCCAAATTTTAGTGATTTTAAAAGTTATCTCATTTTTATGTATAAACGTCATCGATCATTATAAAAATAAAAATGATTATTTTTCATCAAAATCCAAAGGGTATGATAGTCCATGAAATTCTCCAAATTTTAGTGATTTTGAAAATTATCTCTTTTTTCGGTATAAACGTCACCGATAATTATAAAAAATGAAAATGATTATTTTTCATCAAAATGGGTAGTCCATGAAATTCTCCAAATTTAAGTGATTCTAAAACTTATCCCATTTTTTTTGTATAAACGTCACGAATCATTATAAAAATGAAAATACCTATTTTTCATCAAAATCCAAAGGGGATAGTCCATGAAATTCTCGTAATTTTAGTAATTATCCAAATTATCTCTTTTTTGGTATAAATGTCACCGATCATTATAAAAATGAAAATGATTATTTTTCATCAAAATCCGGGATAGTCCATGAAATTCTCCAAATTTTAGTGATTTTAAAAGTTATCTCATTTTTCTATATAAACGTCACCGATAATTATAAAAATGAAAATAACTATTTTTCATCAAAATCCAAAGGGGTGTCCATGAAATTTTCCAAATTATCTCTTTTTCGGTATATACGTCACCGATCATTATAAAAAATGAAAATGATTATTTTTCATCAAAATTCAAAGAGGATAGTCCATGAAATTCTCCAAATTTTAGTGATTTGAAAAGTTATCTAATTTTTCTGTATAAACGTCACCTATCATTATAAAAATGAAAATAACTATTTTTTATCAAAATCCAAAGGGGGATTGTACATGAAATTCTTCAAATTTTAGTAATTTTCCAAATTATCTCTTTTTCGGTATAAACGTCACCGATCATTATAAAAATGAAAATAACTATTTTTAATCAAAATCCAAAGGGGATAGTCCATGAAATTCTCCAAATTTTAGTAATTTTGAAAATTATCTCATTTTTTGGTATAAACGTCAGCGGTCATTATAAAAATGAAAATGACTATTTTTCATCAAAATTCAAGAAATTCTCCAAATTTTAGTGATTTTAAAAGTTATCTCATTTTTTTTTGTATAAACGTCACCGATCATTATAAAAATGAAAATAACTATTTTTCATCAAAATCCAAAGGGGATAGTCCATGAAATTCTCCAAATTTTAGTAATTTTCCAAATTATCTCTTTTTCGATATAAACGTCACCGATCATTATAAAAATGATTATTTTTCATCAAAATTCAAAGAGGATAGTCCATGAAATTCTCCAAATTTTAGTAATTTTAAAAATTATCTCATTTTTATGTATAAACGTCACCGATCATTATAAAAATGAAAATAACTATTTTTCATCAAAATCCAAAGGGGATAGTCCATGAAATTCTCCAAATTTTAGTAATTTTCCAAATTATCTCTTTTTTGGTATAAAGGTCACCGATGATTATTTTTCATCAAAATTCAAAGAGGATAGTCCATGAAATTCTCCAAATTTTAGTGATTTTAAAAGTTATCTCATTTTTATGTATAAACGTCACCAATCATTATAAAAATGAAAATAACTATTTTTCATCAAAATCCAAAGGAAATATTTCATGAAATTCTCCAAATTTAAGTAATTTTCCAAATTATCTCTTTTTCGGTATAAACGTCACCGATCATTATAAAAATGAAAATAACTATTTTTCATCAAAATCCAAAGGGGATATTTCATAAAATTCTCCAAATTTAAGTAATTTTCCAAATTATCTCTTTTTCGGTATAAACGTCACCGATCATTATAAAAATGAAAATGGTTATTTTTCATCAAAATTCAAAGAGGATAGTCCATGAAATTCTCCAAATTTTAGTGATTTTAAAAGTTATCTCATTTTTATGTATGAACGTCACCGATTATTATAAAAATAAAAATGACTATTTTTCATCAAAATCCAAAGGGGATATTTTATGAAATTCTCCAAATTTTAGTAATTTTCCAAATTAACTCTTTTTCGGTATAAACGTCACCGATCATTATAAAAATGAAAATGATTATTTTTCATCAAAATTCAAAGAGGATAGTCAATGAAATTCTCCAAATTTTAGTGATTTTAAAAATTATCTCATTTTTTTGTATAAACGTCACCGATCATTATAAAAATTAAAATAACTATTTTTCATCAAAATCCAAAGGGTCCATGAAATTCTCCAAATTTTAGTAATTTTTCAAATTATCTCTTTTTCGGTATAAACGTCATCGATCATTATAAAAATGATTATTTTTCATCAAAATTCAAAGAGGATAGTCCATGAAATTCTCCAAATTTTAGTGATTTTAAAAGTTATCTCATTTTTATGTATAAACGTCACCGATCATTATAAAAATGCAAATAACTATTTTTCATCAAAATCCAAAGGGGATAGTCCATGAAATTCTCCAAATTTTAGTAATTTTCCAAATTATCTCTTTTTTGGTATAAACGTCACCGATCATTATAAAAATGAAAATGATTATTTTTCATCAAAATCCGGGGATAGCCCATGAAATTATCCAAATTTTAGTGATTTTTAAAGTTATCTCATTTTTCTGTATAAACGTCACCGATAATTATAAAAATGAAAATAACTATTTTTCATCAAAATCCAAAGGGATAGTCCATGAAATTTTCCAAATTTTAGTAATTTTCCAAATTATATCTTTTTCGGTATAACCGTCATCGATCATTATAAAAATAAAAATGACTATTTTTCATCGAAATCCAAAGGGGATAGTCCATGAAATTCTCCAAATTTAAGTAATTTTAAAAGTTATCACATTTTTCTTTATAAACGTCACCGATCATTATAAAAAGAAAATAACTATTTTTCATCAAAATCCAAAGGGGATGTGAAATTCCCCAAACAAGTCGATAATGACATTTTGGTAAATTAATTATGGATTTTGTTAAAAGGGGGTAAAATGGAAATTGGGGGTTAAATCCCTAAATGGGGTTCGGTCTCTCTCCCTCGTGTGATTCCCAGCTGAGCAGCTCTCCGGCTCTTTCTTCCCGAACCGATCCGAGCTCTCTCCCTGCTCAGCTTCTTCCCGGCGAGCTCACCCAGCCCAGCCTCCCCCGTGTCGAGCCGTTCCTTCCTCCGGCGAGCCGCGAACAGATGTTGAGGCGAGCTGCTGGTTCGCGCTGGTTCGTTGCTTGGAGTCGGTGGTTGCTGCGGTCCGTCTTGTTGTTGCTCGTCTCGGTTCAAGGTGTTGTTCGTGCCGCTGCGTCGTGCTGCTATTCCTGTGTTCGAGCGGCCGCTGGTGTGGGTCGAGCCGAGTGCCTCTGCTGAGCTCCGACATAGTTCCGGCGTCGAGGGCCATCTCCGGTCTGCAGAGGATAGTTGACGACAAGGGAGGTGAGACCTTGAACTTGTTTGGTTGGGGGTTCAGCAAAGGTTGCTGAATATGTGTATATATATAGTGATTAGTTGCTGAAATTTTGGTTGATTTGGCTGTTTAGCAGGGGTTTGGACATCAATTGATAATTGTTGGACTGAATTTGTTGGTTGTGCAGCAAAGGCATGGTTTGATATTGGAATTGGGTTAATTTGGGTATGATTATAAGGTGAAAATTGGGGGTTTGCTAAATTGAATTTGGATGTGCGATTCTAGGGTTTTGAATTGGGGTTTTATTAGTTGTGGATTTGTATGAGTAATTAACACCAGGGTTTTGCTCGGATTGATTTCGCAGGTTCGTTCGAGTGGTTTGGAGACCTCTGGGGTCGTTGCGATTCGACTTGAGGCAAGATGATCCTTGCTAACTTATATATTTTTATAAATTGATTTATGCTTAATTTATTTCATAATTAAGTTTACCGTTGCTTGGTTGAATATGGGTATGTGTGCGTGATAGTAACTGTCTGGTATCGTGATTGATTAAATGTGGACGCGGTAGTCAATTGTGACTAAATATGATTGATTATTGTAAATAGTGTTGTTGGATTAAATGGGTGTGTGTGTTGAATGTGTGTGTGTATGTTGGATTGAATGGGTGTGTGTGTGTTGAATGTGTGCGTGTGTGTGTTGGATCGTGTACGTGTGTTGGATTGAATGTGTGTGTGTGTGCGTGTGTTGGATCGGGTGTGTGCGTGTGTTGGATTGAATGTGTGTGTGTGTGTGTGTGTTGGATTGAGTTTGTGTGTGTGTGTTGGATTGTGTGTGTGTATATGATTATGTGATATTTGATTGGTTGTCGTATGAAGTGTTTGAATTGGTGTCGGGTAGTGGTGGAATGTTGTGGGTTGGTGAAAGTCCCCATATTTAGGGCCTCAGTGGGTATGAACCCTCGAAGGTCGAAGGGTCAGGTGATGATAGTCTCACCAAACCGCGTAGGGTGCACGCCTACGTCGTTAAGGGCCAAGGGTTGGATGGTGAAAGTCCCATCCGGAAAGTGTGTGTTGATTGTCTCACCCGGTGATGTGGTGGTGTAGACGGAGGTATTGTGAATTGTCTCACCCGGTGATGTGGTGGTGTAGACGGAGGTATTGTGAATTGTCTCACCCGGTGATGTGGTGGTGTAGACGGAGGTATTGTGAATTGTCTCACCCGGTGATGTGGTGGTGTAGACGGAGGTATTGTGAATTGTCCCACCCGGTGATGTGGTGGTGTAGACGGAGGTATTGTGGATTGTCTCACCCGGTGATGTGGTGGTGGAGACGGAGGTTGGATTGGAGGGTTGGCGGTTGTGTGTTGATTATGTATTGAATGTTGGTTGCCTACCTAATTAAGTGGTTTTGTGTTGGATGTTGGTTGCGTACCTGATTAAAGTGGTTTCGTGATGATGATTGTTGTCGTTTGATTTAGTGGTTGTGTTGGTAAATATTGACTGTGTGTTTAGTTATTGGTTTTATGTTAGATATTGATTGTTGGCTAGTTTGACTTGTTGTCAAATGTTGGTTATTGTAGTTAGTTGTGATATGAATCTCTATTGGTATTATTGTTGGTGGTAACTAGTTGCAGGAAGATGGTTATGTTGATTAAGTGTGGAGGTTGGTTTCCCATCTTGAGGGTGTGGGCCAATAAGGGTTGAATTTGAGTGTATGAGTTACAGTTTATGTTAACGAACAGGCGGCACCAGAAGGGTGGCTGGCCTGGATCGTTATTTTTCTTTATGTTTATATGTGATGATTATCTCGTTGATGCTTATGTGTTTGTGGATGTGCAGGATAATTGAATTTGTTGTGTAGTGCAGTAGTGAGTTCAGTCTTATTGGTTAGCTTTGGTTGTAAGTCAGTAGTAAGAGATGTATATGTGCATAGAGTTGTTGATTGAGGTATTAGTAATAGAGAGAAGGATGGATTGGACGTGTCAGTGAAGTTGGATTGGATCGTTTTATTCGTTTATGCTTGTGATGAGTTTGAGGATGGATTGATTAAGGTTAGTATAGTGAAGAGTTGGATAAGGATGTGTAATGAATGGTATGTGATAGTGTGTGTATATGTTTTGACGTGTGGTTGGCATTGGTTGGTTGATATGATTAAGTATAGTTATGATATTATATAATGTGTGGCGTGTTGTCGTTGTTGTGAGTTGATTGGTGATATATGTATGTGTTTTGAACTGTTTTGGCTTGAGGAATCTTGCCATAGTCTTTCAAAAGACTGACCAACCTCGGTTTACGTGTCGTGGTTGGCTGAGATATCGGGTCCCCCAGTCAATCAGGCTTTGCATATTTAGCGCCATCAAGGAGGGTCCTGATCACCGTCGGTTTAGAGTCGAGGGCTCTACTCTTTGGTTTTGGACCTTGAAGTGGTCGAACTTGTTGTATTGGTTTTTGGTTTGTAAAGTGCTGTATTTTCTGTATGTTAAGATTGATTATGGTTTCAAACTCTGGACAGGTTTTACAGGTTTTTCCGCTGTGTCGCTTTTGGTATATATTATGTATGGGATATGTTTTGCAAATTTTTATTTCACCCGCCTTATAGTCCTTCGGGACTATGGCACTGTAGCACCTCTGGCCCGGGGTGTTACAAGATGATAGTCCATGAAATTCTCCAAATTTTAGTGATTTTAAAAGTTATCTCATTTTTCTGTATAAACGTCACCGATCATTATAAAAATAAAAATAACTATTTTTTTATCAAAATCCAAAGGGGATAGTCCATGAAATTCTCCAAATTTTAGTAATTTTCCAAATTATCTCTTTTTCGGTATAAACGTCACCGATCATAATAAAAATGAAAATGATTATTTTTCATCAAAATTCAAAGAGGATAGTCCATGAAATTCTCCAAATTTTAGTGATTTTAAAAGTTATCTCATTTTTATGTATAAACGTCACCGATCATTATAAAAATAAAAATAACTATTTTTTATCAAAATCCAAAGGGGATAGTCCATGAAATTCTCCAAATTTTAGTAATTTTCCAAATTATCTCTTTTTTGGTATAAACGTCACCGATCATTATAAAAATGAAAATGATTATTTTTCATCAAAATCCGGGGATAGTCCATGAAATTCTCCAAATTTTAGTGATTTTAAAAGTTATCTCATTTTTATGTATAAACGTCATCGATCATTATAAAAATGAAAATAACTATTTTTCATCAAAATCCAAAGGGGATAGTCCATGAAATTCTCCAAATTTTAGTAATTTTCCAAATTATCTCTTTTTTGGTATAAACGTCACCGATCATTATAAAAATGAAAATTATTATTTTTCATCAAAATCCGGGGATAGTCCATGAAATTCTCCAAATTTTAGTGATTTTAAAAGTTATCTCATTTTTCTGTATAAACGTCACCGATAATTATAAAAATGAAAATAACTTTTTTTCATCAAAATCCAAAGGGGATAGTCCATGAAATTCTCCAAATTTTAGTAATTTTCCAAATTATATCTTTTTTGGTATAAACGTCACCGATCATTATAAAAATGAAAATGATTATTTTTCATCAAAATCCGGAGATAGTCAATGAAATTCTCCAAATTTTAGTGATTTTAAAAGTTATCTCATTTTTCTGTATAAACGTCACCGATAATTATAAAAATGAAAATAACTATTTTTCATCAAAATCCAAAGGATATCCATGAAATTCTCCAAATTCTATTGATTTTGAAAATTATCTCATTTTCGGTATAACCGTCACCGATCAATATAAAAATGAAAATGGCTATTTTTCATCAAAATCCAAAGGGGAGTCCATGAAATTCTCCAAATTTTAGTGATTTTGAAAATTATATCTTTTTTCGGTATAAACGTCACCGATCATTATAAAAATGAAAATAATTATTTTTCATCAAAATTCAAAGAGGATAGTCCATGAAATTCTCCAAATTTTAGTGATTTTAAAAGTTATCTCATTTTTATGTATAAACGTCACCGATCATTATAAAAATAAAAATAACTATTTTTTATCAAAATCCAAAGGGGATAGTCCATGAAATTCTCCAAATTTTAGTAATTTTCCAAATTATCTCTTTTTTGGTATAAACTTCACCGATCATTATAAAAATGAAAATGATTATTTTTCATCAAAATCCGGGGATAGTCCATGAAATTCTCCAAATTTTAGTGATTTTAAAAGTTATCTCATTTTTATGTATAAACGTCATCGATCATTATAAAAATGAAAATAACTATTTTTCATCAAAATCCAAAGGGGATAGTCCATGAAATTCTCCAAATTTTAGTAATTTTCCAAATTATCTCTTTTTTGGTATAAACGTCACCGATCATTATAAAAATGAAAATTATTATTTTTCATCAAAATCCGGGGATAGTCCATGAAATTCTCCAAATTTTAGTGATTTTAAAAGTTATCTCATTTTTCTGTATAAACGTCACCGATAATTATAAAAATGAAAATAACTTTTTTTCATCAAAATCCAAAGGGGATAGTCCATGAAATTCTCCAAATTTTAGTAATTTTCCAAATTATATCTTTTTTGGTATAAACGTCACCGATCATTATAAAAATGAAAATGATTATTTTTCATCAAAATCCGGAGATAGTCAATGAAATTCTCCAAATTTTAGTGATTTTAAAAGTTATCTCATTTTTCTGTATAAACGTCACCGATAATTATAAAAATGAAAATAACTATTTTTCATCAAAATCCAAAGGATATCCATGAAATTCTCCAAATTCTATTGATTTTGAAAATTATCTCATTTTCGGTATAACCGTCACCGATCAATATAAAAATGAAAATGGCTATTTTTCATCAAAATCCAAAGGGGAGTCCATGAAATTCTCCAAATTTTAGTGATTTTGAAAATTATATCTTTTTTCGGTATAAACGTCACCGATCATTATAAAAATGAAAATAATTATTTTTCATCAAAATTCAAAGAGGATAGTCCATGAAATTCTCCAAATTTTAGTGATTTTAAAAGTTATCTCATTTTTATGTATAAACGTCACCGATCATTATAAAAATAAAAATAACTATTTTTTATCAAAATCCAAAGGGGATAGTCCATGAAATTCTCCAAATTTTAGTAATTTTCCAAATTATCTCTTTTTTGGTATAAACGTCACCGATCATTATAAAAATGAAAATGATTATTTTTCATCAAAATCCGGGGATAGTCCATGAAATTCTCCAAATTTTAGTGATTTTAAAAGTTATCTCATTTTTATGTATAAACGTCATCGATCATTATAAAAATGAAAATAACTATTTTTCATCAAAATCCAAAGGGGATAGTCCATGAAATTCTCCAAATTTTAGTAATTTTCCAAATTATCTCTTTTTTGGTATAAACGTCACCGATCATTATAAAAATGAAAATTATTATTTTTCATCAAAATCCGGGGATAGTCCATGAAATTCTCCAAATTTTAGTGATTTTAAAAGTTATCTCATTTTTCTGTATAAACGTCACCGATAATTATAAAAATGAAAATAACTTTTTTTCATCAAAATCCAAAGGGGATAGTCCATGAAATTCTCCAAATTTTAGTAATTTTCCAAATTATATCTTTTTTGGTATAAACGTCACCGATCATTATAAAAATGAAAATGATTATTTTTCATCAAAATCCGGGGATAGTCCATGAAATTTTCTCCAAATTTTAGTGATTTTAAAAGTTATCTCATTTTTCTGTATAAACGTCACCGATAATTATAAAAATGAAAATAACTATTTTTCATCAAAATCCAAAGGATATCCATGAAATTCTCCAAATTCTATTGATTTTGAAAATTATCTCATTTTCGGTATAACCGTCACCGATCAATATAAAAATGAAAATGGCTATTTTTCATCAAAATCCAAAGGGGAGTCCATGAAATTATCCAAATTTTAGTGATTTTGAAAATTATATCTTTTTTCGGTATAAACGTCACCGATCATTATAAAAATGAAAATAATTATTTTTCATCAAAATTCAAAGAGGATAGTCCATGAAATTCTCCAAATTTTAGTGATTTTAAAAGTTATCTCATTTTTCTGTATAAACGTCATCGATAATTATAAAAATGAAGATTACTATTTTTCATCAAAATCCAAAGGGATAGTCCATGAAATTCTCCAAATTTTATAGATTTTGAAAATTATCTCATTTTTTGGTATAACCGTTACCGATCATTATAAAAATAAAAATGACTATTTTTCATCAAAATACAAAGGGGATAGTCCATGAAATTCTCCAAATTTTAGTTATTTTGAAAACTATTTCTTTTTTCTGTATAAACGTCACCGATCATTATAAAAATGAAAATGATTATTTTTTATCAAAATCCGAAGGGGATAGTCCATGAAAATTTCCAAATTTAAGTGA
>WOAB01000474.1:0-11842 GCA_027886185.1 Rheum nobile
TTTGACAATATAAGATGATTCACGCAAAGAATTTGACAAAATTTGAAACTCATAACTTTCTACCAAAGTTGTTCCTTGTGTCGTAAATGGTAATCGTAGGCTTTTTTAGTGTGGTTTGTCACCCAAACTCTTAGCTCTTTGTTTTCCACCTATATTTTTAAAATATAAGATGACTCACGTAAAGATATTGAAAAAAATTTAAAACTCATAACTGTTTATCAAAGTTGTGCCTTGTGTCGTAAATGGTAAATTGTAGGTGTTTTTAGTGTTGTTTGTGGCCCAAACTCTTTGCTCTTTGTTTCTCCGTAATATTTTGACAATATAATTTTACTCACGAAAAGATATTGACAAAATTTGAAACTCATATCTTTTTATCAAAGTTGTGCCTTGTGTCGTAAATTGTAAATTGTAGGTGTTTTTAGTGTTGTTTGTTGCCCAAACTCTTTGCTCTTTGTTTCCCCGCAATATTTTGACATTATAAGATGACTCACGGAAAGATATTGACAAAATTTAAAACTCAAAACTTTTTATCAAAGTTGTGCCTTGTGTCTCAAATGGTAAATTGTAGGTGTTTTTTGTGTTGTTTGTCTCCCAAACTCTTTGCTCTTTGTTTACCCGCAATATTTTGACGATATAATATGACTCATGGAAAGATATTGAAAAAATTTGATACTCATAACTTTTGATCAAAGTTGTGCCTTATGTCGTATATGATAAATCGTATAACTTTATTGTGTTCCTTGTCGCCCAAACTATTAGATCTTTGTTTCCCACAGATATATTGACAATATAAGATGATTAACGCAGAGAAATTGACAAAATTTGAAACTCATAACATTGGCTCAAAGTTCTGCCTTGTGTCGTAAATGGTAAAATCGTAGGTGTTTTTAGTGTTGTTTGTCGCCTAAACTCTTCGCTCTTTGCTCCCCCCCCCCCCCCCAATATTTTGACAATGTAAGATGATTCAAAGAAAGATATTGGTAAATCGTAGGTGTTTTTTGTGTGGTTTGTCGCCCAAACTTATAGCTCTATGTTTCCCCCAAATATTTTGACAATATAAGATGATTCACGCAAATAATTTGACAAAATTTGAAACTCATAACTTTCTCCCAAAGTTGTACCTTGTGTCGTAAATGGTAAATCTTTGGTGTTTTAGTGTGGTTTGTCACCCAAACTCTTAGCTCTTTGTTTTCCCCCGATATTTTTACAATATAAGATGACTCAGGGAAAGTTATTGACAAAATTTGAAACTCAAAACTTTTTATCAAAGTTGTGCCTTGTGTCGCAAATGGGAAATTGTAGGTGTTTTTTGTGTTGTTTGTCTCCCAAACTCTTTGCTCTTTGTTTACCCGCAATATTTTGACAATATAATATGACTCATGGAAAGATATTGACAAAATTTGAAACTCATAAATTTGGATCAAAGTTGTGCCTTGTGTCGTATATGATAAATCGTATAAGTTTATTGTGTTCTTTGTCGCCCAAACTATTAGATCTTTGTTTCCCACAAATATATTGCAAATATAAGATGATTCACACAAAGAAATTGACAAAATTTGAAACGCTTAACTTTGGCTCAAAGTTCTGCCTTGTGTCGTAAATGGTAAATCGTAGGTGTTTTTAGTGTTGTTTGTCGCCTAAACTCTTCGCTCTTTGCTCCCCCCCCCCCCCCCCCAATATTTTGACAATGTAAGATGATTCAAAGAAAGATATTGGTAAGTCGTAGGTGTTTTTTGTGTTGTTTCTCGCCCAAACATATAGCTCTATGTTTCCCCTCAATATTTTGACAATATAAGATGATTCACGCAAAGAATTTGACAAAATTTGAAACTCATAACTTTCTACCAAAGTTGTTCCTTGTGTCGTAAATGGTAAATCGTAGGAGTTTTTAGTGTGGTTTGTCACCCAAACTCTTAGCTCTTTGTTTCCCCTCAATATTTTGACAATATAAGACGTTATATGCAAATAAATTGACCAAATTTGAAACTCATAACTTTCTCCCAAAGTTGTAAGTTGTGTCGTAAATGGTAAATCGTTGGTGTTTTAGTGTGGTTTGTCACCCAAACTCTTAACTCTTTGTTTTCCCCCGATATTTTTACAATATAAGATGACTCACGGAAAGTTATTGACAAAATTTGAAACTCAAAACTTTTTATCAAAGTTGTGCCTTGTGTCGCAAATGGGAAATTGTAGGTTTTTTTTGTGTTGTTTGTCTCCCAAACTCTTTGATCTTTGTTTACCGCAATATTTTGACAATATAATATGACTCATGGAAAGATATTGACAAAATTTGAAACTCATAACATTGGATCAAAGTTGTGCCATGTGTCGTATATGATAAATCGTATAAGTTTATTGTGTTCTTTGTCGCCCAAACTATTAGATCTTTGTTTCCCACAAATATATTGACAATATAAGATGATTCACACAAAGAAATTGACAAAATTTGAAACGCATAAGTTTGGCTCAAAGTTCTGCCTTGTGTCGTAAATGGTAAATCGTAGGTGTTTTTAGTGTTGTTTGTCGCCTAAACTCTTCGCTCTTTGCTCCCCCCCCCCCCCAATATTTTGACAATGTAAGATGATTCAAAGAAAGATATTGGTAAGTCGTAGGTGTTTTTTGTGTTGTTTCTCGCCCAAACTTATAGCTCTATGTTTCCCCCAAATATTTTGACAATATAAGATGATTCACGCAAAGAATTTGACAAAATTTGAAACTCATAACTTTCTACCAAAGTTGTTCCTTGTGTCGTAAATGGTAATCGTAGGCTTTTTTAGTGTGGTTTGTCACCCAAACTCTTAGCTCTTTGTTTTTCCCCTATATTTTTAAAATATAAGATGACTCACGTAAAGATATTGACAAAATTTAAAACTCATAACTGTTTATCAAAGTTGTGCCTTGTGTCGTAAATGGTAAATTGTAGGTGTTTTTAGTGTTGTTTGTGGCCCAAACTCTTTGCTCTTTGTTTCTCCGTAATATTTTGACAATATAATTTTACTCACGAAAAGATATTGACAAAATTTGAAACTCATATCTTTTTATCAAAGTTGTGCCTTGTGTCGTAAATTGTAGGTGTTTTTAGTGTTGTTTGTTGCCCAAAGTCTTTGCTCTTTGTTTCCCCGCAATATTTTGACATTATAAGATGACTCACGGAAAGATATTGACAAAATTTGAAACTCAAAACTTTTTATCAAAGTTGTGCCTTGTGTCGCAAATGGTAAATTGTAGGTGTTTTTTGTGTTGTTTGTCTCCCAAACTCTTTGCTCTTTGTTTACCCGCAATATTTTGATGATATAATATGACTCATGGAAAGATATTGAAAAAATTTGATACTCATAACTTTTGATCAAAGTTGTGCCTTATGTCGTATATGATAAATCGTATAAGTTTATTGTGTTCTTTGTCGCCCAAACTATTAGATCTTTGTTTCCCACAGATATATTGACAATATAAGATGATTAACGCAGAGAAATTGACAAAATTTGAAACTCATAACATTGGCTCAAAGTTCTGCCTTGTGTCGTAAATGGTAAATCGTAGGTGTTTTTAGTGTTGTTTGTCGCCTAAACTCTTCGCTCTTTGCCCCCCCCCCCCCAATATTTTGACAATGTAAGATGATTCAAAGAAAGATATTGGTAAATCGTAGGTGTTTTTTGTGTGGTTTGTCGCCCAAACTTATAGCTCTATGTTTCCCCCAAATATTTTGACAATATAAGATGATTCATGCAAATAATTTGACAAAATTTGAAACTCATAACTTTCTACCAAAATTGTGCCTTATGTCGTAAATGGTAAATCGTAGGCGTTTTTAGTGTGGTTTGTCACCCAAACTCTTAGCTCTTTGTTTCCCCCCAATATTTTGACAATATAAGATGTTATATGCAAAGAAATTGACAAAATTTGAAACTCATAACTTTCTCCCAAAGTTGTACCTTGTGTCGTAAATGGTAAATCGTTGGTGTTTTAGTGTGGTTTGTCACCCAAACTCTTAGCTCTTTGTTTTCCCCTGATATTTTTACAATATAAGATGACTCAGGGAAAGTTATTGACAAAATTTGAAACTCAAAACTTTTTATCAAAGTTGTGCCTTGTGTCGCAAATGGGAAATTGTAGGTGTTTTTTGTGTTGTTTGTCTCCCAAACTCTTTGCTCTTTGTTTACCCGCAATATTTTGACAATATAATATGACTCATGGAAAGATATTGACAAAATTTGAAACTCATAAATTTGGATCAAAGTTGTGCCTTGTGTCGTATATGATAAATCGTATAAGTTTATTGTGTTCTTTGTCGCCCAAACTATTAGATCTTTGTTTCCCACAAATATATTGAAAATATAAGATGATTCACACAAAGAAATTGACAAAATTTGAAACGCATAACTTTGGCTCAAAGTTCTGCCTTGTGTCGTAAATGATAAATCGTAGGTGTTTTTAGTGTTGTTTGTCGCCTAAACTCTTCGCTCTTTGCTCCCCCCCCCCCCCCCCCCCCCAATATTTTGACAATGTAAGATGATTCAAAGAAAGATATTGGTAAGTCGTAGGTGTTTTTTGTGTTGTTTCTCGCACAAACATATAGCTCTATGTTTCCCCCAAATATTTTGACAATATAAGATGATTCACGCAAAGAATTTGACAAAATTTGAAACTCATAACTTTCTACCAAAGTTGTTCCTTGTGTCGTAAATGGTAATCGTAGGCTTTTTTAGTGTGGTTTGTCACCCAAACTCTTAGCTCTTTGTTTTCCCCCTATATTTTTAAAATATAAGATGACTCACGTAAAGATATTGACAAAATTTAAAACTCATAACTGTTTATCAAAGTTGTGCCTTGTGTCGTAAATGGTAAATTGTAGGTGTTTTTAGTGTTGTTTGTGGCCCAAACTCTTTGCTCTTTGTTTCTCCGTAATATTTTGACAATACCATTTTACTCACGAAAAGATATTGACAAAATTTGAAACTCATATCTTTTTATCAAAGTTGTGCCTTGTGTCGTAAATTGTAAATTGTAGGTGTTTTTAGTGTTGTTTGTTGCCCAAACTCTTTGCTCTTTGTTTCCCCGCAATATTTTGACATTATAAGATGACTCACGGAAAGATATTGACAAAATTTGAAACTCAAAACTTTTTATCAAAGTTGTGCCTTGTGTCGCAAATGGTAAATTGTAGGTGTTTTTTGTGTTGTTTGTCTCCCAAACTCTTTGCTCTTTGTTTACCCGCAATATTTGGACGATATAATATGACTCATGGAAAGATATTGAAAAAATTTGATACTCATAACTTATGATCAAAGTTGTGCCTTGTGTCGTATATGATAAATCGTATAAGTTTTTTGTGTTCTTTGTCGCCCAAACTATTAGATCTTTGTTTCCCACAGATATATTGACAATATAAGATGATTAACGCAGAGAAATTGACAAAATTTGAAACTCATAACATTGGCTCAAAGTTCTGCCTTGTGTCGTAAATGGTAAATCGTAGGTGTTTTTAGTGTTGTTTGTCGCCTAAACTCTTCGCTCTTTGCTCCCCCCCCCCCCCCCCCAATATTTTAATAATGTAAGATGATTCAAAGAAAGATATTGGTAAATCGTAGGTGTTTTTTGTGTGGTTTGTCGCCCAAAATTATAGCTCTATGTTTCCCCCAAATATTTTGACAATATAAGATGATTCACGCAAAGAATTTGACAAAATTTGAAACTCATAACTTTCTACCAAAGTTGTGCCTTATGTCGTAAAAGGTAAATCGTAGGCGTTTTTAGTGTGGTTTGTCACCCAAACTCTTAGCTCTTTGTTTTCCCTCAATATTTTGACAATATAAGATGTTATATGCAAAGAAATTGACCAAATTTGAAACTCATAACTTTCTCCCAAAGTTGTAAGTTGTGTCGTAAATGGTAAATCGTTGGTGTTTTAGTGTGGTTTGTCACCCAAACTCTTAACTCTTTGTTTTCCCCGGATATTTTTACAATATAAGATGACTCACGGAAAGTTATTGACAAAATTTGAAACTCAAAACTTTTTATCAAACTTGTGCCTTGTGTCGCAAATGGGAAATTGTAGGTGTTTTTTGTGTTGTTTGTCTCCCAAACTCTTTGATCTTTGTTTACCGCAATATTTTGACAATATAATATGACTCATGGAAAGATATTGACAAAATTTGAAACTCATAACATTGGATCAAAGTTGTGCCATGTGTCGTATATGATAAATCGTATAAGTTTATTGTGTTCTTTGTCGCCCAAACTATTAGATCTTTGTTTCCCACAAATATATTGACAATATAAGATGATTCACACAAAGAAATTGACAAAATTTGAAACGCATAAGTTTGGCTCAAAGTTCTGCCTTGTGTCGTAAATGGTAAATCGTAGGTGTTTTTAGTGTTGTTTGTCGCCTAAACTCTTCGCTCTTTGCTCCCCCCCCCCCCCCAATATTTTGACAATGTAAGATGATTCAAAGAAAGATATTGGTAAGTCGTAGGTGTTTTTTGTGTTGTTTCTCGCCCAAACATATTTTGACAATGTAAGATGATTCAAAATTTAAAACTCATAACTGTTTATCAAAGTTGTGCCTTGTGTCGTAAATGGTAAATTGTAGGTGTTTTTAGTGTTGTTTGTGGCCCAAACTCTTTGCTCTTTGTTTCTCCGTAATATTATGACAATATAATTTAACTCACGAAAAGATATTGACAAAATTTGAAACTCATATCTTTTTATCAAAGTTGTGCCTTGTGTCGTAAATTGTAAATTGTAGGTGTTTTTAGTGTTGTTTGTTGCCCAAACTCTTTGCTCTTTGTTTCCCCGCAATATTTTGACATTATAAGATGACTCACGGAAAGATATTGACAAAATTTGAAACTCAAAACGTTTTATCAAAGTTGTGCCTTGTGTCGCAAATGGTAAATTGTAGGTGTTTTTTGTGTTGTTTGTCTCCCAAACTCTTTGCTCTTTGTTTACCCGCAATATTTTGACGATATAATATGACTCATGGAAAGATATTGAAAAAATTTGATACTCATAACTTATGATCAAAGTTGTGCCTTGTGTCGTATATGATAAATCGTATAAGTTTTTTGTGTTCTTTGTCGCCCAAACTATTAGATCTTTGTTTCCCACAGATATATTGACAATATAAGATGATTAACGCAGAGAAATTGACAAAATTTGAAACTCATAACATTGGCTCAAAGTTCTGCCTTGTGTCGTAAATGGTAAATCGTAGGTGTTTTTAGTGTTGTTTGTCGCCTAAACTCTTCGCTCTTTGCTCCCCCCCCCCCAATATTTTGACAATGTAAGATGATTCAAAGAAAGATATTGGTAAATCGTAGGTGTTTTTTGTGTGGTTTGTCGCCCAAACATATAGCTCTATGTTTCCCCCAAATATTTTGACAATATAAGATGATTCACGCAAAGAATTTGACAAAATTTGAAACTCATAACTTTCTACCAAAGTTGGGCCTTATGTCTTAAATGGTAAATCGTAGGCGTTTTTAGTGTGGTTTGTCACCCAAACTCTTAGCTCTTTGTTTCCCCCCAATATTTTGACAATATAAGATGTTATATGCAAAGAAATTGACAAAATTTGAAACTCATAACTTTCTCCCAAAGTTGTACCTTGTGTCGTAAATGGTAAATCGTTGGTGTTTTCGTGTGGTTTGTCACCCAAACTCTTAGCTCTTTGTTTTCCCTCGATATTTTTACAATATAAGATGACTCAGGGAAAGTTATTGACAAAATTTGAAACTCAAAACTTTTTATCAAAGTTGTGCCTTGTGTCGCAAATGGGAAATTGTAGGTGTTTTTTGTGTTGTTTGTCTCCCAAACTCTTTGCTCTTTGTTTACCCGCAATATTTTGACAATATAATATGACTCATGGAAAGATATTGACAAAATTTGAAACTCATAAATTTGGATCAAAGTTGTGCCTTGTGTCGTATATGATAAATCGTATAAGTTTATTGTGTTCTTTGTCGCCCAAACTATTAGATCTTTGTTTCCCACAGATATATTGACAATATAAGATGATTAACGCAAAGAAATTGACAAAATTTGAAACTCATAACATTGGCTCAAAGTTCTGCCTTGAGTCGTAAATGGTAAATCGTAGGTGTTTTTAGTGTTGTTTGTCGCCTAAACTCTTCGCTCTTTGCTCCCCCCCCCAATATTTTGACAATGTAAGATGATTCAAAGAAAGATATTGGTAAATCGTAGGTGTTTTTTGTGTGGTTTGTCGCCCAAAATTATAGCTCTATGTTTCCCCCAAATATTTTGACAATATAAGATGATTCACGCAAAGAATTTGACAAAATTTGAAACTCATAACTTTCTACCAAAGTTGTGCCTTATGTCGTAAATGGTAAATCGTAGGCGTTTTTAGTGTGGTTTGTCACCCAAACTCTTAGCTCTTTGTTTTCCCCCAATATTTTGACAATATAAGATGTTATATGCAAAGAAATTGACAAAATTTGAAACTCATAACTTTCTCCCAAAGTTGTACCTTGTGTCGTAAATGGTAAATCGTTGGTGTTTTAGTGTGGTTTGTCACCCAAACTCTTAGCTCTTTGTTTTCCCCCGATATTTTTACAATATAAGATGACTCAGGGAAAGTTATTGACAAAATTTGAAACTCAAAACTTTTTATCAAAGTTGTGCCTTGTGTCGCAAATGGGAAATTGTAGGTGTTTTTTGTGTTGTTTCTCCCAAACTCTTTGCTCTTTGTTTACCCGCAATATTTTGACAATATAATATGACTCATGGAAAGATATTGACAAAATTTGAAACTCATAAATTTGGATCAAAGTTGTGCCTTGTGTTGTATATGATAAATCGTATAAGTTTATTGTGTTCTTTGTCGCCCAAACTATTAGATCTTTGTTTCCCACAGATATATTGACAATATAAGATGATTAACGCAAAGAAATTGACAAAATTTGAAACTCATAACATTGGCTCAAAGTTCTGCCTTGTGTCGTAAATGGTAAATCGTAGGTGTTTTTAGTGTTGTTTGTCGCCTAAACTCTTCGCTCTTTGCTCCCCCTCCCCCCCCCCCCCCCAATATTTTGACAATGTAAGATGATTCAAAGAAAGATATTGGTAAATCGTAGGTGTTTTTTGTGTGGTTTGTCGCCCAAAATTATAGCTCTATGTTTCCCCCAAATATTTTGACAATATAAGATGATTCACGCAAAGAATTTGACAAAATTTGAAACTCATAACTTTCTACCAAAGTTGGGCCTTATGTCGTAAATGGTAAATCGTAGGCGTTTTTAGTGTGGTTTGTCACCCAAACTCTTAGCTCTTTGTTTCCCCTCAATATTTTGACAATATAAGATGTTATATGCAAAGAAATTGACCAAATTTGAAACTCATAACTTTCTCCCAAAGTTGTAACTTGTGTCGTAAATGGTAAATCGTTGGTGTTTTAGTGTGGTTTGTCACCCAAACTCTTAACTCTTTGTTTTCCCTCGATATTTTTACAATATAAGATGACTCACGGAAAGTTATTGACAAAATTTGAAACTCAAAACTTTTTATCAAAGTTGTGCCTTGTGTCGCAAATGGGAAATTGTAGGTGTTTTTTGTGTTGTTTGTCTCCCAAACTCTTTGATCTTTGTTTACCGTAATATTTTGACAATATAATATGACTCATGGAAAGATATTGACAAAATTTGAAACTCATAACATTGGATCAAAGTTGTGCCATGTGTCGTATATGATAAATCGTATAAGTTTCTTGTGTTCTTTGTCGCCCAAAATATTAGATCTTTATTTCCCACAAATATATTGACAATATAAGATGATTCACACAAAGAAATTGACAAAATTTGAAACGCATAAGTTTGGCTCAAAGTTCTGCCTTCTGTCGTAAATGGTAAATCGTAGGTGTTTTTAGTGTTGTTTGTCGCCTAAACTCTTCGCTCTTTGCTCCCCCCCCCCCCCAATATTTTGACAATGTAAGATGATTCAAAGAAAGATATTGGTAAGTCGTAGGTGTTTTTTGTGTTGTTTCTCGCCCAAACTTATAGCTCTATGTTTCCCCCAAATATTTTGACAATATAAGATGATTCACGCAAAGAATTTGACAAAATTTGAAACTCATAACTTTCTACCAAAGTTGTTCCTTGTATCGTAAATGGTAATCGTAGGCTTTTTTAGTGTGGTTTGTGACCCAAACTCTTAGCTCTTTGTTTTCCCCCTATATTTTTAAAATATAAGATGACTCACGTAAAGATATTGACAAAATTTAAAACTCATAACTGTTTATCAAAGTTGTGCCTTGTGTCGTAAATGGTAAATTGTAGGTGTTTTTAGTGTTGTTTGTGGCCCAAACTCTTTGCTCTTTGTTTCTCCGTAATATTTTGACAATATAATTTAACTCACGAAAAGATATTGACAAAATTTGAAACTCATATCTTTTTATCAAAGTTGTGCCTTGTGTCGTAAATTGTAAATTGTAGGTGTTTTTAGTGTTGTTTGTTGCCCAAACTCTTTGCTCTTTGTTTCCCCGCAATATTTTGACATTATAAGATGACTCACGGAAAGATATTGACAAAATTTGAAACTCAAAACTTTTTATCAAAGTTGTGCCTTGTGTCGCAAATGGTAAATTGTAGGTGTTTTTTGTGTTGTTTGTCTCCCAAACTCTTTGCTCTTTGTTTACCCGCAATATTTTGATGATATAATATGACTCATGGAAAGATAATGAAAAAATTTGATACTCATAACTTATGATCAATGTTGTGCCTTGTGTCGTATATGATAAATCGTATAAGTTTATTGTGTTCTTTGTCGCCCAAACTATTAGATCTTTGTTTCCCACAGATATATTGACAATATAAGATGATTAACGCAAAGAAATTGACAAAATTTGAAACTCATAACATTGGCTCAAAGTTCTGCCTTGTGTCGTAAATGGTAAATCGTAGGTGTTTTTAGTGTTGTTTGTCGCCTAAACTCTTCGCTCTTTGCTCCCCCCCCCCCCCCAATATTTTGACAATGTAAGATGATTCAAAGAAAGATATTGGTAAATCGTAGGTGTTTTTTGTGTGGTTTGTCGCCCAAACTTATAGCTCTATGTTTCCCCCAAATATTTTGACAATATAAGATGATTCACGCAAAGAATTTGACAAAATTTGAAACTCATAACTTTCTACCAAAGTTGTGCCTTATGTCGTAAATGGTAAATCGTAGGCGTTTTTAGTGTGGTTTGTCACCCAAACTCTTAGATCTTTGTTTCCCCCCAATATTTTGACAATATAAGATGTTATATGCAAAGAAATTGACAAAATTTGAAACTCATAACTTTCTCCCAAAGTTGTACCTTGTGTCGTAAATGGTAAATCGTTGGTGTTTTAGTGTGGTTTGTCACCCAAACTCTTAGCTCTTTGTTTCCCCCCGATATTTTTACAATATAAGATGACTCAGGGAAAGTTATTGACAAAATTTGAAACTCAAAACTTTTTATCAAAGTTGTGCCTTGTGTCGCAAATGGGAAATTATAGGTGTTTTTTGTGTTGTTTGTCTCCCAAACTCTTTGCTCTTTGTTTACCCGCAATATTTTGACAATATAATATGACTCATGGAAAGATATTGACAAAATTTGAAACTCATAAATTTGGATCAAAGTTGTGCCTTGTGTCGTATATGATAAATCGTATAAGTTTATTGTGTTCTTTTTCGCCCAAACTATTAGATCTTTGTTTCCCACAAATATATTGACAATATAAGATGATTCACACAAAGAAATTGACAAAATTTGAAACGCATAAGTTTGGCTCAAAGTTCTGCCTTGTGTCGTAAATGGTAAATCGTAGGTGTTTTTAGTGTTGTTTGTCGCCTAAACTCTCGC